>VXBX01008851.1:396117-447443 GCA_013400415.1 Scytalopus superciliaris
TGCTTTGGAGAGCTGAGAATTTGGTTTCCCAGATTTCCTTTGAATTGTGTGCAGGAGTCAGAGGGAGTTAAAAAAAATAGAAAAATAGAAAATTACCTACTGTACGCTCGGGGAACTTTCAGCAACGGCAGGACGGGGGGAAATGGGGGAAAATGAGGTTTAGGGTAAAAACTGAGATTTTTTGGGGGGGAGAAGAGATTTGGGGAGGGAGGGGGGAAGATTCAGGAAACTAGAAAGGCATCTGCTACCGTTTCCCTTTGCCCTCCTGATGCTGTTCCCAAATCCCTGCATGGGGAGCAGAGAAATGGGATCGTGGGGGACACGGGGGGCCGGGAGGATGCAGTGCCCCAGGTACCGCTGGGGTTAACAGCCCTCACCAGCTGGGGAGCATCATAAATTGCAGCCGTTCCCCACCAAATTAATTTGCACTTTCTTTTTCTAATGTTTGCCCTGGGAAGAGTAAAAAAAAAGAGGAAAAAGAAGAGGAAGGGGGGAAAAAGCCCCTAAATAAATAAGCGGCCTGGAAAGGGGCTTGGGGAAGGCTCTGGTTCCTCAATTAGCTGGGACTTGCCTTCTCCTGACGAACGGAAGGCAGCAGCGTGTTTTAGCCTCTGGATTTGTGGAGCTTTCTGGAAGTGCCAAGTCTGGTTCTGCGGGACTTTGGAGGGTTAGGTGGAGGAATCCGAGACGCTCGGCTCCGTTAACTCCTTCGGAGCCGAATGGCTTCGGGAAGCCGGGGCTGGCAGAGCCAGTCCAAGCGGGGGCTCCGCAGGGAGGGAGGTTTGTGGCACCTGAGCCCGTGGGAGAGGTGATTGCTCCCCCTGGGATGGTGCCAGGCTGGGGGCTCACCTGTGCAAGGTGCACGGATGGAGAGATGCCGTGGGACAGACGCGCCGTGGGATGAGTTGAGCTTGTTTGTCATAGTCGTTAGCGGGTGACACGTGGGGCTGTGGGCAGACTGGCATTTCGGGGGTTGTGCAGAAGGTCAGGCTGTATCCGTGGTCCTAGTGCCTGGGAGGGGAAGCTGAGGATGGGGTTTGTTTGCGCCATCACACACATCGCCCCTGTGCGATCCCACCCTGATCCCACCCACTGCTCCTGCCCTTGGCCAACGTTGTATGAGCAGGAATTGCTTTGGGCACCACAAATACAGTCAGGCTTGGGGATAAATGCAAAAACTGGCTGTGCACCAGCCACCAGCTTTGGGGAGAGACATCCTTAACTGGGATAGTGCGGGGAAAATGCTCCCTGGCAGAGCAGTTACAGTTACCTGTGTGGTAATTCAGGATAAACACAGGGAGACGCCTTCACCTGTAGAGGGGAGAAATCCGGAGATTTAACATTCACAGCCCAGCCTGTCCCGTTCTTGGAAACGAGGCCTTGGCTGTGCCTGGATGTGGGATGTCTTGATGTGGTTCCTGCTGACCTGCTGTCCCCGGGCCGGCAGCGCCGGCAGGGCTGGAGCCGGCGCCCCGTAAAGCCGCTTTATGGCAGCACAGGAGGGGCTCTCACCTGCCTGCGCCTGCCAGGGAAACCTTCCCGCCTCCCAGGCACTCTGAGGCTCCGTTACCCCTCCTTGGAAGCATAAAGGGGCCTTAAAAAGGAAGCAAAAGTAACTTGAATTTAATTTACACTCACTTAGAGACCTCTTTACGTGGCTAGAGGAGCATAAAGGGGCCTTAATGTAGCTGGGAACCGACCCCTGACGGTATCTGTGACTGCCTGCTGGGCATTCAGTGTGCAGCTCACCTCGGGCTGCAGAGCAGCTTTCCATTCCTCGGTCCAGGTCTGTGACCATACAGGGAGCAACAGCATCGGCTCTGGTGGGGTTTGCCCTCATTGACACACGTGTAAGTGATACCAGAGTTGGCCTTCCAAGGAATAGCGTTCAGGGAGAGTAGTCTTGGCTTGCCAGCACATTTGAATCAGCCTCAATCTCTCCATCATGCCCCTGGGGTCAAGTGAAAGGATTTCCCAGTTTAAATTCCCACTCGGGCATGGGAAGGGACTCTCCTCCCTGACAGAGGGCAGCTGACTGGGAAAGGGAAGCTGGATGACTCACGGTGGGGGCTGGCTGATGGTGTTCCTCATCACTTAACACCCACTCGTGTGGATGTGGCTTCCCGGGAAGTCTGAGCCGGCGCTGGGCTGTCTGTTATCGCAAACACAGCGAGGATGGATGTGCTGTGCAGAGGAAACCAAATCCCAGCCGTGCATCCCGGGAGACACCGCGGGGTTCTTTGGGGTCTGCCTGGTTCCCTACAAATCCCAGCTGCTGGCTGGCCACAATCCCCAGCCAAGGGATTCAGCAGCATCCCCGTGACACCAGGAACATGTGTGTCCCCTCTCCTTATCCCAGAGGAGCTGGGAGGTGCAGTGTCCAGCCTCAGGCTTGCTGAAACAGAGGCAGAATTGAGGATAACCATCCCACTGAGAAGGAAGGTTTGGGTCTTGTGTGGACTGATGGCATGAACTTTCCAGGACAGCATCATCAGGACACGGGTCTCCCTTTGGAGCATCTCCTGGGGGTGCTGGGATCCAGTGTCTCGTAGACTTTGGAGCAAAAGCCACCAGTGGAAGAGACTGAAACCCAAAACTTGAAGTATCTCGGGAAAGGACATGTCATTTATTTCTAAGAAATACATCCAGATTTATCACATCTCCAGTTCCAAAGGGAATATTCAACCTGGAGCTTTAGGATGCAGTTAGTAACGACCCAAGCCAGCATTCCCATGGGCAGGGTCCTGACTGGGGCTGTCCCTGTGGGATGCTCTCAGAGACACAGGGACAGACAAACCATAGGTCTGACCCTTCCTCACCATTCCCATGCTCTCGGTGTCCCTGGCACCATCCCTCTCCCCCACACAGCGGGGTGCAGGACTCTGCAGGGACACACTCCCCCCTTCCTCCAGGGTCCTGCTCCCTAGGAACCAAACCCAGCAGGGATTTCTTTGGGGTTTTAATCTGTTTTCTTACTGCTTGGTTCTGAACACGTCCGTGGTGACCTGCTGCTGGCCTGGCAGGGAGCGGGAGGGCGGCACACGCGTGCCAGGCGCTGGCACGGCCGCGGGCAGGTGTTTGCTCTGCGTTTTGGCCTCCTCACAAGCTCCGTGTTGTGCCAACCCTCGCTGCCTGCCCACCTGCCTTCCAGCCTGGGATCTGCCTGGCACCGCCTGCTTCCCTTCTCACGGGCTTTCCCATCCCTGTGTGCCTGCCCTGCTGCCCCGGGTGTGCCCACGGGGAGCGGCTGGGCGTGGATGTGTCCCCAGCCAGCTGGAGATCCAAACCAAAAAATGGGGATGCCCAGAAGGCACAGATGTCCAGAAATGCAGCCGCCAGCGACCACCAAAGAGCCCGATGTACTTCGGGGTTGGGTCTGCTCCGGTTTAATGAAGGGGAGCCGCCTCCCCCTTCCCCGTGGCCGTGACAGCCGCCGGACAAATGGGGTGGCAGGAATGATTTAACGCTCCTTTCTGACAAGCTGTCATGTGTAATTAGCACCTTCCCGCCCCAGCCCGGGTTAAAACCGGGCTGCAGCAACACCCGCAGCTGCCCGGGGCTTCCCGCTCAGCAACACCTCCCCAGCACCTCCCTGGGACGGACCCTGTGGGCATCCCGCCTTCCTCCCGGCGTCTCATACAATCCTGGGATCAAAGCATGGCGGGAAGGGACCCTAAAGCTCGTCTCCCTCCAGACCCCTGCCATGAGCAGGGACAGCTTCCATGAGAGCAGGTTGGTCCAAGTTCTGTCCAGTCTGGATATGGTTTCGTAGCTGGATTGTTGCTGGATGAAGAAGGACGTGCTGCAGGCTCAGAGCTGCAGACACTGAGGAGCCCTGGAAGGGACAAAGGCTGATCCTCAACCCTGGATGGAGACGGGGGATGATAAATTGAAGCGGTTTGTGGCTCTGTCACCTCTGAAACCACACAGCCAGGAGATGCAGCCTGCTCCTTCAGACCTCTTCTGCCAGCCTGGAGGAGCTTGGGCAGTGCTGGTGGATTCATTTGGCACTACTGGCTGGCATTGCCTCTCCTGCAAGTTCTTGGATCAGCGTGGATTGGGCATCACCTACCCCAGCAGAGGGAGAAATTTGGCTGAAAACATGGCACTGAAAAGCCTGGGTTCCTCAGAGGAAGAGGAGGAGGAGCAGGCTGGGAGCAGGGATGCACATGGAGAGGATGCAAGGGGGGTTCAATCCAAGCTCCCTTCCCACCTCTGGATCACCTGGAGGTATCCCCACTGGCACAACCTCCAACCAAGTCCTCTCCCCACCCACCCAGGGCAGCACTCTCCATGTGCCAGCTGGGCTGCAGAGGATGGGCAGGAACCCTCAGCTCTCCCTGTGCTTATCAGTGACCAGAAACAAATTTTTCTAATTGCCAGCAAATCACAACATCTCGGAGAGCGAGGAGGAGGCCGAGGGTGTCTCAGGCTGAGACTGGAGCAGGACAGATCCAGCCCCCATGGATGGAGCAGAGCTGACCCGCCTCGCCTGGCCCCGGGCCAACAACCCACTTGTGTTTGCATTTAATTACAAAACCTTAAAAAAACAAAACACAAAAAAAAAAAAAAAAAAAAGCCCTTTCTTCGCACAACAACAAAGCCTTGAACCACACTTCAAAGTTGGGTTTCTGGGACACTTGCATACCTTTTAAAAATAGCCCTCAGAGCCGTGCCAAGCACTAAATGGATTGCAGAGGGCAGGTCCCCCCACGTGGGGCTTCCAGGGGCTCTGCCTGCCCGGCACTGCCGCAGCTGCTGCTGCTCCCCAGAGACCCCCGGGCAGGAGCTCTGTGTTGCAGGAAGCTGTTTTCCTTCTCTTGGACTTTTCTTCGTGGATGTGGCAAACTGGGAGATGACAAGGTTGAAGCTGCCAGGCAGAGCCCTTGGAGGGTGTTTGGGAATGGTGTGGGAGCGCCCGCCTGAGCTTGAAGCGCGACTCGGGAGGCAACACTTTGTCATCTGGGAAGTTTTAACAGGAGTATCCATGGCAGGGGAAACTGAGGCAGTGCAGGTTCAGATCTAGGAGCCCTCCCATCCCATTTCAGCCTCTGCTGGGGCTTTCCTGGTTTCCTGGTCCTTCAGCCCAACCTTGGTGCCACTTGTGGTCAAGTGTCCTCAGAGCTGATGGCTGAGCCAGCTGTGCTTGCGGTTGTTTTTTTACTCTGAAACAAGGAGTTTTGCTTCCCTGGATGTTTTTCTAGGCTTTCACTGAGTTTATTTCCTCCCTTCCTCATTAGCGATGCATCAAATGGTAATACACAGAGTGGGAAAGAGGCAAAGAGAGCCCAGTTCTCACAGTGATTAATGGAGATAAACACAAATCCACCCAGCAGCACTGCCGTGCCCTGGCTCGGAGCATCCTCAGCACTCCCCAAGGATCAGGGATTTAGGCAGGAGCTGCCTCCCAGGAGCCTGGAGCCAGCCCAGAGAGGGCAAGTTGTCCAAAGTCAAGGTGGGGATTTTAAAGAGCAGGATTCTTATGGAGAGGAAACAGAAACCACATCTCTGAGGAGCTGGGATATGGGGCTGGGAGCTGAGGATTTGCTTCAAGGAAATTTGTTGGGATTTTTGAGGTAACATCTCTCCACCTGCAATGCCTCCTGGGTGTGGGGGAGCCTGGAAGCTGGTGATGAAAGTGAGGAAGTTTGTCCTGTGCCATGAGCTAGGGCAGTGACTGTCCCTCTGTGCTGGCACTGCTGAGGCCCCTCAAGGGCTGTGCCCAATTGTGGCCCCTCCAGGACAGACATTGAGGGTCTGGGGTGAGTCCAGGGAAGGGAAGGGAGCTGGGGAAGGGGCTGGGGGAGCTGGGGGGCCTCAGCCTGGAGAAAAGGAGGCTCAGGGGGGACCTTCTTGCTCTCTGCAACTCCCTGACAGGAGGAAGGAGCCAGCAGAGGCCTTTGCTCCCAGGGAACAGGGACAGGAGGAAACAGCCCCAAACTGTGCCAGGAGACAGTCAGCTTGGAAATGAGGAATTTCTTCATGAAAAGTTTTGTCAGGCATTGGAAGGGGCTTCCAGGGAGGTTTGGAGTGCCCATGCCTGGAAGTGTCCAAGGGACGCTCAGTGCTCTGGGCTGGGGGACAAGGTGGGAATCAGGCACAGGGTGGACTCAGTGATCTCGGAGGGCTTTTCCAGCCTCAGGGATTCCATGATTCTATGAAACAAGGAATCAGAGCTCTTCCCCGGTCAGCTCTCCCAGAAGCAAAGGCAGGAAGGATGAGGTGTCAGCACCCTGCAGCATCCCCTGCTGCTTTGGGATGTCCCCAAGGTCCCACCAGCACCGTTCAGACACTCCCACCCCGGATTGTACCCTGCAGAATCACCATTCCCATCAGCACAGAGGTGCTGTTCCTTTCCTCCCTGGAGAAACGTCTCCTGGGCTGGGGCTCCTCCAGAGACCCCTGCAAACCCATCAGAAGCAGATTGCTGCCTACTGGAGGTGAGACCGGGCTCCCAGGGCAAAGGGGACGGCGTGTCGCTCCAGGGAAGGCTCCTGGGCTCGGCAGTGTGCTTTTCTTGGATCCCCGCGCTGTAGTTTTGCCGGCCGGTATGTGGGGAGTAATTAGAACCTCATCCCGAGCACTTGTCGAGCGTGTTTTCCATTCTGGATGTTGACAGGTCAGGCTGTCGGGCCGTCCCTCCGTGCCTGAAAATGTTGATGTTTTATCTCTGCTGAAACCAAAACAAGGCTCTGGGAAGTTCTGGGATGGAGGGAGCGATGCTGTGCGTCGACAGCCTGCCGGTGGCACGTGTGGTGTGAGAACACCGGGATCCGTGTCCACACCTAACCCTGCCGGGGTGATGGATGGCAGTGGGAGAGTCCATGTGGAGAGGCTGGGGTGCCACTGGGAGACCTGGGAAAGGGATGCTGAAGGGAGCAGAGCTGGGAGGTGTTTGCCTGGATGAGGCTGGATGAAACTGCTCCCACCCGAGTGGGAATGCAGGCAGAGAGTCCACACTGCTCCAAGAGTGGAAGGCAGAGGGGGATGGATGCTTCAAACTTCCAGGGTTTCGCTAAAAACCTGATGAATAACGTGACAGGAGAGAGACATGAGCAAGTCGAGGATGCAGATATGGAATAGAATAGAATATCCGGATTTGGAAGGGACCCACAAGGATAATTGAGTCTCTAAAAGTGCTTGTAAACCTGCAGGAGATTCCCTGGGATAATTTGGTCTGGGTTAGTTGCCCAGGGTGGGATGACTGTCCTTCAGCAAATGGAAATGGACTAAGAGAGGCGAAGGGAAGGAGCACACAGGGGTGGGAGCATCCCTAAACCCTGTCTGTGGATCCCAGTGACCTTGGGACTGGAATGCAGGATGGAGGGGATGGGCTGGAAGGAGCTGGACTGGCTGCAGGTGCGTGAGCATCCTTAAACCCTGCCTGTGCATCCCAGTGACCTGAGGGCTGGGATGCAGGATGGAAGGAGCTGGACCGGCTGCAGGTGTGTGAGCATCCCTGAATTCTGCCTGTGCATCCCAGTGACCTGAGGGATGGGATGCTGCGTGGAGGAGATGGGCTGGAAGGGTCTGGAGTGGCTGCAGGTGAATCCAGCACCATGGCATCGCTCCATCCCATTGATCCCCCCCTTTCACAGCAGCCCTGCTCCCGCTTCGGGCCATCCCTCGCTGCCGGGGCAGTCGGGAAGCAGGACTGTTTTCCCTCTCCGCGTTTCCCTCCGTGCAGCCCAGCCCTGCCGTGTAATGTTTCTCATTTCCTCTGCATCCTGAGGAAGGCTCGGAGCGCTCTGGGGCTGCCCCGGGGCTGAGGCGGCAGCCGGAGGGACACAATGAGCCGGCTGTTCCGACCCCGCTGGCAGCGGCTCCTCGTCTGCTCCCGACACAATGGTGTTTTCCTTGGCCGGCGTTCAGGGACACGGTGACAGGGAGGATTCCCACGTCTTCCTGGTGAAAGTGCCAGCGAAGGTGTGGCTGTGCCACCGAGCCCATCGTTGGGCTGTGACCTTGGTGCTGGTCCTCGCTGGGAGACGGGAAGTGGGGACTGTGTGTGCCGGGTCTCTGCCTCATCCATCCCGTTGGCATCCTCCTGGGAATTACCAACACGCCAGAATTCAGTGCATTGGTCCTGAGGTGGAAAATCTGGGCTGCTTCAGCCATCTTCTCCACTGGCACTGATCACTGAGTAGCTCTGGCATTTGGGGTTATAAATCCTGTATCCATAATACTCTCCCCCCATCCTATAGCAGAGCAGCAAGTGGTGCACTTCCCAAAGGCATTCCCAGTCACACCAGTGGTTCATGCTGTATAAAGTCCTTCTGAACAGGTGTCAGTGGTTTCTTCTCCCTCCAGGATGGGGAAGCATTTCATGGACACTTATTGTGCTGCAGCAGAGGGGAGCAGCAGGGAATTGTGAGCAAGGAATTGCAGACAAGGAATTGTGAGCAAGGAATTGTGAGCAAGGAATTTAAGGCAAGGCAGTTGTGAGCAAGGAATTGTGAATAAGGACTTGCAAGGAAGGAATTGTGAGCAAGGTGGGTGTTTCCCAGAGGACCCTGGAGGGATCCCTTCCTTCAGCTCCTTGCTTTTCCCTCTCCAGCATTGTTTTCTGGGATGTGGAGGCAGCGCAGAGTAGTGCTGGGGATCCCTGCAGGTGCTCTGCATCCCATGGCAAATCTCTCAGGGCAGAGTGCCCAGGTGGCACCTGAGGCAGAGCAGGGAGCCTGGAGCTCGTCCTGCTGCTCCCAGGGGAGCAGGGGGTGATCCTGCCCAGAGCTTTAAACCCAGTTCTAGTGCAGAACCTCTGAGACTCAAGCTCAGTAGCCCTGCCTGGAGGGAAGGTTGCTGGAGACAGTCTCTCCCAGAGCTGCAGGCTGAGCAGGCAGGGAGGCTTTGAAAAGCAGGGATAATTAATTTTGGAAGAGCTTACGAAAGCTGTGGTGAAATCCCTGTCACTTTGAGAGCCCAGAGCAGCCTCTGGACGCTGGTGTAAAATCTCTGCTTTCATTCAACCGCAGCTCCCGGGATGAGGCCAGAATCCCTCGGTGAGGCTGCTCTGGCCAGCGCTGTGCTGGAAACCAGTGCCTGGCTGATCGGAGGGAAGAGTAGTAATCTTAATTTATCACATACTTTTCATCCCAAAGCACTTGCACAGTGCGAGTGATGCCTGCTGCCAGCTGGTTGCAGCAATCCTTTCCCTACCCAGGCTGAAACGATTCCTGGGCTGTGACGGCAGCGAGGGCAGGTTGCTGTGGAAAATCTCCTTTTCCAGCAGAGAGGAATCCTCTCTGGGAGATGCACAAGCCGGGCAGACAGAGCTCCCCGGATGGGAATGTCGGCCAGGGAAAGTTTCACAACTCCGAGTTCACGTTGAGGTCCTTGGGATGGTTACAGGGCTCTCACAGTGCGGATCCAGTCTGCATCCCGACGGAGTTTTCAGTCTAGCATCCCTCCCTGGCTGTCAGGCTGTCACTGCTGGCAGCCCTGGAGCAATCCAGGAAGTTTTGCAGCATCAAAAGCCACCACAAGCTTCCCTGAGCAGGAGCAGCCCCGAGCCGGTGGCTTGTGGAGAATATCCAAATCCCGGTGGGATGGCTTCCAGGTGGGGCTGGATAAACCCTCGAGGCAGGAATGGCTGAGTGTTAGTCACGGCTGGAAATCGAGGTTTTAACTGAGACAGCTCTAAGCTGAGACTTGCCCTCTGCAGCTCCAGGGTTAAATGGGAAATGCACATCCTGCTGGGAGCTGGATTTGAGGGATGCACATCCCAGTGGGTGCTGGAGGTGGGAAATGCTCATCCTGGTGGGAGCTGGATATGGGGGCTATTCATCCCATTGGGGCTGAATGTGGAGAATGCACATCCTGATGGGAGCTGCATGTGGAGAATGCACACCCCAGTGGATATTAGATGTGGGAAATGCTCATCCCAATGGATGCTGGATGTGGGGGATGCACCCCCCAGTGTCACCCGGGTGGCTACAGCCGTCTACAGATCATCTCCCAGCCTGGATCCCGCCCCTCCACAGCCTCCTCCACATCCAGCACCAGCCTCCTGACGTTGCAGCTTTCACAGCCCTTCCCTGGCAGCCGCCCCCCGTTTCCTCCCCGGCCTCTCCAGGGAATTACATGAAAAGGTCATTTATAAAACCTGACGTTTTGTTTCAGCGCGAGTGCCCCGGCGAGGGCCGGCCTTCAACTCCGCTTTTATTCCACACGGCTCCTATTTATTGCTGGGATGGATTAGCAAATCGTGCCTGTCACTGAACATTAGCTGGGCTGTTCCATCAGCTCTCCCTCCCCAGCTGACAGGTCATTAGAGCACAGAGCAGTCAGGATGCTGCCACCACCTCCTCACCCGCCTTTTACAGGGGCATGGAGTGACAGGAAAAGGGGGAATGGCTTCCCACTGCCAGAGGGCAGGGATAGATGGGATATTGGGCAGAAATCCTTCCCTGTGAGGGTGGGCAGGCCCTGGCACAGGTTGCCCAGAGAAGCTGTGGCTGCCCCATCCCTGGCAGTGTCCAAGGCCAGGCTGGACGGGGCTTGGAGGAACCTGGGCTGGTGGAAGGTGTCCCAGCCCATGGCAGGGGGTGAAACAAGACGGGCTTTAAGGTCCCTTCATCCCAAACCACTCTGGGATTTTATAATCCAGTTATCATTTACAGAAAAGCCAATGGAAAGCATGAATAATGTGGGGCAGAGGGAGGGGTGGCACAGTCCTGGGGGCTGCACAGTAGCCCCCTTGGAAAGGTTTGGTGCCCCCTCTGTGTTCCCAAGGAAAGTTCTTGTCCCCCTGTCAGCTGTGATTTGTAACGGGACTCGTGGCATCTGGTTTTCATATGAGGGGTGGAATCCAGGGCTCCGTCTGCTCCCGCTGCCCAGAGCTATTCAGCTGGGCCGTTCCTGAAAGGCACTAATCACTGCGGGGGCGAGGCAGGGCCAGGATCCTCCCCGAGGGCCAGGGGGCTGAGCAGGGGCTGGAGCCCACCTGAGTCCAGGCTCTGCTGCAGCCCCTGCTTGTGCACGGGAGGAGCATCTGCAAAAGGCAACCCAGAATGTGACCTTTTAGTGCCTCAAGGGGTTCCAGGAGGGCTGGAGAGGGACTTTGGACAAGGGAGCGGAATGGCAGGACAAGGGGGGAATGGTTTTGCACTGACTAAAGGCAGGGTTAGATGGGATATTGGGCAGAAATCCTTCCCCGGGAGGGTGGGCAGGCCCTGGCACAGGTTGCCCAGAGAAGCTGAGGCTGCCCCATCCCTGGCAGTGTCCAAGGCCAGGTTGGAGCAACCTGTTGTAGTGGAAGGTGTCCCTGCCCACAGCAGGGGGTGGGACTGGATGAGCTTTCAGGTCCCTTCATCCCAAACCACTCTGGGATTCTGTAATCCATTCATCATTTATAGAAAAGCCAATGGAAAGTGTGAATAATGTGAAAAGGGATGTGGGGCTGAGGGAGGGGTGGCACAACTTGGGGGGGCTGCACAGCAGCCCCCTTGAAAAGGTTTTGTGACTGGGGTCAAGGGATGCTTCCAACCTCGGGACCAACCAGGGACATCCCAATGTGGAGTGAGGTCGCTCTGTCCCCTGCTCCATCTCCTGCTTCACCTTCAGTCCTGTCCCTTTTTTAGGAAAAGCCTGTAAAGCTCTGCACAGGGCAGAGCTGGAGGTACCCTGATGTACAAAACAGGGTTCAGTCAGCACCAAGGACCTGTTTCCACCCTTTCCCCCTGGAGAAACACCTCCAAAACCTTAACAGCCATCAGGGAAGGACACTTGAGCATCATCCATAATTTTTACACAATGGTCTAATTTTCCCAAGCCAGCAGCTGATTTTCAGCAGCAAGGAATGCTCTGGAGGAAGCGATTTTATTTTCCCTTCCCTTGCTGGATTTCCTAGGATGCAGCCTTTGATCCAGACTCCTGATGTTATCAAGTAGGAAGCTGCAGCTCTTTGAAGTGGGCTTCACGTCTTGCTTTAAACCTCGGGGGGGTTTTAAACCTTGGGCAGCAGGGATGGATCACCCCGACTTCATATCCAACAACTGTGGCCACCAAGGGATGTCCAGGGATCCCTCACACCCCGGGCTGGGAGCAGAAGACACAAGATGACGGTTCACAGCCTGCTCAGGGAGATTTAATGCCTCAAGAAGCCCAGACTGTGGCCTGGGTAAGATCTGGGTGTTCTGCTGCTGTTTGGAACATCTGGCCTTGCTGCTCTGACCTGGGGCGCTGGAAACGGGTCATGTCCTGATTCCAGAGGAGCTGTCTGACGTTGGGATGATGTTTGCAGGGCTGTGCCTGTCTGGGTCATTGTAAAACTCCTTTCTGCTTTGGTTCTGTGGCTGCTTGTCCTAAATTTCACCCCAAAAAGGCACCCTCTTCTCTCAGAGCTGCCATGGATCCATCTGGAAGCAGCAGCAGCAGCAAATGGCTCCAGGATGGGACCAGCCTCCAGCAGCCAGTGCTGGGATCCTGTGCTGGAATAATGGGGATGTGGATGGGTTTAGTCCATTCACAAACAAGTCCCACATCACTAATTAGTAGCACCTACAAACCGTGGGTCGAACAGTCACCTCCCAGGACATGAGGATGAATCAAGGTCGATTCACGCAACACTTTAAGCTGGAGGAGGTTTGGAGGAGACACATGGCCTGGATCCAGCCCCTGGCGTGGTAGAGCCACAGCTGAGTGAGTGGTGGGTGCCCCAGACCAGGCCTGACCATGGGCTGTCACTCTACCAGCAGCTCTTCAGTGCCTTCCCATCAGCTCCCTCAAGGGACACACTAATGAGGAGCTCCAGGATGGGATTGATGTCCTGTGGCAGGAAGGGTCCAGTCCAAAGGATCACCCTGAACACCTGCCAAGGTGGATCTCCTGTGCCAAGGGTGGGTGATCCTCCCTCACTGGGAAAATTCCCTCTGTTTTCCAATGGCATAAGGATGCTGAGAATGTGTGCACAAGCCCACGCTGCTGCGTCTTGCTTCTGAGCCTCAAATCTAAAGCTCCCATGTGGCTTTTCAGGCCAGAAAATTGTTATTTCCCCCCTCATCCTCAGCTTCACAGCGATGTCTGGGGCTGAACTTTTGTCCTGCAGACAGAGACGGCTTTAATTGTGCCCCATAAAGCAGCTCAAGCTCTTCCCTCGAGGAAAGTTCATGAGGAAGATGGAAAATAGGCCCTTAATGCCCTAAGAATTTTCCTCTCTTCCCCCATCTTCCCTTCCATCAACTTTTAAGCTCATCCAAAAGCTCCAGCCCTCTGCTCCTATACATTGATGGCAGGACCGGGATGCTGCAGCTTTGCCAGCAGAGCAGCATTTCCATTGAGTTCTAAGTGGAAGCAAATGGTTTAAAAGGAAATTAAATTTACAGCTCTATAAAAAAAGGCATTTTATTGCTTTGCCTGTCGCTCGGTAGAGGCAGGAAGATAAAGGAATGCTTTGCATTTGTCTCTTGCCTGGGAGGCTGGAGGCAGAGGGGAGCAAACCCATGGATCAGGGAATAGCTGAGCGGGTGGATTTGGCCCTTGTGCAAGTCAGCAGCAAAATCCTGGGAGGGGGATGCTTGGAGGTCATGCTCAGGATGCTTCCTGCTCCTGAATAGCAGCTGGGAACACAGGCACAACACCTGAGGATTTATTTATGGGGAAATACAGATGCTCTCTGGGATTTATTAATTAATCTCTGCCCATGTTACCGAGTGGGGAGCTTAGAGTAAATGGCAGTAAAATAGTGGCACTGGATGTCTGTGGCAGCAGATTGGACTGGGAAGGAGAGGAGGTTGGTGCCTTTGAAACAAGGAGGGGCCGGGTTTGCCTGTGGACATGCAACAGCTCGGCCCCTGGATCCGTCTGTGCCGTGTCCAAAGGAGCCAGGAAAAAACCGTGGGACAGGGGAAGGTGGCAGCCAGTGGGGAGCTCAGCACAGCGTGGCTCCTGGTGCAAATCCTCCAGGATTACGGGAGCATCCGTGGCTTTGCTGCAGACGGAGGCAGGAGGAGCCCTGGAAGGCTCAGCTGGACTCAGTTTGCAGCAGCAGCCCCAGCTTTGGGGTTGTGCATCACCCTCACCCCCAGAGCGATCCTTCCCAGGGCTGCCAGCCCCGAGGGGACCCACCAGGAGCAGCTGGGTGGCACCTTCCCCCACTGCCACCGGGGATGGAGCAGGGGGTGCTCTGCCTGTGCCCGCTGAGGTGGGCAAAGGAGCTTTGCCTCCTCCAGCACTGCCCGAGCTCCAGAGGAAGGGTTGGAGGCTCTTGGCCCTCCGAGGAGGAACCTCCCCCAGCTCAGCCCTCCCAGCTGTGTCAATAGAGGAGGAAGGAACAAAAGTGCTCTTTCTTCGCCTGTTGTTTTTGCAGAGGGGGACAAGGCGATGGCAGTTGCGCTGTGACACTGCTGGGGACAGGCGAGTGCCTGGCCTTCTGGGAGGGGGTCACTGGGGGGCAGGGGAGGGTCCAGAGGGTCTGTTTGTAAGACATACTTGTCTGAGGTTTATATGCCATTTCATGTATATATAGATATATATATNGCACGATTCTGTGAAATATATAGATATTTCCTTTTTCCCATGGCTTTGGCAGTGTATCATTGCAGGAAGAAAGGAGGGGAGGGGGCTCTGTGTCCTGTCTCTGGAGCCAGGGTTTTTCCCAAGCAGCGTTCTTGCTGTCACCAGGGTGTGGTTGCACATCTGCTGGGACATCTCTCCCTCCTTGGCTGTCCACACAGCTCTCACCATGTCCAAGCAACCTTCCCTGCAGGCTCTGAGCGTGACACAGCCCAGGGTAGGAGGACTGGGGACATCATGGGGACAAGACCAGGCTCTGGCTGCTCCTCTTCCAGCCAGGTGACCCTGCAGGAAGCTTCTGAAGAGCTTCACAAGACATCAGCAGCTCTCCATGTTAACACCTTGCTGGATCATCTCCCAGTGATGCTGCAGTTCATCCCGAGCACCCGGAGCTTGACAAGGCTTTGGAGCTCATCCCAGGAAAGCCTCCTGTGCCCTTGGTGTGCTGCAGGCCCAGGAGCCTCCGAGCCAGTCCCAGGTGCAGGAGCGTTGGCCGCCCCTCAGCTGCGCTTCCTCCGCGCCGGAGCTCCGTGGAAGCTTCTCCAGACCCGATGTCAGCTGTGAAAACAAGAGGAGCCGCTTCCCACGTGGGGCAGGGACGTGTCCGGCTCCTCCGGTGGAGCTCCTGCCGCCGGCATGGCACAGGGAGCGCGGGGGTCCCGGCACTGGGAGCACTGGGAGGCTCAGCCTGGGCTAGGAAAGGGTGCCCAGCCCTGTTTGCCAACTGCTAAATGCTATATCAGCTCCTGGACTGAGGTGATGAAATGTGAGAGTTAAGTCACCATCTGTGTTCGTTTTAAAGGAGACGCTTGGAGGACATCCCGGCCTTGGTGGGAACACAAAGCTCCTCCCATCCTTTTTCCCCAAATCTGCTCCCACTTTCAAAACACTTTAAACCCCAAATCTGAGTATTCTCATCCCTCTTTTTGGCACTGCTGCCATCCCGGAGCCCTCCTGTTTGTGTTTGCCACCAGCCAGGCTGCTGACAGTGGGGATGTGCCCTGGGTCTCCCCGTGCATCCCTTCTCCTGGTGCCACAGCTGGATAAACCCATGGAAGCTTCTTGCAGTCTCAGGGGCTGGTGAGCGTCTCAGGGGGCTTTGCTCCAGCTTAAACCCCGGGAATGTGGCAACATCTGTGGGCAAGAGGAGCGGGACCAAGTTGCCTGTGCCCACACCAGTGTGCGCCTGCCTGCGTCCGACTGGGAGCAGCTGGGATTTTCCCTCTTGGACCCTCGTTCTTGTCACAGTTGGCGATGGATTTGGTGGTGGCACCGTTCCTGCTGGGCTCTGTGAGCTCCCTGGTGCAGGGCCAGTGTCCCTTTTCCACGGGATGTCCAGCCCTGAGGACGAGAGAGGCAGTGAGGAGATAAAGCTGTTGCGATTCACGCCTGGCCTCGGGAAGCAGCAGATTTATGTGCGGCGTCCGCGGGGGCACCGCGATACGAATCAGCAGCTCTCCCGTGTCCTCTCCATTGCTGTGCTGGTTCCCACACATATATCCATTTTAATCTCCAGGCTGACAGGGAGAATCATTCCTGCCTGACTGGGAGGCCCTTGGGTAGGAGAAGAGAAGTCCCAGAGAGGGGGCACCAATGTCTGTTTGCTGGAGGAAAGCATTTTCATCGAGCAGTGACACACAGGCTGTGGATGTCCCATCCCTGAAACATTCAGGGTCAGGTTGGACAGGGCTCTGAGCAACCTGATCTGGTTGAAAATGTCCCTGCTCTTTGCCGGGGTTGGGCTAAACGACCTTTAAAGGTCCCTTGTAACCCAAACTGTTCTATGATGGCATTCTGTGATCCTGTGATTCAGTTTCTCTCACTCATTCAAAAAGAAGAGCCTAAAACAGTTACTGGTGCAAGGAGGAGTCAGAGAGCAAAATTTGGTCATGATTCAAATTTCACTTTAAATTCAGGGGGAATTTTTCCTTTATGTGAGATTTAAGACCAAGTGGCAGATACATTTCTTGCAGGTATTTAAATTCAGTTTCTGCATTGCAGTTAATAGGTAGTATTGGAAAGAACATCCTGATATTCCAGTTTCAACCTCTAAATTGTCAGTTTTAATCTCTATCAGGGGAGGTTTAAGTTGGATATTAGGGAAAAGTTCTTCCCCTAGAAGGTGGTCAGGTGCTGGAACAGGCTCCTCAGGGAAGTGGTCACAGCACCAGAGTTCAGGGAGTGTTTGGGCAACGCTCTCAGGGACAGGGTGGGATTGTTGGGGTGTCTGTGCAGGGCCAGGAGTTGGACTCTGATCCTTGTGGGTCCTTTCCAACTCAGCATTTTCTAGGGTTCTGTATTTTGGTGGCTCCTTCCCCAGTGGGATACCCTGGATGCTCTTCCCACTGTCCTTGACCCAAGGGTGCGATGGGTCACCTCTGTGGTGACAATGTTGTCCCCTCTCCAGCCACATGTGGTGCTGCTCCAGGAGCTGGGAGTGCCGTGGCGCTGCAATTCCTGGGTTTGCAGTGTGGCTCCTGATGCTCAGCTGGTTGTTGGCAGCCGGGGGAAGGGAGAGGAAAACAATACACAGTTGCCCTGCAATTAAACAGCCTCCTAATTGCAGCGCTACACGCGGCTCTTCCGCTGCTTTCTAAGTTTGGGGGCATAATTACAGCAGCAGGGCAGAGGCAGCATCTGCGTCCCCGCCGCGCCAAGCCCTGCCTTCCAGGGATTTGGGGATTTGACCGTATAAATCCTGGGCTGAGATCTGGCATGACATGAAAGGGAAAAGCAACCCCCAAGCTCTGCCTGGGCTCGGCACGCCGGGCAGAGCCCTCGCAGCCCCCGCCGTGCCCGCTGGCCCAGCCCGGGGCACTGTTTGTTCCCCTTTGTTATGTGTTTTTTGCAAAGCAGCTTTAAAAGGAAAAAAAAAGCCCAGCGAGGTCTTGCTCTGGTCGATCATCACAACCCTCAGTTTAGAAACAGGAAGATTAAAGGGTGGCTCAGGGAGGGCAGGCTGGGTGTCAGGATGCTGGAGCACACACGGGCAGGAGGGAGTTGTCCTCTTGCTGTGTCTCCACCAGCCCGGCTCGACTCTCTTTTGGGAGAACCCAGTACAGCAAATCCATTTCCCTCTGGCTGATCCCAGCTTGTTATTGTAGGGTTGCTTGCACGGAGTGGTTTGTTTGGGATCATCCCTACCCAGGGGGGCAGGGGTGTGCCTGGGGCAGGCAGGCAGCATGGGCATGGCCACCCAGACCTCTATTTAATGTTTCCCCTATTTTTTTGCACCGTGACTTTGAGGAATCCTGAGGTAAGTGCCACTTTCTGTGGCAACAGGGGGATGTGCTGGGAGGCAGGGGATGGGAGCTGAATCACAGCCTGAGTTTCGCCTCAGATCCCGAATGTTTTCCATCACATAGGCGGGTCTGTGTGGGATCACCTGGGCAGGAAGCGATGGGGTAAAGCGATACCCCACGGGGTTCTGCGACACCCCCTTGCCCTAAATCCGATAGCAGCCGCCGGCTTTAATGGAATAAGCAGCCACTTTACGGCAGCCCTTGCGCCATGTGTGAAAATTATTAGTTGCAACGTTTTGCTGGCAAACCGAGGAGAAGGAGCAGGGCAGATGAGAGATGCACAAAGGTATTCACTCCGCAGCCTTGTCCCGGTGCCGGCGGGAATATCCCACGTGGCCTTCCCTGCAAATCTCTCCTGCCGGCTCCCAGAGCTTTAAATCTCCAGGTGAAGGGGAAGAAAGGCCTCTTGGTGTGTGAATTCACTGTGAAAGTATGTGGGGTTTAGCAGTGTTGCATTAGCACTGGTCATTGCTAAAGAGCTGAGGGAAATAAATCGTTTCCGGTGTCCATGGGATATTAGGTATTGTCTGGGATGCTTTCTGAGGGCAGGAAAAGTAATCCCGGGATGAGTGTGGCCCATCGGTCAGGGAGTGATGCCCTGACCCCCTTCCCTCTCCTACCTGCATCTGGAGTCTGGAAAGAAACCACTAATGAGTGAGTTTCACCCTGTTTTTTAGTGGGTTTTTTTTTTTACTTATCACTGTTTGGAAGAATTCAGTTTTCCAGCCAGGATATAAAAATACCCATTTTTTTCCAGACTCCCAGGGGGTTGTTCTTTTTCATTCCTCCTTCAGCGGCTGAAGATGAGGAAAGGGATGAGGCACACAGGGAAGCCTGGATCCCACTCTCTGGTGATGCTGCCCACCTCAGGCTGGGGGAAATGGGCAGATCCCCCCATTTCCATGTTTTCCAGCCCCTTTTCCCTTGCAGCATCCCTGACTGCTGGGATTCAGCCCTGGGAAGAGCAGCAGCCATGTTTCCTCAGGCCTGGTGTCTCTGAGACAACATCTTAAAATCTCCCTGCTCTGCCTGAAAACCATATCCTGAAGCCGAAGGGAAATTCCCAGTCCTCTCTTTGCATCCTCCAAGCACATCCTAACATGGGATGTTGCCCCAGAGCAGTACCCACACCACAGCAGGGATGGGCTTGGACCCCGAGTGCTTTTCCACCTCATTCAGCACCAGCAGAAGGGAAATATTTACAGGATGCCATTCTTCAGCCCTCTGCTGATTTTTTTTCTTTTTTTGCCTGATGAAAGAAAAATACACCAGCGTGAGGAAGGGGATTTTGTCGCTTGGAGTGTCTCTGGAGAAAACATTCCTGGGAGCAAACAGAGCCTGGACTTGTCTGGGCCATGAATATTGGCATTATTCGGCCTTGCTCGTGCGTGGATGGGGCCTGGTGGAACAGCAGAGAAGGGGAAGGGCAGAAGCAGCAGCACAGAGGGTTTTCTCCAGCTCGGTACAGCCTGGCTTGTGCCCTGTCCTGCCGTGGGTGGGGCACAGGGATGTGTCCCTGTCCCCACATCTGCCACCCAGCAGCTGCACCGGCGGGAAGGGCTGGAAATCCACCGGCACAGCGCTTTGAAGTTTCAGGCGTGTGCCAGGCTCGTGTTTGGCACCTGCAAACAAACCTGACCCGGTGCTGCCCAGCTCTGATTGTGGACAGGGGCAGGAGGGAACCTGGGAGAGATGATGGAAAACAGGGATGGATGTTAGTCCAGCTGCTCCTCATCCCACAAACCGGGGATGCACCGGCAGGGTGTGCAGATCCACCCTGCCTTCGCATGACTGATGCTTTGGCACATCCACACCATGGCAGGCAGAGGGGCCCAGGCTGGTCACCGCCCTGGCACTGCCCGGGGCTGGCAGCCAGCCATCCCGCTGCTCCTGGCTGGGCTGCTCCATGAATCCCGCCTGGCTGTGACCAGTATCTTCAGGCAGCGGCCGATTGAAGTTGTCCATGAATGTCTCTCTGTTCCCCAGACTTTTTATAGCTCTGCGCGTTTTTCTTGGCCCCGAGCGGTGCTGCTCCCGTGGAGAACAGAGAGCATCTCTCAGCGCCGGCGTCTGCAGCCAGCGGGGCCGCAGGGGCTGCACCAGGACAGCTCAGCTTTCGGGATCCTGCTTCCCAAAAATCAGTGTTCCCCCCCTCCGTGTCCGTGCCCTGGCACTGGGGCAGCCCGTGGGTTTTGTAGCTCAGACATGACAGAGCTCAGCGACTGTCCTGGTGATGCTGAGCCTGAGCATCCATCCCTTTCCTGAACCCCCCATCCTGTGCTGTGTTTTCCTGCCTGGCACATCCCTCCTGCCCTCCAGGAGCCATGAATTCTGGGGAAACACTGTGCAAGGTGCTGGAGGTGATGGCAAGCTTGGCTTCAGGCAGCACTTCCAGGTGGGAGAAGCCAAGCTGGATGGTTCTCCATCAAAATCACGACAGCCCATGCTCACATCTGGGCTGCACAGCCCTCTGATCCTGCCTGATCTGGGATGTGCTCCTCACTCGGGCATCTGGGCATGGATATGGGATCCAGTCTTGCTGCTGAAGCCCCCCAAGGCATCCACTCAAGCACCTTGGCTCCTCAGGGTAGGAGGCACCTGGAGAAGGAGCATCCCATCATTTCCAGAGGGACACAAACAGCACCCCCAGGTCACCCCAGCAGGGACCCCCCAGCCTGCCTGTCCCCAGTGCCAGCACGGGGCATCTCCCAGCCCCAGTTTGCATTTAGCTCAGCATCTCCTTTGCTTCCCACGAGCCAAGGGGAGCAGTGGGGCTTTGCAGGGCCAGCCTGGCTTAAATCTGGCCTGGCAGGGGATGTGGGCTGGGGGCTGTGCAGGCTGGGGGGGTTCCAGCAAAGCCCTGCGTGGGGCTGCTCCCCCCTGTGCTCGGGGTGTAATTGGATCCATCCCCCACCGAGAGAGCGAGCGTTTGTGCTCCGAGCATTTTCGGAATGTTTTGCATTTGGGAGACACACGAGGAATGTCTGCTGGGGAGGGCAAACAGCCTGGGAGCCAGTGAGGGCACAGGAGCCCCTTCTCCAGGGCTGCCCCTGCTTGGATCCTGCATCAAACCCACTGCAAAAGGCATTCTTTGGTGAAGTGAGAAACCACAGCTTCTTCCAGCACCTTCCCATTGGGATTGGGATCCCACGGATCCTCTCCTGACCTCTGGAATTGCAGCCAAACACTATCTGGGAGAAGGTGGCAGCTGGAAGAGCATCCCCGAGTCTCCCCATCCCCATCCTCCTCCTCCCTGAGCCCCTTGTCCAAAGTTGGCACGGCGCCGGGCGGCTCTTTGCAGACACCTTTGCTTCCCTCTGCAGGAAATCTCCATAAATTACAAGTTGGCCTCTATGAGTCCCGTTATCCCAAAAACTGGACCCCATCAGGGCTGCAACTACTGCCAGGGGGGCACCAAGTTCATGTCTGTACAACGTGGTCTGCCACAGCCACCGGCTACTTTTATCTCCATCAATTGACTATTATAGTTAATCACCAAAGGGGGATATTATATTTTTATTTTAAATCCACTTTTCTTTTATATAGAGCAAATTATAATCACTTTTAATTGAAAAAAAAAGCTGATAATATTCTGAACCAAATTTCTGGAAGAGAATAATTAACAGTGCAATACATCCCCAAAGGAAATGCTCATTAATCTTGTCTTTCAGAAGCAAATTTCAGAAGAGAACTGATTTAAAACATTGCTAATAATTATAGGAAAGTTGACAGCTTAAAAGCCCCCAAATCTAGCAGCAGTCTCCTCCTATCAGATCCTGTGGGAACTAGTTCAGGCTGGACAGGAACATCCCTGCTTTCCAGGCTGAGGCAGCTGGCACAGCCTTGGGTACCACCAGCGATGGGTGGGAGTCCCTGGGATGGGGATGGGTGGGTTGCAGTGGCTGAGGGGTCTGGGTCAGCAGGGATGGGCTCTGCATGGGGTTCATCCCGAGCTTCTGGGGTGGCACTGTCATCTGAACCAGGCTGGGGGGTGTCCTCTGAGCAGCCACACTGGGGCTGCTGGTCGGTGCCGTGATGACCTTTGTGGTCCTTGTGTTTCCCATGGTCCTTGTGCTGCCTGCAATCCTTGTGCTGCCTGCAATCCTTGTGCCACCCGTGGTCCTTGTCCTTTCCACAGTCCTTGTGCCAGCCATGGTCCGTGTGAGCCCCAGGTGAGATGCTGCTCTCTCCATCAGCCAAATCCTGGCGGTGTGTGGGTCTCTGGGCAGTGCGTCCTTTCAGCTGGAGCAGTTTGGGAAGGAATACCAGGATTTCACTGCTCTTGCAGAGATCAGCCTCCACCAGGGAGCCTGAGGTCTGTCTGTCTGTCTGCTGAGGCTCAGCAAGACCAGTATCCCTAGGGATCAATCAGCAGCAGGATGAGACCCAGGGAAGTGACCTTCCTTGGCCCCTCTTCCAGGTCAGGGCCTCGCAGCACCCCGAGAGTGAGGGCTGGGTTCGACCCCTCTTGAAATTTCTGACTCTTTAATTGCAATGAGCCAATTAATCCACTCAGTGATGGGGGGGGAGAGGGGGAATGTCTGTGTGCCCAAAGGCAGAACTACCCCCCTATTCCTGAGCAGCTGCTCCAAAGGAGGGGAGAAAGATGCCGAAAGGACAAGGAGCTAAAGGGGGCTGGGTGAAGATGCCGGGGATGTGCTCATCCCTCTCGGGTTTCCTGTCCCCGTTTGACCAGGGCTGGGAGCGGGAGCGGGGGGAGGGCAGCTTGGAGCACACCCAGGCTCTGCCGGGAGGAAGGAAACGTGATATTGGCCTGGGAATGGTGTCATTGCCGTGGCTGTTTTGCTTTTTTTCTCCCTTTTTTGAGGGGTCACGGAAGGCCAGGAGGGAAATGCAGAGCAAGGCCCTATCCTGGGGTAGTGGGGCGAGGGGGATATGGTGGCACAGGACACCAGTGTGCCATGCCCCAGTGATGCCCAGGGGTCAGCCAGCGGTCTGGATGGTTCTGGTGTTGTCCCTGAGCTCCCCTTCCCCCAAATCCATCCTTTATCCACATCTCCAGCAGCACAGAATCATTTCTCCCTTTATTCCACCAGCTCCCCTTCACCTTTCCACGCACAGGGGTCTCAATGGACAAATTTTCCTTAAATTTAAAACAAAAGGAAGAGAGAGGAAAATCCTGCCTTTTGGCTTATGCAAATTCCCTCTGTGATAACGAGAGTGCCCAGGTCACACAGACCTGGGTGATGGGGAGATTTCATCACAGCAATACTTGATCCCTCTCCAAGGCCCAGTGAAAGGGAGCACTTAATCCCCCTCTTATTTCACTTCTGGGCCTTGGAATACCAACGAGGTGCTCATCTCTGAGCGAGAGCTCAGGCACACTCAGGCATGATGCCCTGCTCCAGGTAGACAGGATTTTGGGAAAAACTGGAACAGAGGATGTGGTGCATCCTGCTCTGTCTGTGTCCTGGTTGCTGCCCACACATGATGTGGGACGTGCTGGTGCCCAGGGCCCTTTTCCTCCCCCACCATCCCGTGGGACACCCACCCTTGCAATCTTATCACAGAATCATGGAATGATTGGGTTTGGAAGGGACTTTAAAGCCCCCCCAGTGCCACCCCCTGCCATGGGCAGGGACACCTCCCACTAGCCCAGGTTGCTCCAAGCCCATCTAACCTGGCCTTGGACACTCCCAGGGATGGGGCAGCCACAGCTTCTCTGGGCAGCCTGTACCAGGGCCCCACCACCCTCACAAGGAGAATTGCTTCCCAATATCCAATCTAAACCTACTCTATTTCAGTTTAAAGCCATCCCCCCTTGTCCTGTCCCTCCATGCTCTGTAAAACCTCTCTTATCCCTCCAACTGGTGTCTAAGGAGTTAATTTTGATTTTTGTGGGTATTTTTGGCGCGCTGCTCTGCCCTGTACCAGGTTCTGCCATCTCGAGGGTCCCCTCCTGCCTGCTCTTTGTCATCCAGAGCCATCACTTCCATCAGGCAGCTGCTCTGCCCCTCGCTGCCCCACATGCCTTTTATCTGCTTTCTGTTAAATGATCTCAAATATGTGATATGATAAAGACAAACAAACACCCGTTCAATTTAGTTCACCCTAATGCCAGACTCTACTTTTACCCAAGTAATTAAGATTAATGCAGTTGATAATTTAGGAAGTATTCTTAAATGTACCCTTCTGGCAGCATCTAACATGTAATTTTACCTTAGAAGATTTATCGGAGCACTTAGGTAACAGATAGTTCCTTAGCAAACAGCAGCATTTAGAAGGAAAATGAAAGATTAATATTTCTTAAATAAATGTCAAAATAAGTCATTCTTTATTAGAGCCCCACAAAGATGTTGCTGTCAGCCCCAGCCCCTCTGCTGATTCCCTGGGGAGATTAAACCCGCCGCAGTCTCGGGCTTGGGAGGGCTCAGGTGTCCGATGCCTCTGGATTTTTCGGGATGCTTTGAAGGGCTTTGCTCATCGGTGCCAAAACACACCCCAAACCTTAGTGGGGGGGTTGGGAGCTGCCCCTGCTCGGCAGCAGCTCCGGGGACAGGAGGATGCAGGTCCTGGCTCTGCCACGTCTCCCCCATCAAGGATATGTGGATCCAACACAGATTTCCCTGGGGTGGCTCCAACCTGGCAACTCCCGGCCCTGCTTGGCACATCCCAGCTGCTTTTCCTGCTCCGTGACGGGCGAGAAGCTGAGCTCACCCTTGGGAGAGCCTCTCTGCTCCCTATCACCAGCCATCTTACTTCCTTTGGAAAGCTCTCGGATGCTGTTGGCCGTGGCTGGGGATGGGACTGGAGCGAGTGTCCACAGCTGACACCCAGCTCCTGCAACCTCCAGTCGGGAATTACGGGATTTGCTTTGCCAGGTCACCCTGATCCGTCTGACGTGGGACTGGGATGACCTCCAGCTGGGGCTGGGCTGTGTCCCGTGTCTCCTCCTCTCCCCCATCCCAGCCACCTCCGCCGTGTCCCAGACGTGGAGCCTCCTGCAGCGCCTCGGGGTTGGGATGGGATCCTGGGCACGGCTCCGAGACACCGGCATGTGACACCCCCACATGTCCTGGGGTGCCCAGTGAGCTGCCAGGCTTGGCCCAGAGACCTGCCGTCCTCCTCCTCCATCTCCTTCTCCATGCTTTTGCATTATTAGCCCAGGAAGGATTAGGACTGTTTGCAAAATCGGGTTCCCCAGTGAAAGCTGGATTATCACCAGTTTGGAAAGTCAAAGCTGTTGAGATCCAGAAAATCAAATTTGGACCTTTGTGAGCAAGAAAACAAACTTTCAGAGTAATCTTCCAACTTCTCCTTGGGCCAGAAAAATCTGCAGGAAATCACTGCTTGCCCCAACCCAGCCAGACTAGAACATCCAGGATCGTGTCCCTATGTCCCTGTGCACGTGTGTCCCTGTGTGTGTGTGTCCCTGTGTATGTGCATCCCCAGAATCTTTCCCAGCCCCTCTTACAAAGGTGCTTTTCAAACTCCTTGCCCCAAGACAGCTCCTTCCCGCTGTGGTTTCTGCCCAAGGGATGCTCCAGCGTCCTCCCAGCCACCTCCCAACTTTTCTCTCCGTCCCAAACCTTTGGTCATATGCAGCCACAGTCCCTGGTCCCCATCCCAGTCTCAGGGACAAGCAGGGACCAGGGCTGGCAGGGGAGGGGTCACATCCCTCTGGGTCTGATGCTCCCTCCTGCTGCATCATGTCCAGGCAGGAACCAGGTCCCTCATCCTGCTTGTTGTCTCTTTGTTTGACCGGGAAATGGGTCAATGTCAGAAGAGAGTTTGATGTGTCTGGATATGATCCATATTCTCTTGGGGAGCAATGAACTCCAGGCTGGACCTGGGGCTGGCAGGGAGGTAACAGCAATCCCTTAGAATCCCCATCTTTACCCAAACTTGCCCCAAAGGGGCAGGGAAGGTTGGGAATGGGGTAGGATCAGGCCCAGCTGGCAGCAGGTTGGTAGCTGCCCCATGCCCTGAGCGTGTCCAGGGTTGTGGTCTGGGCTTTGGCCATCCTCAGTCTCCCCTTCCTCCTCCTCCTCCTCCTCCTCCAATGTTTCCTGCCTTTTAGGGCCATATCCTGACCATGGGTACATGTCTGGTCTGCAGGACCCCAACAGGCAGAGGTGATGGCCAGGATGCAGGAGAAAGGGAGGTGGGACCTCATCTCCATCCACACTCCCACAGCACTCCCAAAGCCCCCCACCCACAGGGACCCGGCTGGGGGTGGCCCTGATGGGGCGTTTTGGGGTGGAAACCCCTCCTTTTGGCTCCCGACGCTCCCCGCATGCCGCGGTGTCGGCGGCCAAGCCAAGCACAGATTCCTGACATATTTTTCTCTTTCCTTTGCAGCCAAGAAATTCATTTTTCATGGGAGGTGAAAGTGAGTCCCGGCAGTAGCTGAGCGGCGGAGGGTGCCAAGGTACGGGCCAGCTGACAGCACGGGCTGGGAGGCTATTTTTGGGAGCCAGACACTCTCCTCCTCGTCCCGGCCAGGCTCCAGGGATGCTCCCGGCTGCAGGGATGCTCAGGGACCTCCCCAGCTGCTTTTCTGGCCCTGCAGCAGCAAGAGGCAGAAAGTTTAAAGGGTTTTGAGAAGGGCCAGTTCACAAGGGAAGGGATTTTTCCCAGCTCCAGCCAAAGCTGTGCTGGGTCAGATGGATCCATCTGGATGGGATTTCAACCTTTCAGGCAGGGGTTAAAAGCCCCTTTTGGGGGCCAAAACATGAAGCAGTCACCCTCCCCTGTCATGGGGAGGCAGTGAAAGCCCATGAAGCTGGGGAGGTTTTTTTGTGGGACCCCAGAATGGTTTGGGTTGGAAGGGACCTTAAAGCCCATCTCATTCCCCCCCCAGCCATGGGCAGGGACACCTTCCACAATCCCAGGTTGCTCCAAGCCCTGTCCAGCCTGGCCTTGGACACTCCCAGGGATGGGGCAATCACAGCTTCTCTGGGCAGCCTGTGCCAGGGCCTGCCCACCCTCACAGGGGAGGATTCCTCCCCAGTATCCCATCTAACCCTGCCCTCTGGCCATTTCCCCCTGTTCTGTCACTCCATGACCTTGCCCAGAGTCCCTCTCCAGCACTCCTGGAGCCCCTTTGGGCACTGGAATGCTGCCCCTACCCATCAGCAGCAGCGAAGGGCATTTGCCTGGGTGATGCCACCCAGTTGGCATCTTGAATTTTTTTCCAGCCACCCGCTCCCACGCCTTTCCCTGATCCCTGAGCTGAACTGCAGTGCTCCCGACCGCGACACCCACCCAGAGAGCAGCAGCCCTGTTGAATCATGGAATATCCTGAGCTGGGAGGGACACACAGGGATCATCCAGTCCAGCCCCTGGCCCTGCACAGACACCCCAACAATCCCACCCTGTCCCGTTGTCCAAACCCTCCTGGAGCTCTGGCAGCCTTGGGGCTGTGCCCACTGCCCTGGGGAGCCTGGGCAGTGCCCACCACCCAACCTTTTCCTGAGATCCCACCTAACCCTGCCCTGGCACAGCTCCAGCCCTTCCCTGGGTGCTGTTGCAGAGACCCATCCTGGGGTGGCTGTTTATTCCCTGTGCAGGAGCAGCCTGGGAGCTCACCCGAGCCAAACCCCGACTGGAGCCCCTCACCCCCATCCCTGCCCATCTCCCAGCCCCATCAGGGCTGGACTGGGCACTGTCCAGAGCAGGCAGGAACAGTCCCTGCCTGGCTAATCCAGGCAGGCGATACAGGGAGCGATAGGCAGGGCAGCCTTATCGGCTGATTTACAGATGGAGGCTGAGTCACCACGAGTAACCGACTTCCCCAAGGTCAGGCAGGGGAGCGGCCGAGCCCAGCGCTGAGCCCGGCTCTGCCAGTGCCCCGGCGAGGCCATCCCTCCTCTCCCTGCCATGGGAAGGAGTTATTCCTTCTGCCAGAGCAGGGGCTGGACCTGTCGCTCCTTTGCTTCAGCGGCTGGTGGGGTTTCCTTGTTGGATGTTTGGCTTTTTCCTGTTCACACAACCGTTTTGTTCCCTTGCCAGTGTTTCCACTGGAGTGTGGGTTCACCCTGGGCAGATGCTTCCCCTGCTGCTTTCCTGCTTGTGGTGGGGACCTGGTGGTCCCCTTTTCATGGTATGGTGTCCCAGATGAGCTGCTGGTGGGATTCACAGCTCTTCTCTTGTGGGAAGGAGTCCCACTCAGGGCTGGGGGTGATGTGGTCCCCCGGGATTTGCATGCTGGGACGACTCTGCAGGAATAAGTGCCAAGGGATTGGGAAGCTCTGAGGTGCTCAGGGAGCACGGGCAGCCCCAGAGGACCCTCAGCTGTGCCCCTTGGGCACAACCAGCTCTGGAGGCGTGAGGAGCAGAGCCGCTTGGCACGGGGTGCCAGGGAGCTGGCACGGTGAATCACAACCCGTCTGGCATGTTGGGGCTCCTGACAGGATGGGACCTGCCCCACGGAACAGCAGGCAGGGCTCTGCAGTGCCAGCCAGGCTCCTGCCATCACTGCTCAGCTTGTCCCCGTGTCCCTGAGCCACGGAAGGGCTGCAGGAGGCTGGAGGTGGCCCCACAGCAGCCCTGGTATGGGAGGATGCTCCAAGGATGGGTGAATGGGCTGAGCCCCCAGCAGGGCACACAAATGCAAGTGGGGATCACTCTCCCTGGGGACAGGAAGTCTGGCTATAAATATCACAAGGGGGTTTTTAAAGCAAATCTTCCTTTGACCCCATTGCATCCCTTTCCAGCTCCTTTTCCAGGAGATAAAATGTAAAAATCCAAGAAGTGATACCAGTGGTAACCCAGAGAGGATCCTGGCCCTGCAGGTAGACTGAGGCCTGTAAAAAGTAGATTAAATGGTCCTTATTTTCATTTTATCCTGGGTTTCCCATTCCACAAGGGGTGAACTGTGTCGGGCTGGATCCATAAACCCTCGGGTGGTGGATGCAGGAGCTGCCTGGGGAATATCACTTTAAATCAACACACCCAGCCCTCCTTATCAAACACCCCATCGGAGCCGCACTGAGAGGCCCTGGATTTCTGTGCCACGGTGCTCCCAGGGCTGCTGTGCCACCTCACAGGGATGCTCCGTGGCCACAACCAGCAGGAAGGACCCCATGCAGGGATGGGGGACCCCCAAACCCGGGCATGAGGTTTTTGGCATCAGGGGTTTGGGGAACAAATCCCAAATTTACAATGTACCCTTATATCTGTGGCCATCTGTGATTTGCAAGGGATAAATTCGTACCCGTTTCCTGCCCAGGCTCTGCCACCACCACCAGGACGTGGATTTTTGTCATCAGTGGGGCAGCCCTGCATGCCACCAGCTCTGCTGTCCCCGTCTCCATCGCTCTGCCAGCTCAGGGAGCAGGATGTTTGTGTCTCCCGGCGCTCAGTTCCAGCCCCTCCAGCCTTTGCCATGCAAATCCTGCAGCTTTACAGCCACACCAACCTTCCCTTCAGAAAAAAAAAAAAAAAAACCCACCAAAAAAAAGGCTCCTTTATGTGGCTGAAAAGCCCGACTGTGATAATGTAGCAAGCGCTGGCCTTGGGTATTTTATCTTGGCAAGGAGCCTTTGCAAATTTAAACAGCAGCGCACAGGCTTTGGAGTTGTGGCTGGCGCGGCATAAGTGGGGCATTGTTTTGCAAGCAGAGCCATTGCGTGCCAAAGGGCCGCGTGTGAGCTTTGGCCGGGGAGCCGGCCCGATGGGAGCCGGCCCTATCAGCCCCGCATCCATTGCACTCCGCAGGGTGTGAAATTGGGGAGGAATTCGAGCCTGGGAGCTGCGGGCAGAGAGGGGAACCCCGGCAGCGTTGCTGTCCCCTCCCTGCGAGGTGTCACAGCATCCCCGGGGGGGGCTGGGGGTGCAGCCACAGCTCTGCCACCCCTGCGTTGTGCTAAAGGTTGGGGTTAATGCGGCATTGTGGGCTGCCGGGTGCTCCTCCTGGCTGCCCGCAGCGCAGTGTCAGATGGCAGTGGAGACCCCGGGTAGGTGCAGGATGCTCCTCTTTCCCTGCAGAAACTCCCCCTCTCTGCTCAGGTCACTGCTGGACAGCATGGCCAGCACGGGTGGACCGAGTGGGGCTGGAGAGGTGAGAATTACACCCAGGAGGACACTAATAAGCTGAATTTCCTGCTCCTCACCCCCGCCCAGCAGTATCGTGCCTTGACCCTCTGAGACAGACAGCAAATAAGGATTTCTAGTGAGGGAGGGAATATAAACCGTCACTGTTTCCAAGACACTTTTTAAAAAAAGACTCCTTGAAACAGGGCTTTACCCTTCTTTTTAATATAACCTTTTTAATATAAAATCCAGGAGGGGCCTCTTAAAAGGCTGCGCTTGATTTGTGTTTCATGTTGAACGCCCTGAGGTCTGGGGTTGTAAAATCAGCTGGTAAATTTGGGACTCAGCTTTTATGCTTTTGCCTCCTTAATAGTGTCTGAAATTTCCAGGGCAGTTTCTGGGGGGTGGTAAAGTTAAGGCAGGGGCAGCAGAAGCTCAGAACATTTCTCCAGGGATTCCAGAGAGATGGTTTGGTGAAGGGGGTCAAAAATGATGCACCAGGTGGGGAAAGTGGTGGAGCAAAAGCCTCTCCTCTCATCATCCCTCCAGCCACGGTGACATGGGGACACGGGAACATGAGGACACAGCACACAGGGACATGGGGACAGAAAGCCCTTCCCAGATGCCTCTCCCAGCCCATCCCGACAGCCTTTCACACTAATCCGTAGGTGGAGCTCTTCTGTCATCCTTTTCTGCTTATGTTGCTAAGAAGTAACCCAGAAATAGCTTTCCCGGGAGGAAAAAAGTGCTTCCTCAGCAGCTTTTGCCAGAGGTGAACTGCTCAAAGCATCCTCTGAAGAGCCCAAAGCTGGAGGGCTTTGCCTGGGAGTGGGTTATGCTGCCCCTTCCTCCGTCCCCTTTCCCACCACAGCACCAGGAAAAGGGGCTAAAATCTCTCCTGTCCCTCCACCTGTCCCCTCCCTGTCTGACATCCACCCTCTCTTCTGTCCTCTCCAGGTCTGAAACGATGTGGCAGAGCCCCCCCCGGCGCTCGGCACCCACCCCTGCCCCGGCCCCAGGGAGCTGCTGCCCCTCTCACCGCCCCGGTGCCCCTCGGTGAAGGACCATGCCCGTGACAGAGGGACAGCAGCTCACAGCGGGACGGCACAACGGGGCTTTCTAGGCTGTCCCCCTCCTCGGTATCATGACCGGAGAGACCCAGCATGTTTACACCATCGGCGATACTGAGGCCGCCCCCAAAGACCCCGACAAGGACTTCGGCTTTGAAGGCTGCGGGGAGAAGGATGGGAGGGCACTGGGAGGGGAGGGCACGTCCCCCTTCCCCGGCCCCAAGGACAAGGAGCCCCACAGCCAGCGCGAAGCCGTGATCCGGCCCCAGCAAGCCGGGAAGATCGACTTCAAATCCCTCCAGTGCAAGCCCAAGTTTGGCAATGACAGCACCTGGGGAGAGGTCAAGGGCAGCCCCCCGTCCCCGCCGGGGAAGGGCCGAGCCCGTGACCGCAGCCGGCGCTCGGGGAAGGGCGAGCGGGGCCACCACCAGCTCTACCGGCTCAGCATCGCCGGCACCCGGCCGAACCCCACCATCGGCATCGCCTACCCCCAGCAGAAGGTGACGCCCCCGAAGAAGCCGGAGGTGAATCCCCCCGTGGCCAGCAGCTACCGCTTCCACGTGCCCGGCATCCCCCAGCGCGAGGCCGAGCTCCGGCACGAAGAGCTCGGCTTCGGCCGCTGCTTCGCCGATGCCGCCGCTGGCCGTACCTCCGCCAACTATACCTCACAGCCCAGCCCCCCCCTCGGCCCCAAGGGGCAGCCCCCCGCCGCCGGCAGCCCCCTCAAGAGCCCCGGCACCCACGGGCAGCTACATTACTTGGAGTTTCAGGCAAACAGGGCTGAGTCGTGGCCCTCCCCGGAGAAGAGCTTTGCCGGTGCTAGCTATGGGATCGCGGTGCAGAAGCCCGGCTCTTTTTCCGAGGGCGGCAAAGCCGGCGTCCACGGTCTGGGGGCTTTGCCGTGCCAATACCCCTTCCAGCTGCTGCACGACTCGGGGAAGGAGCCGTACCGCGGCGATGCCGGCAGCCAGGAGTACCTGGACGTGGGGCTCGCCGCCGGCCAGCTGGCTCACGGTGCCTTCGCCTTCCACTCGTCCTCAAGAGAGTGGCAAGAGGAGATGCTGAGCGGCGGCTCCTACGAGAGCGTGTCCCCTGAAGGGAGGCTGTACCTGCCCGTGCCGCCGCCGTTCCTGCACCCGCCGCCGCCGCCGGCCCCACACCACGGCACGCTGCCGTGCTGCAAGGGCAGGAGCGAGCATCCCGCCGACCCCAATGGTGCTCTCTCGTCGTCTGGTGCTATTGACCAAAACCCAAGCACTTTCCAAGAAAACCAAGCTGTTTTTCCGTCTAGTTTACACTCGCCTAGTATGCCAAAGCCAGTCGGTAAGAGGCAAGCCTCAGCCAAGGACGGTGTCCCCGGCCTGCGGCTGCTGGTCCAGAGCAGCCCTCTGAGAAGGAACATGCCACCAAACTCTCTCTCCCAAGTGCACTTTCAGAGCAAAGCCTATTGCAGTTCCCCCGCGGGCAGCACCGGCGCAGGATCCGTGCCTTTCGAGACAAGCATTCCCACTACGGCACCCACCCACCCCAGACTTGTGCAAGCTTGGGAAGGTGCCACTAAGGCGTTCTCTCCCATGGACCAGAATTCAGCACCTTATTCAAACCCTGTTGGAAACCAGTTCTCATTTGAGTGCCAGTCTGGCCCCGAGCAGAGGCAGCACAGGCAGAAAAATGCCAGGATGCCTTGGCAGCAAATACACCTCCCTTCTGCAATGCCCAGTGCAAACAGGCTGGAGCTGTCAAGGCAGATCACCAGCCAGAAGCTCCCCTTCCCCCTGGGCACGTCGGAGTGGCAGGGCAGTGGGAAAGTCCAGAAAGGGCCCCCCATAAGTAACTCCCCAGGGTATCATGGGAAAAACCTCTTGTCAGGAGAGAGCCTTGGTGTCCAGAGGGGAGACCCTAACATGACGGGCACTTTCTCTTTTGAGAGTGGCAAAGAACCAGGGTCTCCTGCCTGCGACTCAAGAAGCAAAACCCTCTTCTACAGCATGGGTCAAGCAGGTCCTCCCTCAAGGAGCTCATCAGGCTCAGCGCTGGTCCTGCCACCATCAGCCTTGGTGGCTGCCTCCCCTTGTGAGTCCCCGCTGCCATCCCCTGTCCCCAACCCCAACTGTGGCAGCACCTGCTCGTCGCTCTCCCCCATGTCCAGTAGCCCACTCAACCCCTCCTTCGAAGACAGCCACATGTCTGGAGCGCTGACCCCCTCGCCCTTCTTCCAGCACCCCTGCAATCCCAAGGACTCCAACAAGACCTTCCACCCCTCTGATGTCCTAAGCTCCAGTTCACTTCATTACCACCCCTCAGAGTCCATCAAGTCCTTCCACTTCCCTCCTGATGCCCTGAAAGATGACAACCTCCTGAAATGCTCCCCAGCAAGCCCGTTCCACAAACCCGGTGTGGAGTTGGCCAAAGGATGCTCGGATGGGCTGGACGGGGAACAGCCCCCACCACCCTACTCCTCCCATCACTTGCTGGCCAGTTCCCTCAGCAGCGCCAGCCTGGACCAGCTGGACGTGCTCCTGACCTGCAAACAGTGTGACCAGAACTACAGCAACCTCTCGTCCTTCCTGCAGCACCGCCAGTTCTGCGCCTCCCATCCCGCTCCACAGGGGGAGGGCAAGGATGCTCCCCGGGCAGCCGAGGGGCGGAAAGCACTTCCCCAAGAGCCCCCCAAGCCCCCCAGCCTGGGGCTCTCTCCGGACCCCCAGGCACATCTCTTGGCGTTAAACAAGAGTGATGACTTCTTGCTGGACGGGGAAAGCAAAAGCGAGGGCAAGGAGGATGCTCTCAAGGGCGGCCTCTTCAACAGCCTGGCCGGCAGCTCCCTGCCCCTCACTGCCTCAGACCTGGACATCGACGATGCCAAGCTGGACAGCCTGATCACCGAAGCCCTCAACGGCCTGGGGTACCAGTCAGATAACCCAGAGATCGACAGCAGCTTCATAGACGTGTTTGCTGACGAGGAGCTGACGGGCATGAAGGCGGCCAGCAGTGGGATGTCCCACAAGGTGAAGGAAGCCCTGGCCTTGGAGAGCAAATCAAAGCAGGCAACAGAGGAGAAGGCAGCAGGACAGCCCAAGGCTGGCTGTTCCTATGAAGATGGACACCCGGATGGGGAGCAGGGGAAGAGAGGGGCAGAAAAGCAGCACCTTCACAGAGGGAGGGCGGCACGGAGGTTGGCCCAGGAGCCGGATCCCGGGGCAGAAGGAGTGGAGAGGACAGCCAGGCTGCGGGCAGGCAGGAAAAACAGCATCTCACCTGCCACCACCTCCTCCAAGTCCACCTCCAGCCAAAAACATCCCAGGAAGCTCAGCCAGGAGCCTCCAGAAAAGAGCGAGGCGGGGCCAGGGACTGCCACCAAGAGCTCCAAGCCACCACGGTTCTCCATGAAGGACGTGAAGAAGCGGAAGCCCCGAAGCGGGACGTGGAGCAAGGAGCTCATTCACAAGATTGTGCAGCAGAAGAACAAGCTCCACAAACTGCAGGTGAAGAGCAGCAAGCAGGCCCAGTTCCCCCAGGGCACGGAGAGGCCGGTGCCAGCCGCCAAGGAGGGCAGGCTGCGGGAATATGACTATGTGTCTGACTCGGATGAGGATGGAGCAGAGTGCAGCAAGCCCTGGGGCAGGAGGAAACGTGGCACGGGATTCATCGGGAGGAGCAGATACAGCTTTAGCAAGAAACGCCTGGGAAGAAGTGAAAGAGCCAAAGAGAAAGACCCACCGTGGAGCTACAGCCAGAAAAGGGATGGTCAGAAAAGGGAGGCACAGGAGGATGGGGGAGTCCCAAGTCAGGAAGATGCTGAGAAAGAGGAATGTGCTGCCAGAGTCCAACGATGGAGCAGCCAGTCATCTACTGGCAGCAACCACAGCAGTAGTGAGCCCAGAGAGATGGGCACCAGCCCACCCCGTGCTGATGGGGCTGGTGAGAAGGGCAGCACCCAGAGGAGGAGGCGCTCGGGCAGCCCAGCAACTGTGGCAAGGACTCCTCTCAGCCTTCATGAGGACAGGAGCCCAAAGACAAGCCAGAGGAGCAAAGAGGACATTCCCAGGGGTAACAGGCGGTTTGGCACAGTCAAACCTTTGCTGGCAGGCTCCAGGACATGTCAGAGCACTGAACCAGATGTTGCTGTGATGGACTGTGCAAAGGAGGAGCCATTTCCCCAGCCCAGGGAAAGGCAGCTGCCCAGCATGGCCACCCCAGGCAGGAGCCCCGTTGGGGCCTCGTGTAAGGAGGGGGTGGAGGAGCCCAAAGGAGCAGCAAAGCTCACAGGTGAGGCAGAAGAACCCACCCTGGAGGCTCAGAACTCACCCAATCTGACCATGGTCAACCAGAGGCATCAGTTTGCCCCTTTCACAAGTGAAGGGCTGAAGTATCACCCAGAAGATGTAATTGCTCCATCCCATGGTGGCAACGAGGCAAGTCCTGGCCATGTGAGTGCCACCTACTCAGAAGCAGAAATCAAGTACTTGAAGGGACACGGGCTCTGTGATGGTCGGAAGGACTACCCCTCTCCCACCCCCACGTATGGGGGGGATGCAGTGAGGATGATGCTCAGTGCCAAGGCACCTGATCCATACAGCAGCCACAACAACACATTTTTCGATCCCAAAGGCCTGCCCGGTCACTATGACGACAACCTCTTCCCAAAGCCCCCAGCCTTGGGCTCCTCACACGTGGACAACGTGTACTTATGCCGGGATGACATCAACACTCCCTCCTTCGAGCAGAAACACTCCAGCATCTCCCCTTATGCCACAGAAGTGCCGCAGGGCAAGGTGTCTTCCCCTCTCGGCTTTGATTCCTCTTCAATATTTGGGGAGCTTCCCGTCACCGAGTTCGACCCGCCGCTGTACGAGAGCGTTTCTGCCGGCAAGGATGGATATGTAACAACATTCCCCTGTCCTGGGAATACCCCCCGAAAGGCGCTGCCCTTCGAGCAGCCGTATCCACCCTTCGTGCCAGAGAAAGACTGGTCCCTCATGGAGGAGGTGGCTCCCATGCTGCCAGAGGACATGACCCAGTTCCACAGCCTCTCAGTGGAGAAGCCACTCGCCAAGAAATTCCCCGAGGAAGGACCTGTCCCCACCAGCCAGCTCTCCCTGCCGCTGCCGGACAGGATAACGGATTACAACGTGGCTTTTATGAACAACATATCAGACGATGAGCTGGAGATCAAACGATTAGTCACAGAGCTGGAAAGTCAACTGCAAACCAGCAAGCTGGATAACGAGGAGTCCATCGGCCTCCAGAAACCTGAGCAGCACCTGCAAGGCCAGGGGGCTGAGAGGTTCCCACCACTGCCGGCTGAGCAAGGGGCAGGCCAGGGGAAAGGACTGTTTTTGGCAGAGGAGCTGGGCAGATCAAGCCTCTGTGTTGGGGAGAGGCTGGGAGGTGAGAAGCCGGGTGTCACGACCACTCATGAGGACTACGAGAGGCCCAGGGAGCCCTGGCCCTGCCCAGTGCAACTGGGCTCATTGGAGGCCCAGATGTGTGTTCCAGCTCCACTCACCACAAACCATTTTTGCTCCAAAGACAGTGGTGAGCAACTCCAGGGAACTGTGTCTGCTGAGGAAAGAGATCCCAGAAAGCTGGAAAATGGCTCATCTTCTGAAGGTCTACCAGGCTTAAGCACAACAGACCAGGCAGAGGCTCGTGTGTACTCAGACCCCGTGACAAAAAGCCCTCATGTTGTCACTGACTCCATGTTCCCAAAGACTGTGGAGGCAGGAGAAGCAACCAAAGATCCCTTGCCATGCCAGGAGAAAGCAGACACTGATGCTGCAGAGCTGCAGAAGTTTGACACCCATCTTGCAAACCATAAACCTGAATTTGGCTTCCATCAGGGTCCCATCCCAGCCTTGGATCTCGCCTTTTCACCTCACATCAGAGAGATCCCAAACACGGAAGAAAGACCCTTAATCCAGACTGAGGCACCTAAAACAGCTAAAAGTGCTGTGGACTTCAAAGGGGATGGTGGTGGGTCTGCGCTGACGGAGGAAACAGAGGAGAGCAGGAGTCCCACCACCTGTCCAACCCCCGGACCCAACGACAAAGGCAGCAAGCCAAGTACGCTGCTGCTGGATATGCTGAGTGAGCCCAAGGAGAGCGACCGCGACTCCCAGGAGTTGTTGGCATCCCAGGAGACGTCGGCCAACCCTCTGCAGCAGCTCCAGCTCTTCGTTGCCCGAACGGTGAAGACCAGCGAAGAGGAGCTGCTGATGCCGTGCTTCCCCGTGCTGCTGGCTCCCAGCCACCCCTCTGCCACCGCCCACGTCCAGCCAGAGCAGAAGGAGGACAGCAGTGATGCCTTGGAAGGGGAAAATCAGACATACTGCCCCACCCAAGAGGAGGGGGATATCCCCACGGGAAGCAACACAGAGAACATTGGTGCCCCAGGGAACGAGGCTGTGCCTCTCTCCGAGGGTTGTGAGCCGTTGGGTGCCGTGGGCTCTTGCCATGCACAGCAATCCGTGTGTGCGACGCCGCAGCTGCAGCACTTAGCAAATGAGCCCTCGGAGCCGAGTGACATTAATAGCCCTGCAGATGGTGTTTCCCAAGAGCAGGATGACCTCTCGCCACTCAAAGGCATGGCGGTGACCCCGCTGCCAGGGCAGGGAAGGAAAGCTGATCGGCTCATGGAGGAGCAGGAGGAAGATAAAAACAACACGACCTTGGCATTTACGAAACATGAGCAATCCCATTTTAGCCGTAGTTTGCTCGTGAAAGAAACGCTGAGCAGCACAGCGGGAGAGAGACTGGAAAGGGATCGGGGTGGGAAAGGGGCACAGCCCCTGCACAGTGCTCCTACAAGTCCCATCAGCCCACCCGGTCCCTCCAAAGAGGATCTCCAGCAAGATCACCACTTGGTGACAGAGACAAAAGCTGGCACAGTCAGTGCAGAGGTTCCCAAAGAAGGGAATGGCAAGCCATCTCTCAGTGGTGGTCACCACACAGGTGAATCTCCAGCCAGCCTGCTCCTGCCAACCCAGTTTTCTGACTCCAGGTGCTTGGAAGGCAGTGGGGCCGAGGGGGGAGAGGTCCCCGGCTTCGGCACTCAGCTCTCAGATGAGAAGAAATACAGCACATTTCTGCCTAATGCATCAAGCTCGTTAGTCATGAAGAGGTGTCCTCCCGAGGCCAACAGCCACCACATCTGTCACCACACCATAAGCCCAGCAGAGCAAGGGACATGGAAAGGGACGCCCACCTTTCCTCCCTCGCTGCATCACTGTGGGGCCTTGCCAATGGAAGCAGTCGAGGAACATCATTGTCACCTCCCTGATGGTGTTTTGGGTAACTATGGACCGCCTGAAAGAGAAGGGATGGTGAGAGCCTGTGCTCTGCTGCATAGTGATGGCCTGGTGGGCTCTGCCATGGAGATGGATGGTCACCAGGACCCTGATGGGAAGGACTGTTCTCTCCCCTGTTCACCACCTTTCAACCAAAACGGTGCTGGCAAAGAGGTACCTGAAAGTGCCAGTGCTGTGCTGTCAAGTTTTAAAGAAAACCAAGCATGTGCCATCACAGACACGGTCGTTAACTCCACTCCACCAGAAACCCAAGGTTACCCAGCCCAGCCCACAGCAGATCTGCTGCCCATCAGTGAAAGAGAGGTCAGCCAGGGCCAAGAGAGCAAGCTTGAAAGCTGCTCCAGTGATGGAAATAAGCATCAAAGTGAACAAGAGACTTTGTCCAATGGTTTTGCTGTTCAGCAGGTGCCCGCTGCTGTCAGCAGAGGTTTTACAAGGGCTGGAGATCTTGGTCCTGCTGAATTAAATGGCCACGAGTTTTCAGAGGGAGCAGAGGTGAGACTTGAACTGTCCGAAACCACAGAGAGTGAAAGAAAGAGTTTAAAAGGGGAGAAATCCAAAAACCACAGGGCTGGAGAAGACAGGAGTTGTGTGTTGGACAGTGTGGATCAAGGAGACAACACCACACACAACAGTACTCCAAACCCTTCCCAAAATGAACTTCACAATGGGAAAAAGCCAAATGGGCTCCCAGTGACCTGTGACATTTGTTCGGCCACTTTCCGGTCCAAGCCTGGCCTGACCAGGCACAAAGCAGTCAAGCACCAGATGAAGAACAGTGGTGTGCCACAGCCCAGCAAGGTTCCCAGGTCCTCTTCAATCCCTGCAGACAAGACATCAAAAGCACCCCAAAAGATGTCCAGGAGGAACCTGAAGGCTTCAGTGAAAAGCAAAACCTGCAGCTCAGAGGTGCCGACCACCAACATTGATCACGTTCCCAAGGAAATACTCCCAGACCTGGAGAACGAGCCCAACACGCAGATGCAAGAGGTGGTCAGCAGAGTGCTCAGTGACCTCAGCGTGATCTCCTTCGAGATGTCCCAGGAGCTGCACCGCACATGTGTTCTGCAGAGGGACGTGAAGGCAAAGGGACCACGCTCTGAGATGAGGGGATTGGGAGAGGCGGTGCCTGGGAAGCTGGACTCGGGATGGCAAGGCAGGAAGGGAGAAAAGGGCAGAAGGAGCAAAAGCAAAGATCCTGGGGAGGAGAACAGCAGTTCTGAGAAGCAGCTGAACAGGAAAGTGAGGCGAAGGAAAGCAAAGGTATTTCCCAGCAGAAATGAGCCCGATGATCCGTGCAAGCTGGAAAGGAACACAGGACCTCCCCCTGCAGTCCTCAGCTCCAGTCTGCCCAGGATCATGGAGGGCTTGCACGAGCTGGGTGGTTGCATCTCCACAGAGGAGCAGAACAGGACCCAGCACTCCCAAAAAGCCAAACAGTCCCCTTGTGAGGCCGAGCTTGCAGAATACCTGGGCAACAGGGTGGTGTCTTCAAAGGACGTGGTCAGCAAGGAGCCAGCAATAGGCACAGTCACCCACCCTGGGGAGGTGGAAGATCCAAACGGAGTGGAAGACAGGCAGGATTGCAAAAACTGGGTTAGTGCGTTTGTGAAGCAAGTGGTGAAGGGCTTGGGCAAGGTAAGCAAAGAGCAGTGTCGTGGTGCTGATGAGGCAGAGGAGATGGATGCTGAGACAGGACACAGCCCTGCAGCAGGCAGCGACACTGGGAACTGGACTGGAGCCCCAGAGGGTCCCACAACTCCTGCCAAAGGGGCTCTGCCACCCGAGGCACATGATTTGGGGATCACCCAAATGGTTCCCGGGCAAGGTGCTCTGCAGAGCAGCCCTGCTCCTGCAGAGCCGAAGCAATGGGCGAAGGCAGACGTGCCGTCAGGCAGAGAGCACTGCATGGAGGGCACAGCCACCTCAGACCTCCAGAGCTTTTTTGATGATGAGTCCACATTCTCCCAGCTGTTCCCCCGGGATGACCAGTTAGTCCGGAGGAAATGCACGCGGGTGTACGGGAAGCGCAGCAAGAAACCCAAGGCCGTCACCGAGGTCAAGCTCCAGCCAGCGGGTGCCATCGACCTCTTCACCATCCGACTGGCTTCTGACCTCAGCGAATCCAGCTCCTTCTGTGTCACCAGGGAGGACCCTTGTGAGTACGAAACCATCTCTGTTGACGACGCCTTGATGCTAAACATGTGTCATGGCAGCAAGGCAAAGAGCGGAGACGCTGCTCCAAACGGATCTAAGAGCGCTGAGCTGAGGTTGGACCACGAGGCAACCGACCAAGGGAAGGAGGACATTGACCTGGAAGACAACATGCTCACCTTCTTGTGCCAAAACAGCCAAGTGGACAGCGTCCCCAGCTTGAACATCTGGGGGAGTCTGGAGAAGGAGGGAGAAAGCCTCTCTGCCGAGGACATGTTTGAGCCTCTGATGGACCTTGAGGATGAGCACTCGCTCAGAGAAGCGAGCTCCGAGCCCCCTGACCTGGCAGAGGAGCCCTACGATGGCAAGGACAACGAGGATTCGGACTCTCCCGAATTTCATACCATCGACATTGAGATGCTGAACACAAAGCTCAAAATGAGAGACATGTGCTTCTTCGGCCCTTGCGAAAATCTTCCTGGCCACGGGGAGGACCATGCTGTGAGTTTGAAGCCGAAGTCAGGCAAGCACAGGAGTAAGCCAGAGGATGGGAAATCAGGTAAAAACCGTGGTGAGATGACCATCAAGGCCAAAGACAAGCAGTACAAATGCAAAGTCTGCTTCCAGTGGTTCCTGACGTTAGGGGAGCTGGACTTCCACAAGCTCTCCCACAACCCTTCCCCTCCCCCCACCTGCTACATGTGTGTCCAGCGCAAATTCAGCTCCCGGGAGCAGCTGAGGGACCACCTGAAGGAGAAGCACGCCAAGAACAAAGCCGGGCTGTGGACGTGCGGGATGTGCCTGAAGGAGATCTCCGACGTCTGGATGTACAACGAGCACCTCCGGGAACACGCCACTCAGTTCGCCCGCAAGGGGCAGGCGCAGAAGTCGGTGATGGGCCTGCCAGCCTGCTTTGGGGAGGACAATGCTGCTGTCACACACTTCCTCAACACCATCATGTACAGGAAGCCCAGCAGGGCCTCCCGGCACGCCGACCCCAGCAGCCGGCATGTGGTCCCCAGAGAGAGCAAGAGCCCCAAGGAGCTGCCCCTTGAGCAGGAGGCCAAGGTGATGAAAGACCCCTTGGAAAGCAATGCCAAGGTGAAGCCACCTGCTCCCAGCTCCTCTAAAGCCTCCACCAGCCTGTCCCCAGAGCACATGGCAAAAAGTGAAGGCACCCCAAAATCTGTCCCCATGCACCCAGACTGCAAAGATCCTTCCAGGGACTGTCATCACTGTGGCAAACAGTTTCCCAAACCCTTCAAGCTGCAGCGGCACTTGGTTGTGCACAGTTTGCAGAAGATTTACTTGTGCCACAGGTGTCCCATGTTCTACCAGGAGACCAAAGAGCTCCGAAACCACCTGAGCCAGGAGCACGGCGTCGTGGAGGAGCAGGAGATCAAGCACACCACCCTGTACACCTGTGAGCTCTGCGCTGATGTCATGCACGTTATCAAGAAGTCCTTCATCTGCAGCATGTGCAACTACACCTTCTCCAAGAAGGAGCAGTACGACCGGCACATGGAGAAGCACCTGGCGGGAAGCAACAAGACTTTCAAATTCAGAGGCGTCATGAGGCCTGGCGCTGCCTCCAGGGAGGGCAGGGAGAAAGGCAAAGAGGACGGATCTCTCCGGGAGGCCATGCCACCGAGCAAGAAGAGGAAGGTTGCTCACCATGGCAGCTCACTCCCGTGCAGGTCGCCGGCCCACCTGCACCACACGAGTGACCTTCACCTGGCAGAGGCCGTAAGCCCCAGCCTGCAGAATCCCCCTGACTCCTTCCCAACAGCACCTGGTAATCCAGGAACACCCCCACCCTCCATGAAAACAGAAGACCTGGTGGGTGACCTCTCTGACCTGCTGGTGGAGATGGAGAAGTCCCCGTTTGACGCGCTGCCACCACCGCCCTGCCTGTCCCTGTCCCTGCCGCAGGCTGCCGCGGGCAGCCCGGAGCTCAACCACATCGCTGGCCTGGCCATCGAGGAGCTGGAGAAAGGAGCCTTTGATGGGAAACCACTTCCCTTCTTGGACTCGCCTGAGTTTACCATGGACCTTGCTGGGTTGGCCTGTAACCAGGCCACAGACCAAAAACTCTCTCCTCCACACCTGGCCGAGAAACGCGGCTGTGCTGATGCCCATAAAAGAACAGGCAACAAAGATGAATACAGAGGGTGTGTCCTGAAAAATCCCAGTGCAGACACTGATGCCATGGATGTGATCCCATGTCTCCAGCTTGCCAAGAAAGTCCCAGAGCTTCCTTCCCCTCAGGCAGAGTCTCCTCCAGCCAAGGAGACCCCCAAATGGGGCAACCTCAGTGGCAGCGATGCCTCTGCTTGGGAAGGTGCATCTAAGGCCATGTCGTCAGAAGCTGCTCACCAGCCTCTGCCCCTGAAGGACAAGACGGCATCACCCACACTCAACAGGGCCACCAAAGATTCGGCCCCACCAAAGAAGACCGTGGGTAGCCAGCCCAGCAGTGAGACTGCTCTGGGTGCGGGGAGCCCCGGCAGCAGCGCCGAGGAGGGTCAGCAACCCATCTCAGGGAGGGACAGATCCATGCCTGAGGCTAAGGATGGCATCACTAATGCCAAAGACCAAGGTGGCAACCCAGGCAAATCCACCGGCCACCAGCCCAGAGGTGAGGCAGCCACCAACGCCGCGAGACACGGCCACGTGGAGCCAAGCAAAGCCAGCGGCAAGCTCCACCCCAAGAGGAGGAAAGAACACAAGTCCTTGAGCCACCGGAGCAGCTCCGGCTCCCAGGAGAACATGGAGGGAGATGGGAAGAAGAAAAGAGCCCGGACGCCGTGCCCGGCGAGGAGCGAGAGCACCGTGGAGCTCAGACACGCCGGCTGGAGCAACGCCGAGGCCTCCGCCCTGTCCGCGGGGCGGAGGGAGACGCACTGCAACAAGCTGGGGCCCAGACCCAGAGCGGGGCCCCAGCTGAAGAAGACAGTCCTGGACACTTACAACGAGAAGAAAGGGGAGCTCCGTCACGCCAACGGGGACGTGAAGCGCAGGAAGGCCATTCTGGGCAAGAGCCTCCACCAGGTGTTGGCCAAGGGCCCGTCGCCACGCGGCACACTGCACGGCCCCCGCGGCGCCCGCGGGGCCAAGCCGGCTGGCACCGCCAGCTACCGCACGGCCGAGTCGCAGAACAACCTGCTCAGCCAACTCTTTGGGCAAAAATTAACTAGCTTCAAAATTCCTTTAAGAAGAGATACTTCAGAATAATTTATGGAAGTGACTTATGGTGATCCTCAGCTGCTTTCATGGGGTTTGCAAGGGAAAAAAATTATCAAAGCATTAAATTCGTTTGTGTAGCATGATTTCTCTGTCTAGCTTAAATGAACTTGCACTGCAGCCTCTGTGAAATAGTTTGCTTTGTGTCTACTAATCTACTTTAATTCACCTGATTTATCATGCAAATGCTAGAACTTTGATGTTGCTGATGATTTTCATGAACTGAAATTGTAATCGCTTTGGGCAGACTGAATCGTCGAGAGCAATTGCTTTATTGCAGAAGTGCTGAGGTTATAAGGATACTTGCAAATCTCAGACCCTTTTGAGTCTGTGTCTGTGTTATCTTTGTACAAAGTACTTGAAGAGATGAACTTCATTCCGTAGACGTCTTATTCAGAAGGTGCAGTACACTGTAGAAAGCAAATTTTATATATTTTTTTTTTTCTTGTTGAAGATTTTGCACAAATAATCCCGTACAATTCACTTAATTGGGAGCCGGCCTAAGAGATGATGATACAATTAAAAAATTAAATGAAGAACCGAGTGTCCTATATTTTGACAGCCATCCCTAAGGATTTTGTTTCTACATCGTCAAGAGCATAACGAACCAGCTCCGGGGCTCCGGGGCTGTCGGAGCCTTCCAGAGGACGCTGCCCCTCTTTGACCACTGTAGACGATGTGACCGGAGAAGAACCGTCACCACGAGCAAACTGCACCTTGACACTTGTGACAAACTCTGATTTTTTGGGGGGGGGGTTTGGTTTTGGTTTTTTTTTGTTTTGTTTTGTTGTTTGTTTGTTTGTTTTTATTATTATTTTTGTGTGTGTGTGTCTGTGTTTCCTTTTTGTTTGTGGGGAGGGGAATGTTTTGTGCGACGAGAAAACTGTGCCAATTTCCCGCACCGAACCGGTACTGGCCGCGTGCCCTCAACAGTATCACTTCTAAACTATCTTACTGTATTGAGTTAGTGGCTCTATAGGTATCCGCTTTTACTATGCAGTTACTGGTGCTATTCTTCATTTGTAATGTGAATACAGACTTCCTTGATTGAAAAACAAAAGGGAATCGTTAGGAAGTAGCCTTTAACCTGTCAAAGAAAAAACAAAGCAGGAAAAGAGAATTTTTAAAAAATCCAAATGGAGGGAAAAAGAAAATTCAGCTTTAGGGGGAACAAAATCAATTTAAGGAAAAATAATCCAATTTTAGGGGGAAAAGTCCAACTCAGGAGCAAAAAATTCAGCTTTAGGGAATCAAAAATTCAACTTAGGGGGGAAAAATCAGCTTTAGGGGGAAAAAAAATAGGGAAAAAACAGTCCTGTATGCTGGTACTCCATAGTGTTGAAAAGGTTCCGTCACATTAAACGAGCACGTTTTACAACCAAACTTTTGAATCCGGAAAGAAATCTCAGGTGCAAACGAGGACATGGAAAGATATTATTGAAATACTCCCAAGTCAAGGAGGTGAAGTAATGCACTGATGTGATATGAACAGTCAGAGTACTTTGCGTCTGTCCTGCAATGAGTTTTTTGTTTTGTTTTAGAGTTAAAAGGAAAAAAAAAAAAAAAGAGGCTTTATTCTGTTAATATGTATCTTTACAATTCTTTGTATTGTATAAAAAAAACTATTGTAGGTAATTTACCTTGGGTGCAATGTGTTCTGTCAAAAGTTTTTATTTTGATATTTTGTCCAGAGAAGCAGAGAAAGAGCAGGAAACGCTGTTTTATGATGTTTGTCTGTGTGCTTTTAAAGTGCCTCTTTAATATTGTTAAAATAAAGTATGAGATGAAAATATGGGGTGGTACTGTAAAGTCATACCTGATTAATCTTTTCAAATATATTCCAATATTTTCACAGAAACTGCCTGTCCGTGTGATGTTTGGGGGACGCTCCTCCCTGCGAGGTGCTCTCTGGAGTGGCCGAGGAGGGCGTTGGTGCCACTGCCATCACTTCTCAGTCGTTTGCAAAGCAGTGGAGCTTCTCAACAGTGAAGGTGCTCGTGCAGCTCCTCTTCACTCCACACCCTGCCCGTGTCCTACCCACGGCATGGGTGTCTTGTCCTGAGGGGCACAAAGCCCAAGGTGATGGTGGTGGCCCAGTTTGGTTACCACCAATTAATGATGGTGATGGCCCAGTCGAGTCATCGCCAATTAGTGGTGGGGATGGTCTAGTCTTGTCATTATGAGCTACTGATGGTGACAGCCCAGTTTGATCATCACCTATTTATCATGGTGATGGTGATGGTGGTGGCCGGATATGATCATCACCAATTTAAGACAGTGATGGTGATGTTGGTGATGGTGTTGGTGACTTTGATGGTGACAGCCTGGTTTGATGATCCCCAGTTTGTAATGGTGATGATGGTGATGGTGATGATACTGGTGTTGGCAATGTGATAATGATGGCCCAGTTTGGTCCTCCCAAATTTGTAGTGGTGATGGTGATGGTGTTGGTGNATGGTGTTGGTGATGTTGATGGCCCTGTTTGATCATCCCCAATGTTTGATGGTGGTGATGGTGATAATGATGGTGGTGATGATAATGCCCCAGTTTGATCATCATCATCCATTTCTGAGGGTGATGGTGATGCTGGTGCTGGTGTTGGTGATGGGATGATGATGGCCCAGTTCGTGATGGTGATGACAGTGATGGTGCCAGTGGTGATGGTGATGGTGGCGATGGTCACAGCCCAGTTTGCTCGTCCCCACCGTGTCCTCGAGCTGACCTCTGCCGGCGCAGCGCCGAGGTCTGGGGGTAGGCACTGACACAAAGCCGGGTGTATTATATTCTTTAATTACTGTTGCAATCACAACATTGAGACGCTGTCAATGAGAGATAGCTCGGAACCGCCAGCTGGGGATCTTCGCCACTCGGGGCTTGTAACTAAAACTGCAGGATTAATTTGATTAATTGATAGAATTATTTTCCAAACTACTCTTTTGTTTATGGAGGCTTAAAATGCTTGCCGCCTGCACCCTCCTGGTGTGTTGCAGAGTGGAGATAAAGTGGCTGAAAATAATTAGTATGGCTTAATTTAGGGAAAAAAATAACCTCAAAAGAATTTTGTGGAAAATTTAAGGCAGCACATTTTACTTTGTTTTGGCAGGAAATATTATGGAGCTGGAAATGGGACTTTTATGTTTTCCCTCTACAATATTTCACCAGGGCAGCAAACCCGCAGGGTGGAGGAGAAGTATTTCATGCCTGGTTGCTACCAAAGCTCTCCCACGTCTCCAGATTCATCACCTGGGCACCTGGAAACGAATCCCCTGGGAGCCACGGGAATGCTGTAGGGATGGCACCTGTCCCCAGGGCCTTGCCAGGGGTGTGGGGCCGCCATCCCAAAGCAGCACCCACCCTACTGATGCCCAGGACACGAGTGATGCCTGCCTTGGGCACCACTCCCTCTGGAATGCTGCTCCCCAGGGACATGCTGGGATCATCCCCGCAGCTCCAGGGGCTGAAATATTTAATCTCTTTCCCCTCTAAATGTGAGCAGTTTTCTCCCCCTGCTCTCACCCACATCTCCCTCCCGCTGAGCGGGCGACCCCCCCATCCCTCGGCTCCTCTCAGCTCCCTAAAGCCGCGGGCTTTGCTGAGTCCTGCATTATCCGGCAGCTCTTGTCACTGGGAAGATTGCAGGCCCCTGTCAACGTAATTCCAGCGAGGATGCAAAGCCAGGCAGCTTCTCCTGGCTGCAGATTAGCTCCCTGCTCAGCGGGTGCCAGCGGCACAGGGGGGCACCCACGGGACCCAGCAGGGCCGGGGGTCCCAGAGATGCACCCACCGGGATGCACCACCCTCAGCCCAAATCCACATGGATTTATGGGGGGGGATGACTCCACAGCCAGCCCTGGAGGGGTTGGGGTGGGTCTGACAGAGGGTGCCTGGCATTGTAGGGAGCCCCTCTGGGGATTTCTTGGCTTCTTGCCACCACCCTGAATTTTCCACCAGCCATTTGCTCTCCAAGCCCCCCCAAATCCAGCCGGCCTTTCTTCTCATCCCCACATCCGAGTGGCCGAGCCAGAGGTGCTTTAAGCCTCTCCATAAAGGCTGGAGGATAACGGGATCCACCATGGTTGTCACGCTGCAAGCAGGGGCTGAAGACTTAGAATTTTTTTTCTGGCTTTTGAGTCAAATCTGGCTGTTCCTTGCACAGCAGGAATTTAAACCCCAGCTCCCACCTCCCTCCCCCTGGCTGTATGTGTGTGGCAGGGTCCAGGCTCACCCATGGGATCCTGCACCCCTGATGCTGGAAAACCCAGAGCCCTGGGGGCTGTGAAGAGTGGGAAGGGGGGCAAAGGAGTGATGTGCCCCTCCAGGGATGCCATCCTGAAGCCCAGTTCTCTGCCCAGTGCCCAGGGATTTCCCAGGCAGTTAGAGCATTGCCCCTAAAGTGGGAGATCAATAAGGAGGGGGAAAGAAGCACTGAGACATCCCAGCCTTGAATTTGGGGTGTGGGGGCCACTCATCCTCACATTCCCACCTGGTTTCAGTGGCATCCAGCATTGTTTGTGCCAGGGGAGGTTTAGGTGGGATATTAGGGAAAATTTCTTCCTGGAAAGTGTTGTCCAGCCCTGGCACAGCTGCCCAGGGCAGGGGCGGTGTCCCCATCCATGGAGGGATTTAACAGCCATGCAGATGTGGCACTTGGTGACATGTGGTAGCGGTGGACTTGGCAGTGCTGGGAATGATTGCCTCCATGATCTTAGAGGGCTTTTCCAACCTGAACAATTCCACCATTCTGATTGGTTTTAACCCCAAAACCTTCCGTGCTGCCACGCCAGCTTCCAGGAGCCCTGAATTCCGCAGCAGCCTCTCTGCACAGGGCATGCCCAAGCCGTGCCCAAGCGGTGGCGGGACATGCCCAAGGAGTACCAAAGCCATGCCCAAGCCGTGCCCGAGTCATGGAGGGACATGCCCAAGCCGTGCCCAGGTTCTGCTCAAGCCATGTCCAAGCCATGTCATATCCATGTCCAAGCCGTGCCCAACCCACGCCCAGGCCACGGAGGATCCCGGACTGTTGGCAGCTGCCTGGGGCTGAGCCTGAGGAGGGTTACAAGTGGCACCCAGGGCCAGGTCCTTCTGCCAGCAGGTGGCAGGGCCCCTCCACAGGTGGGGCACCGAGGTGCCAGTCCTCCCTCTTGGGACAAAACCCACTAAAATAGCACATTTTGAGCTGGAAAAAAGCTGTTTCTGCACCCAGGTGGAGCCGTGCCAGTGGGCAGTGCCACCAGCTGGGGCACCCAGACCCCTCAGGGTGCTCAGTGCAGCCCCCAGCACCGCTGCCACCCACCCCTCACCCCTGAAATACGGCTGAGGCAGCGCCTTGGCTCTTCCCATTTACATTCCTCCGCCGCCACCTCCTCTCCCCGCGTCTCTAATAATATCAGCCCAGATTAATTGGCACTAATACAAATGTACACAGCTCCATAAAAAGATGTCACCTCGCTCACAATGGGGGAAACGGCTGCTCCCGCATTATCTCTGCTCTGCAGGCGTGTAATTCACTCCTCGGGAAAACATGCTATTTATTCGGTTCCCCTATAACAATCTCTCTGCAAACACAACGGGATCGGGAAGGCAGCGGGGAGACACCCGGCCATGCCACTGTCACCGGCACCAGGACGCTTGTCCCCCCTCAGGGGCACCCACTGTCCCCCCAGGAGATGGGGCAGGGGGTGTGGGATTTGGGGATGTTGCCACGCAGGGGGATCCGGCCCTTGGAGGTTGGTTGATGGGATTTGCAAATTCACGGGCCTGGGGGGATCTAAGAGGCTTTGGGATGGTGCCAAATAGCTAATTAAAAGGACACTGGCGAGGAATGTGCCGTGGGAAGGACTGCAACCTGTTTCCTCCCTGGAGCTGGGGTGCACCCCTGTGTCCAGCACCCACTGGCTCCAAGGATTTTTGGGCATCTTTTTGGAGTGCCAGGGGAAGGACTGTAACCTGTTTCCCATCCCCAGGGCAGGGCAGCATTCTGGTGTCCAGCACCCACTGGCTGCATCGAGGCTTTATAGGATCTTTTTGGGGTGGAAGGAATGCACCAGGGAAGGACTGCAACCTGTTTTTTCCCTGGAGCTGAGCTGCCCACGGCAGGGCTACACCCCCATGTCCAGCACCCACCGGGTCCATCAAGGCTTTTTGGGCATCTCTTTGGGGTGGATGAAGCCCCCCCTGTGTGTGACAGGGTCCCCCATCCCCTCAAGGGACGCTGCCACTGCTTCTCCCAGCACAAAGAGCCGGGCACAGCCACCATCCCCCTGCTCCCTCCTGAGGAGCAGAGATTCAGGCACCTTATTGGTGTTCTCTCACCCCCAGCCCCTCAAATCCGTGCAATTAACGATGTTGTGTTTAATTAAATGGTTGTCTAATTATCTTGGCATAAGCAAACACGCCAGGTAAATACCACGAGAGCGATGCCGGAGGAACCGGGTGGATCTGCAGTGCCCTCAGCCCCAAAACACCCACCCCCGTGCCAGGGTGGGCTTGGAGACCCCCACGTTGTCGGGGCAGAGTTTGGCTGCCCATCCCCAGCCCCCGGAGGAGTCAGACCCATCACAGCTGATGCAAAGCAGAGCCCACTTGGGCCGGACCTGGCAAAGCCGTGGTGGGAAGGGCAGGGCTCTGGAAGCAGAGCTGCCCGCCCGGGGGTGTGATGGTCTCCAGGAAGGCGGCGATTCGAGGCCAAACGAGGTGAGAGGCGCCGTCAGGATCGTTTTGGGGGGTGGTCAGCCAAGGGTGGGGGGAGCAGAGCCTTGTCCTCGGCAGCATCTCCTTCCCTCGCTGGGTTTTTTCTTTTTCTCCCCTGGATCTCTTCTTAATTCCTAACTTAATTTATTTTGACATCCCCATTGCCGGTTTGACCTCTTTACTGGAATCATGTGCTACTTAAAACTCATTATCCCACCATTGAAACAGGAAGTTAATTAAAAACCCTTCAAAAAAAAGAAGAAAAAGAAAAGGGAAAAGAAAAGCACATCCCATGTCCAGGCAGAGATGGAGCAGGGATATGACCAAGCTGTCCCCGCAGTCCCCCAGTCCCCTCCACCTCCACTGATCCAAAATTATGGGATTAATTTGGGACCACCAGCCTTCAGCACTGGAGACCCATCCCCTCGCCAAAATTGGCCATGGACAAGGGCTGGGTTTGGCAGAAATGGTTATTTTTCACAGGAAAATATTCCCATCATGGATCCAAAATATAAGCAGCTCCTGTTTAGCCCACATGGAGCCCCAAAATTGCCTCATCCTCACAGATCACACGGCTGGGATGATGCCAGGGAGGATCCCAGCACCCCCACAGCATCCCCAGGGTGTCCTGGGGTGTCCCCCCACCCCGAGACAGGGTCACAGTGACACTGGAGTCACAAGTGGGAGTTTTGGGGCCATTCATCTAGAAATGAGAGGGATTTTAAGGGGTTGGGATCCCAAAGAGAGGCCTTGAGGACCCCATAGAGAAGTCCCAAAGGAGGCTTTGAGGATCCCAAAGAGTTGCGACCCCAGCGCAGGGGAACTGCGGGGGAAATCCCAGAAAGGGGGATTGGTGGCCCTGTGGGAGTTTAGAAGCTTCCAGAGGGGGCACAAGGGTGCAAAGGTTGACTGGGACCCCAAAGGGGGGGTTTGGGGACACCAAAGGAGGGGTTGGGGTCCAAAAGGAGGGGCTTACGGAACCTAAAGGGGGTGGTTAGGACTCCAAGGGGGGCCTGGAGTCACAAAGGAGTAGATTGAGGACCCAA
>VXBX01008851.1:472805-484295 GCA_013400415.1 Scytalopus superciliaris
CCCATCCCATCCCATCCCATCCCATCCCATCCCATCCCATCCCAAGCTGTTCCCACATCCCCTTGCCCCAGTTGCATCCACAGGATCTGAATCACATCCAAATGAACTGCTCAGAGGTCTGTCCATCCATCCATCCATCCCTCCATCCTCCTCCCTGGGTGTTCCAATGCCATGGGACATCCTGTGCTGGGTTGAGAGCAGACACCACCAGTCCATCCCAGTTTTCCCAGTCTTTCCATCACCAGGACTCGTGTGGGAACCATTCCCAGCACGTGGCCCCCCAGGGCTGGCACAGGGCGCTGTATTTAATCGGAGCAGCGTGGCTGATACCGGGATGTGATCCCGTGACACCCCGATAGCAATATTTATCCTGATAGTATCCAGGCAGCTGCAAACACTGCGGAGACCTCCGAGCCTGGATCCCAGCGAAGGGCAGAGCGGTTCAGATGTGATGCAAATCCTATGGATGCAGCTGGGGCAGAGGGATGCAGGAGCTGGTTGGCATGGCATGACATGGCATGAGTGGGTTTGTCTGGGCTCTCTCTGCCCTTCCCTCCTACTCGCTCCTGCAAGGAAGGTAAATGTGTGTGCGTGGATGTGGCTGCATCTCCGCAGCATCCAGGAGCAAACACGGGAGGCTGCAGGGGCAGGCCTGGCTCCGTTCTGCTCCCAGCAGTGCCATTAATTTCCCTGGCCATAGGAAAGCTGTGGGTCACCTTGCAGAGGGGCTCTTGCCATTCATCTCCATCACACCCCGTGTCAGGGTGATGCCCCACAGCTGCCTCCCCCCCTCCCTCCCTCCCCTGTGCCCACCGGGATCCTCAGGATCCACGGGGTCGTGGTGCCAGCCGTGCCTGCTCAGCCATCGATTGCAGGTACATGGCTGTGGCGTGATGACAGGATTAATCTTTGCTCCCTGGCCAAGCTCAGCCTATTCCTTTGGAATCTCTGATGTGGAGATAAGCCGAGGCACAGCCAGGCAGCCGCAGGGCAGGGAGCAGCCCCACACCCTGTGTTTTGGCAGCAGTCGGAGCACCAGGGTCTGTGTCACACCAGGCAGGGGCACCTGGCTTGCCGGGGGCTTTTCCCCCCTTTCTTCCTTCCTTCCTTCCTTCTGTCCTTCCTGCTGCTTTTCTTCTCGACCCAGAGCAAACAGGCAGGTCCCTGCCCAATTTGGTTAATGATCTGGGAGATAAGCCCTCCTCCAGCGATAACGGGGCACCGATGGCCAGGTGAGATACCTGGGGGGTGTTCACCTGCTGGGGGGATCCCACAGGGATGTGGAGCCCGTGGACTTTGCTCCCATACTCTCCAGGACATCCCATGGGCTGGCACCAGCTCTTCCCAACCTCTCAGCATGCAAGGCAGGGGGATGTGGCTGAATCCAGGGAGCAGAGGGGTGGGATTGCTCCCCCAGGGGTAGGGACATGGCTCACTGACTTAGGACTTTATCCTAAGTGTGGGCACAGCATCTCCCAGGCCGCCCCATCCCTCTTGGCATCATTTTCCCTATTCCCACGCAGCAGTGCCATGTGCTTGGTTGGAAAAACCACCTTTTCCCTCCTCTTTTTTTGGTGCTGTGTCAGTGTGGGAGTGAGCATGGCACTGGCTCTGCCTGCCCTGCATCCCTGGCATCCCCCTGCCCCACATTCCCAGCATCCTCCCACCCTGCATCCCCAGTACCCCCCTGCCCATGCCCCCATCACCTCCACCTTGGGATAGGGAGGAGAAGGAAGGTTGAGGCTTTTAAGGAGCTGATGGGATTTATTCCCTGGCACAAACCAACCCTGAGGAGGGGCAGCAGCTGCCTCGTGGGTGCAGCAGGTGCCACAGAGGCTACACTTGGGCTCAGGGACACCCATCCTGAGGGAAAACTGCTCAGTACCACTGACCGAGTTCCCAGCACCCCATTTTTGGGTGGGTGGAGGCACTGACTGGACCCAGCACCCCGTTTCTGGGTGGATGGAGGCACTGACTGGACCCAGCACCCTGTTTCTGGGTGGATGGAGGCACTGACTGGACCCAGCACCCCGTTTCTGGGTGGATGGAGGCACTGACTGGACCCAGCACCCCATTTCTGGGTGGATGGAGGCCCTGCCCGTGGGGCGCTGGCGGGAGCGGGGCTGGCTCTGGCAGCACTATTTTTGTCCCCCTGTCTGGAACGGTTTTCTCTTTATCAGCGCCTGCGTGTTTTCTCTGCTGGGGATTGATACACAGAAGATGAAGTGCTCTGACATGGGAAGTGTCAGGCGAATGCTCTTATCTTGGAGACATGGTCTCCTGACCCAAACGCTGCTGATTACCAGTGAGACGGGGGGAAGGGGGGGCAAAAGGGGGGGCACGGACAGGGGGACGTGGCAGTTGGGCTCCGTTCCCCAAAAGCAGCCAGGATATTTGGGGTGACAGAGCCAGGGGCGAGTCACCATTGCTGGGGCTCTCCTGGGGGCTTGGGGGTTCGCTGGCACCTCCTCAGAGCTGGGAAGGGTGAGGAGGGTGGGAAGCAAGAGGATGCTGAGGCTGAGGTGAATCCAGCATCAGCACATCGGGAGTCAGATGGGAGGGCACTGGAAACGTGGAGCAACGTGCACCATGCGAGGGTCCGACTGCCCTGCTCAGCCCTGAGGCCACTCTGGTGGTCACTGTGCTCCCTGCTTGACCCCAGGTCCTTCATGGGAAGGACCAGCTGGACAAGGGGCTACTGCTGCCCCTCCTCAGGGTTGGTTTGTGCCAGGGAATAAATCCTATCAGCTCCTCAGAGACCTCATTCCTCCTTCTCATCTCTATCCTGAGACGGAGCTGATGGGAGCATGGGCAGGAGAATGCTGGGGTTACAGGGTGGAAGGATGCTGGGAATGTGGAGCTGGAGGATGCTGGGGATGCAGAGTGGAAGGATGCTGGGAATGCAGGGCAGGCAGAGCCAGTGCCATGCTCACTCCCAACACCACTTTGCAGGGATGAAATCCCAGCTAGAAACAAAGCCAGGATCCCTGCTCAGAAGGGAGGTTTTTGGAGCTTTTCTGGCTTTTTTTGTTTTGGGAGCTTTTCTGGCTCCAATCCAGCTCCAAGGGCTCCCAGTCTGAGGACTGTGGGGATGGGAAGACAGTTCATTGGGAATGCCTCAGTAGGGCAGAGGGGCTGTGGCAGAGCCCGTCCCTCCCTTCACCATCACATGCTGGAGGCTGTGGCACAGGGATGGTGGGTGGCCTGTGCCAAGCACAGGGACCAGCCTGGTGACCCCAAACTCCCTGGGGACCTTGGACACCTTCACAGACCTCCTGGTGGGCGCTGGCTGCTNGTTTCTGGGTGGATGGAGGCACTGACTGGACCCAGCACCCCGTTTCTGGGTGGATGGAGGCACTGACTGGACCCAGCACCCCATTTCTGGGTGGATGGAGGCCCTGCCCGTGGGGCGCTGGCGGGAGCGGGGCTGGCTCTGGCAGCACTATTTTTGTCCCCCTGTCTGGAACGGTTTTCTCTTTATCAGCGCCTGCGTGTTTTCTCTGCTGGGGATTGATACACAGAAGATGAAGTGCTCTGACATGGGAAGTGTCAGGCGAATGCTCTTATCTTGGAGACATGGTCTCCTGACCCAAACGCTGCTGATTACCAGTGAGACGGGGGGAAGGGGGGGCAAAAGGGGGGGCACGGACAGGGGGACGTGGCAGTTGGGCTCCGTTCCCCAAAAGCAGCCAGGATATTTGGGGTGACAGAGCCAGGGGCGAGTCACCATTGCTGGGGCTCTCCTGGGGGCTTGGGGGTTCGCTGGCACCTCCTCAGAGCTGGGAAGGGTGAGGAGGGTGGGAAGCAAGAGGATGCTGAGGCTGAGGTGAATCCAGCATCAGCACATCGGGAGTCAGATGGGAGGGCACTGGAAACGTGGAGCAACGTGCACCATGCGAGGGTCCGACTGCCCTGCTCAGCCCTGAGGCCACTCTGGTGGTCACTGTGCTCCCTGCTTGACCCCAGGTCCTTCATGGGAAGGACCAGCTGGACAAGGGGCTACTGCTGCCCCTCCTCAGGGTTGGTTTGTGCCAGGGAATAAATCCTATCAGCTCCTCAGAGACCTCATTCCTCCTTCTCATCTCTATCCTGAGACGGAGCTGATGGGAGCATGGGCAGGAGAATGCTGGGGTTACAGGGTGGAAGGATGCTGGGAATGTGGAGCTGGAGGATGCTGGGGATGCAGAGTGGAAGGATGCTGGGAATGCAGGGCAGGCAGAGCCAGTGCCATGCTCACTCCCAACACCACTTTGCAGGGATGAAATCCCAGCTAGAAACAAAGCCAGGATCCCTGCTCAGAAGGGAGGTTTTTGGAGCTTTTCTGGCTTTTTTTGTTTTGGGAGCTTTTCTGGCTCCAATCCAGCTCCAAGGGCTCCCAGTCTGAGGACTGTGGGGATGGGAAGACAGTTCATTGGGAATGCCTCAGTAGGGCAGAGGGGCTGTGGCAGAGCCCGTCCCTCCCTTCACCATCACATGCTGGAGGCTGTGGCACAGGGATGGTGGGTGGCCTGTGCCAAGCACAGGGACCAGCCTGGTGACCCCAAACTCCCTGGGGACCTTGGACACCTTCACAGACCTCCTGGTGGGCGCTGGCTGCTCTCCTGGGATGCACTCAGAGCTGTGTCCCCAGCGAGCCGGGGGGTGTGGAGGCGACCCAGGGGTGACAGGGGGACCCGGGTGATCACAGGTGACACCACCCAGCACTTCCAGTCACTCACCTCACCTCACCCCAGCGCCGGGAGGATCCAGATGTCAGCCCTGCTAATAAACACATCAGATTTCAATCTCCGCAGCCATGGGATCGCTTTATCCTCCCCGTGCTCTCAGCTCCAAAAGCAATTTTGCCTTCAGAAAGAGCAGCCTCCTCCCCACCCACCGGACCCGGGCACCATCTGCCTCCACCTCGGGGCTTTAGGGGGGCTCTTTGTCCTGGCATGGCTGATGGGGGGACCCCACTGCTTCTCTGGGGTGGTAGGAGCATTCGCAGCCATGGATGGGTGCCCTGGGTTGGGTTTGTGCCCAGGGAGCAGCGTGTTTTTGGGGTGCAGCAAATGCAGCGAGGGGCAGCCAGCGCTCATCCGTCTGAGTATTGGTTACCTGCCATCTTATCTGCGCTCCCAAAGACAAAGGCACAGTTAAAACATTTTAGAGCAGCCTTCATAGCGTATTAACATGTTATCTAACCCATTAAACCAGAGGCTTATCAGATAATCAAAGCCATTAAGCCCTGAAGCTGCTGCGACTTTGGGTGCGGGGATGGGAAATGCTCCTTCCGCTGCACCGCCAGCCCTCCCCGGACCCCCCGTGCCGTGCTGGGACCCCCCGGCAGGCAGATGGATCCCACCACCCACCACGGACACGCTGCTCCGGGACACCCCCCAGCAGCCCTTGGCTCCCACTGGGTGCCCGTGTCCCCAGGGATCTGGGGGTGCTGCAGGGCAGGGGGCTTGGGGGTGTCACGCTGATGCTGTGCCTGTTTCCCCACAGATGAGCTGGATCTGGAGGTGCAGGATGGGGAGAGGCGGGTGCGGACCCGCAGGAGCCTCCCCGAGGGCTTCTCCTGGGGACCCTTCCAGGGCAGCATCCACAGCGAGCCGGCATCGCCGGGGCACGGGGACAGGGTAAGGAGCCACAGGGGTGGCAGCGGGGCAAGGCCCAAAGGAACAAGTTGTTTGGGAAGAGAAGTCCATTTGGGAGGGATTTTTCCCTGCTCGAGCTCCTCACCCCTTGGGAATCTCCCAGTTTGGGTGTCCAGGAGGTTTGCCTGCCATATGTGGAGGTGAGAGCATTCCCATGGCCAGGGGGACAGGATGCTGGCTGTCCCCTCCTGTCCCCTCTGCACTTGGCTACAGGTTGCTTGGTGGCAAATGTTATCTGTGGATAATCATGGGATCTGGATTTCTCATCCCAAATTTACCCCCTGGGGCCTCTGGTTGTACCTGGTGAAGCTGTGGTGAAGGGGCTGGAGAGGAGGCACTGAGGTGGCACCGAGGGGCTGGTGGCTCTTGGTGGCTGTTGGTGCCATCAGTGGGGCAGAGGAGAGGGGGGGTGTACCCACGAACATGGGTGTGTTTTAGGCTCTGGGTCCTCACATCCTGGCCACATCCTTCCCCCCACACCCCTCCTCGAGCTGCACACAGGCGGCTCAAGCCCAGGATCCTCGAGGCCTGGCTCCATCCCCACCTCTTCCTCCTCCTCCTCCTCTCTCCCTTGCTCTTTTTTTCTTTTCTTTTTTTTTTTTTTAGCTCAGGCCCGTTTATCTTTGCTGAATTAAATCCTTGATTAACCCTTATCTGCCCAGTTTGGCTCCCTATCTGCCGGTTGGCGCCGTGTGTCCAGACACCCGGTACAGGATGATTGATTCCTCAAAGATATGCGCGGCTTTTTTCTGATACTTCATTTATTGTCTAAATATTTTTGCTCCCATTTCAGCAGCTCCCTTATCGAGCCCGGCTGATGATTCCCAGCCCTGCTCTCCTCTGCCACTCTCCTCCCTCCCTATCTCTGCTCAGGGAAGGGAGGAAGGAATCGCAGCCCCATCCCTGATACGGGCTGTCGCCCTCGGGTCCCTTCGTCTTTGTTGCTGGCGGCGGGGGGGAGGGGGTGTGCAGGGGGTCCCCCCCAAATCCTGCCCTTCATCTCCACATGGGAGATTATCCCATCCTGAGCTTTTAGGGGGAGCTGGGAGCACTGGGTGGCATGGAGCATCATGTGTGCCCATGGCTTGCCAATGGAGGAGAAGGAGAAGGAGGAAGAGGAAGAGGAGAAGGAGGGAAATCCCTGCCTGCTTCCCAGCTGGTCCCACAGGGCTCCCCCAAAACTCGGGAGGGTGTGGAAACCCACTGGCTGCCACAGTGGGGATGCCAAGGAGCTGTGGAGCACCCCTGGGGCTGCCCCCCAACTCCATCCCTGCTCCATGTGCCCCCCAGCTGTGCAGCCCAGGGTGCAGCGAGGGCACCAGGCCGTGCCCGTGCGCCATCCCGGCGGATGCGGAGCAGATAGGGTTTCTGATGGTTATCGCCGGTGTGGAGCGCACACACCGACCTCTTTGTTCCAGGGAGAACAAGGAAGGGCTTCACGCAGGGCCTGGGGCCGCTGAGGGGAGCTGGGGTGGGCACCCTGGGGTGCTGAGAGCTCCTTTGGGGTGCTGGGAGCACCTTGGGGTGCTGCAGGACTCCTGGGCACTGCAGGGACCTCCCTCCTTTGGGGGTTACCCACAGATTCCCCCATGCACAGAGGAAAACTCCAAAGGGACCCTCCCCTCCCTCCTGCCCACAGCAGTGCCACTGCAGTCCTTGCCCATCCCTGTATCCCATGTGCCCATCCCAATGTCCCCAATCCCATTTCCCATGTCTACAGGGCCAGGCGGGTTCCCCCAGCACCGTGGGCTGTGCACATGCATGTGTAAGCGCCTCACACGCGTGTGCAAGTGCCTCACACGTGTGTTGGGGGGGTTTATCATGCTGCTGGCACTCAGCTTCTGGCAGTGATAAGGCCCCAACCGGCTGCGACTGTCAGGCTGAGTTGGAGGGGTTGGAAATATTGGGATGGATAATTAGATTTCATATCGTTACTGCGGCAGCCATCGGAGGATCAGGGAGATTAATTTCCCCCCCCCTTATGCTCATTAATATTCATTAGAATGCAGGGAGGCAGAGCTGGGCAGGGGCTGAGTGTGGAGTGCTGTGACCACCTCTGGCAACCCCTCACCATGACCTTGGTCCGTTCTGGGGAGTGCTGAGTCCCCCTCACTGTGACCCCACCCTGGCCCATTTCAGGGAGCTCTGTACCCCCCTGGCAGCCCCTCACCGTGAGCCTCTCATGGTTTGGGGAGCAGTGCTGACCCCACTGTCCCTGCCCTGGCAGAGCCCACCCCTGACGCTGGTGCTGGGGGACGAGAGCTGCTGGCTGTCCCACCTGCCCCTCGTGCCCGGAGAGCCCGATGCCAACGCCATCATCTACAGGAAGGGTTGGTACCAGTGTCTGTGGGGGTTCAGAGGGAAGGGATCTGTTCCCCCAGTGCCAGTGTCTGCTCCCTGTGTCCCACTGCTGGTTGTCCCTGGGCTCGTTCCCTGTCCCAGCCTCCCCAGCTGTCTGATGCCAGGGGGGCTGGGGAGAGTCCCAGTAGGGATAAGTACAGGCATGGCACAGGGATGGGTACAAGGATGGCACAGGGATGGGTGTAAAGGTGGACTAAGGGATGGATGTAAGGATGCGTGCAAGGATGGTATAAGGGTGGGCACAAGGATTGGCACTGGGATAAGTGCAGAAATTAGCCCTGATCTATTGTAAAAATGAGCACAGGGTGTAAGAATAGGCACAAGGTGGGCTCAGGGATGAGTGTAAGGGTAGGCTCAGGGATGGGTGCTGCTAGGGATGCAGGGGTGGGTGCGGAGATGGTGCAGGGATGGGCACAGGGACTGGGTGCAGGGGTGGATGCAGGGATGGGTGTAAGGCTGGACTCAGGAACGGACAGGATATATGCAGGGGCTGGCACGAGCCTGAGCAGCGGCTCGGGGCTCAGACACGGGCAGACACCGCCATCTCCAGGCCGCGGCTGGGAGGAAACAACGGGCGCGACCGGGACAGCGGGGACACGGCGGGACAGAGGGGACAGGTGTCGCAGAGCCCCGTGGGGTGCAGGGATCCGCGCTCACCGCCATCCCCCATTCCAGACGAAGCCCTTTGGTGCCGGACCACTCGTGCACTGCGGGAGGACGAGCCCCTGAGCGCCTTCGTGGTGGCAGAGCCACCGGCTGTCCCCAACCACGGCGTGAAGGCAGAGCCCGGCGAGTCCCCGTACCCTGCAGCGCTGCACTCGGACATCCAGCTGCTGCCACAGCAGGCTGGCATGGCTGCCATCCTGGCCACCGCCGTGGTCAACAGTGAGTCCTGCTGGGGACACGCGGAGGGGGCACGGCGCGGCACCACGGCCCTGCTGGGGCTCCCCAGCCCCTCACACAAGCCGTGCATGTCCCTTGTCCCTTTGCAGAGGACGTCTTCCCCTGCAAGGACTGCGGGATCTGGTACCGGAGCGAGCGCAACCTCCAAGCCCACCTGATGTACTACTGTGCCAGCCGGCAGAGCGCCGGCGCCGGCTCGCCCGCCCTGGATGAGAAGCCTAAGGAGACGTATCCCAACGAGCGTGTCTGCCCCTTCCCCCAGTGCAAGAAGAGCTGCCCCAGTGCCAGTTCCCTGGAGATCCACATGCGTAGCCACAGCGGTATGGCACGGCATGGCATGGCACGGCACAGCACCCCTCGTCTGGGTGGAGGGGCAGGGAGGCTGTAGGATGGCAGCACAGTGACTGGTTAGATGAGGTTCTCCCCATTTGTATCACTGCTTTGGGGCAGGGATGGAGCACAGTGACTAATTAGATGAGGTTCTCCCCAGTTGTGTCACTGGTTTGGGGCAGCTCACTTGTAGGTCTTGTCCCATCTCAGCCCTGTAATCATGGAGGGATTGGGTCCTGTGGGGTGTCCCCATGGTCCCCATCCCTCTTCCTGAGTGTCCATGTGTCCTGCAGGAGAGCGGCCATTCGTCTGCCTGATCTGCCTGTCTGCCTTCACCACCAAAGCCAACTGTGAGCGGCACCTGAAGGTGCACACGGACACCCTGAATGGTGAGTGTTCCCACGGGAACAACCCTGTCCCCTCTGGCACACCCTGGGGACGGGCACTGGCTCCTCCTGCCCTGCCAGGTGCCCGCTCAGCCTGTGCCGTGTTCCCAACAGGTGTTTGCCACAGCTGCGGCTTCATCTCCACCACGAGGGACATCCTGTACAGCCACCTGGTCACCAACCACATGATCTGCCAGCCGGGATCCAAGGGCGAGGTGTTCTCCCCTGGATCAGCCCTTCCTGCTGCCAAACCCCTCGCTCCCGGTGAGCCATGGGGGACACAGGATGGTATTGGCACTGAGGGCTTGTCCCCAAGGGGCTCTGGTGGTGGGGAGGGAGGTGGGACTGGGAAATATGGTGAGAATCCTTGTGCCAGGGGTATTGGTAACCAGGCACAGGGCAGCCTCCCTGTGTCGAGATGTTGAGAATATGGAACAGGGCAGCATCTTTGTGCCAGGGATATTGGGAATGGGGAGGGCAACAGGATCCCTGTGCCAGGGTTGTTGGTAAAGGGGAACAGGACAGTACCTCTGTGCTGGGGGTGTCAGGAATGGGGGACATGTGGAGCATCCCTATGCCAGGGGTGTGGGTAACAGAGGTGAGGACAGCATCCCTGTGCCAGGATGTGTGGAACAGGGAACAGGGTGAGCATCCCTGTGCCAGGATGTCAGGAGATGGGAAGAAGGCAACATCCCTGTGCTGGGGCTGTCAGTGACACCGGTGCCTCTGTCCCCTGGCAGGGCTGAGCCAGCCGAACAACGCATCCCTGCGGAAGTGCAACCTGCCACCGTTCCTGCCCGAGGGGCTGCCGGCCCTGCCGCAGCACGTGGTGCTGCCCGGCCCCTCGCCCGCCCCACCGCCCGGCCCTGATGCCACGCTGCCCTCGGCACCGCCCGCCTCGCCCCCCGACGCCAGGGCTGGCAAGCTCTCACCCCCAGCCCAGCCACACAACGGGGAAGGGCCTTCATCAGCATCATCCTCCTCATCCTCCTCCTCCACCTCCGGTGAGACCGTGCGCATCAAGGAGGAGCCGGCCGGCAGCCCGGCGAGCGAGGCGGAGGCACCAAAAAGCGGGGAGGGGGCCGGCAGCCCTGACGCCGGCTCCCGGACCTCGTCCCCCCACAGCCTGCCCTCGGCCAAGGTCAAGTCAGAGCTCGCCAGCCCCACGCCGGGCTCCAGCCCCGTGCCCAGTGAGCCAGGGACAGGCACAGCCGGCGGCACCGTCTTCCTCCCCCAGTACGTGTTCAGCCACGAAGCTGCGGTGGTGCCGCAGGCGTCGGAGATCCTGGCAAAGATGTCGGAGCTGGTGCACAGCCGGCTGAAGCAGGGCCACGGGGGCACGGTGCCGCCCGCCATCTACACGGGCACGCCGGTGCCCAAGGGTGCCACCTGCTTCGAGTGCGAGATCACCTTCAACAACATCAACAACTACTACGTGCACAAGCGCCTTTACTGCTCCAGCCGGCACCTGGCTGAGGACAGCCCCCCCGGGGCACGCAAGCTCAAAGCACCCCCCGGGGCGCCCAAGGGTCCTCCTGCCCCAGGGACCCTGCTGTCCCCCCCGGCGGGCAACGGGCAGGGGGCACTGGCAGGGGACGGGGACGCCGGCCGCGATGCCACACCACCGAGCGCTGCACCGGAGGTGAAGGCAGAAGAAGGGGGCGGCAAGGCGGGGTCCCCCGAGGCGGAGGGGGGGTCCGGGCGGTGCAGCGAGGACAGCCAGAGCCCCGGCAGCTCGGCGGGGGACGAGGGGGACGAGGACCCCAGCAAGACGCTGTGTGAGGCCTGCAACATCCGCTTCAGCCGCCACGAGACCTACGTGGTGCACAAGCGCTTCTACTGCGCCTCGCGCCACGCCCCGCCGCCGCGCC
>VXBX01008851.1:490304-534544 GCA_013400415.1 Scytalopus superciliaris
TCAGGTCTGAGGTGGGTTTGGAGGTTGGGGGCGGTTCTGTGGTTATTTTGGGGCTCCATCACTCCTGGGGTCAATTTTGAGGTTATTTTTGAGGTCCATCACCTGAAAGGTCAGTTCTGAGGTTATTTTGGAGGTCCGTCACCTGTGGGATCAATCCTGAGACTATTTTGGGAATCCATCACCCATGGGGTCAATTTTGAGGTTATTTTGGGGCTTCATTACCTGTGGGGTCAATTCTGAGGTTATTTTGGGAATCCATCACCTGTGGGGTCATGTCTGAGGTTATTTCGGGAATCCATCACTTGTGGGGTCAATTCTGAGGTTATTTTGGGGCTCCATCACCTGTGGGGTCAGGTCTGAGGTGAGTTGTCTCTTTCCAGACCTGTGGCAAGAGCAGCATCCCTAAAGTGTGAATTCTTTCCCCCGGCTTTCCCAAAGTTTGCCTGGAGGCAGGAATAGGGGCAATCTGAGCAGGACAGCTCGTGGCCAAACTGCTGATCCCATTCCTGAGTACAGCCAGCCCTTTGAGGGGGATTATCCCCAAATCCTGCAGGATACAGGTGTGTCTCTTCTCCTGAGGCTCTGATAACTCAGGATTAGCCTTTGCTGCAGCTCTCCTGTCAAACTGAGCTCTCACCAACAGCTCTCTGAAGTTAGTCCTGGAAGGCAGCTCGGTTTGGTGCATTGAAAGCTTCCCTGGCAGCTGCTGAGTTTTCCTGTGCATCCTCCAGGTGGGAGCTCCCTCGGGGTGCCAGAGAAGTGCGTGTTTTGGTTAATTAACCCTGTTAATGGCCCGAGTTTCCATCAAGGCAGGAGTGGCTCTGCTCTAGTTCTACACAAGTGTTACATGTTGCTCCTTTCCTGGATCCTGAGGCACTTTATTCCCTTCTCCTGTTGCTGCTGCTCTTCCATGTGTTATCCCATGGTGGTTCTTGCCCTTCATTTGTGCTTTGCCTCAGTTTTTCCAGGTCTTTATTCCCTAAATCTTTAGTGGTGCCTTTCTCTGCTCAGCTGCCCTGTCAGCACTATTCCCAGCCCCTCTCCTCAGCTCCCTCATTGTTCCTGGCTGGACTTAGAACCTGATCCAGAACTTTTCTGCTCTGCTTTAAGCCCTGGATTTCATGGATCTGATTAACAGGAACGTTTCCATTTTGCACTGAGATGTTTCACTGTTAGGAAGTTGGTTTTATCCTTTTATCCCAAAGATTTCAGCCTGAAGCAAAGAGCTTTCTCCCTTCTTTCCTTCCCATCCATGCTGTGAGTCCCCAGGGCTGTGAGGTCTATCCTGGAAGGGGCAGAAGTTGGGAATGCGCTTGGTTCTTACCATATTCCTGGAAGTTTTGTAGGATTTAAGGCTGAAACTGGTGGCTCTGTCAAGCTCCAGGTTGCTACAGGTGCTCAGGGCCTTCCTGCTCCACCAGAGGTGCTGGAACCATCAGTTCCCACATCATACCCAGGGGTATTGGGTGGAAGTTTTGGGACAACCTTTTTATTCACCATATGGAGGGAGGAATTTAGTGGATGGAAATAATATTGTTTCCAGTGGAGTATTTTCTCCTCAGTGGCTGTTCCAAATCCCTCCCAACTCACAGCTTTATCCTTTGGGTGCTGCCATCCCTTCCATACTGGTTCCACTTCACCTGCTCCCAGTTCAGCACCTGCAGCAACTGTGTGCAACCTGTTAGTTGTACACAGAGCTTAAATTTGGCTTAATTGGAGTTGCTGCTCAAACTCTTAATGAGCTTTAATTGAAAGCAGCACAGCATGATGAGAGAAGCAGAATCTGAGCCTCCTGCCAGCACCAGGCAGCTTTGAGAGCCACAAATCCGGAAGGAAAGGGCCTCCAAGATGATCCATTCCAGCCCTGCAGTGCCTTAGTGGCCCAGGTACAGGTCCAAAACCTGGCTGGAATTTCTTCCTCCTGGCTTTGCACCTTTTGGTGCTGTTTAATTAACAGGAGTGAAGAAGTTGGGCCTCGTCTTGCAGAAGGAGCTGCTCAGAATTCCAGCTCTGGCTGCTCTGCCTTTGGCCTTGGACAAATCCACTGGCAGAAGTGAAAGGTTAAAAATGTTATTTAAAATGTATCCTGGGATTAAATTTCAGTATTGAAGTGGAGTTTAAAAAAGCAACTTAAGTAGCAAAGGGCTTTTCTCTCACTGCCTTTAGAGCTGTGTCAAGGCTTCTTAATCTCAGTGCTGGGCTTTAAGTCAAAAAGTCTTGGATATCATTAAGCTTTGGAAAAAAATATGTTATAAAGGAACTGAAGCAGATGAATTTAAATTTCTGTAGCATTTCCTCAATTTTCTCCTCCCCTTTTTAAGGGGGGGAAACCTGTAATTTTAAGTATTTCCAGTAAAGCTGTGAGTCTTCAGTGGGACCAAATTGGAGCTTTTATTGGTGCATCCAGGTGAGGATGGGGAGGCAGAAGGAGAATCTCTGTTCCACCATGTGCAAGCCAGGAAACACTGATCAATTAAGGAGCAATTAATGCTTCATTCCCTAATTGGAAATACTCCAGAGCTCAGGCTGTGAAACTTCAGCTCTGTCTCTTTAGGTGTGTAATTAAAAGCTTCTCCTTCCTGCCTCAAAAACAAGAGGAGGAAGCCCCAGATCTCTTGTTTAGGGGATTTTTCCACTCTGTGTTTTGGATTCCAGCACTGGCAGAGACACAGGGACTGTCTGGGGGCAGAGAATCCCGAGGGAACAGCTGGAGGGAAAGTCTTGCTCTACCTTTTGGGAACAGCAAGTGCCATCTGGCTCCCAGCAGGGAGGATGGTTGGGAATTTTCGCTGCCAAATCCTCACTTTGTTCCCTGAGAACGTGTGACCTGCTTTGGAGAGGCTTTCAGCTCACTGAGCTGTGCACAGGTGATCCCAGAGACAGCAAAAGACACTTCTGTGGGCTGAAAATGCACCTAATTATTGTGTTTGCTCCGAAACCTCACCGTGGAAAGGCTGGAAATCCAAGGGCTCTGTGAGCCTGGATGAAATTCCCGGTGCCCTGAGCTGATCCAGGCAGCTCCAAACACACAGGAGGGGAATATTTGGCACACGTGGAGCAAAGGAAGCCAGTTTTGTAGCAGACAGGGCTGTGCAGCTGCAACCAGAGGCAGCTTTGCCTGAATTCTGAAGATTGTTGTGAAGATAAAAGGCTGCTCATGGCAAGTATTATTGTTATTATATTGCTGGTTCTTGCCTGAGCTAAAGTCAAACCATCTTATCTGTGGGCTGGAAGTTAATTTTTTGCTTTTATAACTGGTTTTGAAGACAGGAAGAAACTGGTTTGGTTTTAAGGCACAAAAAAAAAAATATCCAAGTTTGTGATGAGGGGTGAAATCTGGGGCTTTCTGCTCTGCCACTTTAATCAGTGTTGCTTGATCTAAAATACTTCCATGTAGGCCTTTTTCTTGGGGTTTTGTGATACTTGTCTTTATGTGTAATCAGAGGAGAGCAGAAAGCAATAAAAAAAGTCCCAAATGATCAAAAGAACTCAAACAGCCCCCCTCCCCCCAAAAAAAAACAACCTGTAAAACAAAATTCAGGATTTCAGAAATTTGAGATAAATTGTGATTTGCAGATTGAAAAAGTCTCCTCAAAAAGGCCTTGCAGGATTCCAGAGATTTGGAATAAACTCTGCTCTGCAGGTTAAAAACCCACCTCAAACAACCTTACAGGATGCCAGGAATTTGGGATAAATTGTGATTTGCAGATTAAAAAACCTCCTCCTCCTCAAAAAAAAAAAAAAAAAAAATAGCCAAGCCTTCCAGGATTTTAAAGATTTGGGATAAATTGTGATTTGCAGATTATTCTGAGACAGCACTTGGCACACACATTTAAAACTGGAATTAAACTTGCTGTCCTGGTCCATCATTAGTCAGCCAGTTTTCCGTTTAATTCCCACCTCCCCGTTTTTTTCCTGCTGCTGATTTTACCTTTGAACATCTTGGCTTTGCTTTGGGACAGGTACACATTGAAGCCAGAATTTGGCTCCTTGCTTTTGGGGGACCTTTTGCTGCAGCTTGGAGCAACAGCCTTTGGAGACTGGTTGAGCTCTCCCCAAAATAATTTGGAATAAGAGGTGATGGAGAAACTTGCAGTGCTGCACCAAGGAGGATGTAAGGCCTGTTGCCAAAGGGAAACTTGCTGGGAGTCTGGGGAAATATATCCCAAAAAGCCCCACTGCCTGGGTTTTGTGAACCCTTTTCACTTGGGCCATCATTTATTGTGTTTCTTATCATTTCTGCTGATGGAAATTAATAGGAAATCATTACAACTGCTCTGGGTTTTTATAAAAGCTTTAACAGCTTCTGTGAAGGTGAATGTTTTGTCCTCATCACCTGAGCTGGTGGGGAGGACGTGTTTGCTTCCCCCCATCCCTCTGAAGGTCTCGATGTCAAACACAAAATGCATTTGCTTTGCTTAAATGCCTTTTTTTTTATGCTGCTTATTTGCAAGAAATCAGAAAACAAATTTCCTGAGTCCGTGTGCCCCTGACAGCTTTGATATTTCTGGTGGCTCTCCAGGCTGACCTTTGTGTTCACACAAAGTAACTTCTCAGGCACTTGGGCAATTAAAACCCCTGCTCTAAACTCCCTCTTGAAGCCAGTAATTTGTCCGAGGATTTATGAACTCAGCATCAAGCTTTGTGTGCTCACTAAGGGTGTAATTTGCTTCAGACACATCCTGTCGAACTGCTCGGAGCCTTTGGCACCAGGAGGGAACTGCTGCCTTTAATTTGACTTTGAACTTGTCAGGAAACCAAAACTTGTGAGCAAGAACCAACTTCAGATGTGCAGAGGAACAGGAGGAGCTGGTAGGAAGCTCAAAGTGTGACTGTTCTCTGGGCCCTGTTGTTGTTGAGATCACCCTTGTGTTTGTCAGTCAGCTGATTGATGTCTGTGCACCTTGGAGAGCTTGAGTAGAGCACAGGCAGGTACTGGGGCTGTCCCTACCCATGGCAGGGGGTGGAACAGGATGAGTTTGAAGGTCCCTTCCAATCCCATCCTGTGAAATTCCAACCTCAAGCCCCACTGTATGTGAAGGGTAGCACACTAGTCTGGGACAGTATTGGAATCAGTTCTTTGGGCAATTTAAACTGTTTCCTTCTTGAAAGATGCTGTGAGAAGCCATGTTCATGAATTCATGGAATCCCAGCACAGTTTGGGTGGGAAGGGATTTTAAGGTCGTCCAGTTCCTCCTCCTGCCATGGGCAGGGACACCTCCCACCAGCCCAGGTTGCTCCAAGTGCCATCCAGCCTGGTCTTGGACACTCCCAGGGCTGGGGCAGCCACGGCTTCTCTGGGCAGCCTGTGCCAGGGTCCCATCCAACCCGGCTTTTCAGGAATTCAAACAGCCTTTTCCTTCTTCAGGGAGCTCAGACAGAGGAGTGCGAGTTCCTCAGGGTGCGCCTTGCGTGTTTCCCCATTTGCTGCCCCTAACCAGCATTGTTTCCCCCCCTGCAGACCTCTGGGTCCTGATGGACGTTTCCGACAGCCCTGAGCGAAACCCCTGCTCTCCCGAGGAAGAGGACCAGCAGCTTTCCGACGAGGAAGTCCTGAAGGAGAGCGGCTCCGACCGGGAACCGGACGGAGAGGGCGGGCGAGGCAGCGCCCTGGGCGAGGAGGAGGATGCAGGGAGAGGGCTGAGCCGCGGGGAGGAGGAGACCCACTCGGACGAGGAGGATCGCTTGAGCGAGGCCAAGTCTCAGGAGTCCGACACCAACGAGCAGGGCGTGGGGCTGAAGAGCCCCCGAGCTCGGAAGGCGGAGGAGGAAGACAGGACAAACGACCTCGGAGACGAAGCGTCCTCCGTCACCCGCGAGCTGGACGAGCACGAGCTGGACTACGACGAGGAGGTTCCCGAGGAGCCCAGCGCTGCTGCTGCAGAGGAGGATGGGGAGAAAGCTGCTGGGGAGGATGATGAGGAAGAGGAGAAAGGAGATGACGCCGCTGAGGATGAGAAAAAATCCAGCGGCAAGAGCGATGATGAAAAGGACGGCCAGGATTCCCTCAAGGAGAAGAAGAAAGAAGAAGATGATGGAGAAATTGATGATGGAGAAATCGATGTAAGTAGGAGGCGGGCAGAGTTCTGCGGGGAGAGAATGTGCTCGTGTTTCAGAGCTCTTTCACTCCCAGATTGCAATTCCTTCCTCATGTGAGAGCAATATCCATGTTGTCTGTGTCCCAGGAACCTGGAGGTAAGACCACTCCATGGACCAAGCCCTGGTCCATGTGCTGTCCCAAAGCTTTGTGCCAGATGTTGTCAGAGCTATCCCAAATGAGCTTTGGGTATGAAAGGGCTCCAGTGCTTTAAGAAACTGTTCCATCTCAGCTCCCAGAGGGCTTGGGAATGATGCTGCCAGCAAATCCCTGAGCCCTGGATTAGGTGTCCATGAGCTGTCTCATCAGTTTAGATCTGATGCTCACATCATCAGGTGTGTGTGTGGGAGATCCCTCATCCTGAGCTGTTTGTTGGGATCTGGCAGCATCTGGATGCATGGAAGAGGAATGGAAGGTGCTGAGCTCTCTGGAAAACACCTAACCCATGGTTCAGGGATGTGCAGTCCTGTTTCACAGCCTTGAACAAACACAGCTATTCCAAACAATTTAAAAATGGGGTTTAATTACCGTGGGAATTAGGGAAAATATATCTTTATCCATGTTTGTGTTCAGGTGGGAAGCTCTGCAGTGCAGCAGTTGTTTAATGCAGCTTAATACCAGTTTTCCTCTTGCAGGAGAATGAAAACAGGACAAAGTGATTCCAGCAGTAGAGTAAAAATCCCCCTGTGGGCTCCTGCTCTGGAATTCAGTCTGAACAGCGGGAGTGCAAAGGGAAGTTGCTGGTCCAGAGCACCTGGCTGGCTCTCCATTCCAAAACTGCACCTGCTCAGCTGGACCAGGTTGTGGGAACATCCTGGGGACGGGCAAGGAATCAGTGGAGTAGGAATGGGGTCACTGGTGGGGATTCTCAGCTGAGGAGGGGAGATGGTGTGTCCTTCCAGTCCCCATTCCTGTGTGTCTGACCTGGCCACGTGCTTGGGGAGCTCATGGAGCCTCACTGGAGAGACCCTCCTCCCTTTTTATTGAAGCATCATATTTTGGGCATTTTTTTGCTCTTAATGGTGCTCTGTCAAGTTCAGTTGCTTTGAAAAATGATGGAATTTTCCTTCATTGTGCCCATTCCAGCAGGTGATTTTGTTAAACACGTGTTTTCCAAAGGTTTTGTGTGTTTCTGATTCAGTTAGGAGGAATTCTGGCATGTTATTCAGTGAAAAAGAATTCCTGGAGTCCTGAGTCCATGCCTGCTCCTTGATTAAAATATGAATGCTTTCCTTTAGAGTCCAGGGCATTCCTTGGAGTGCTCTCCTTACAAAGCAGGAGATGAATCTGTACCCTGGTTTTCATACATTGACTCATAACAGCATTCCCAGCTGCCTGATTCCAAGGAGACCTCACAGAAATAAATACTTCCCCTTTTGTTCAAGACTTCACACAGTTCTTTTGAAAGCAGTAGAGTGGAGCTGGTTATTCCATTCATGGATCACTGAATGCCATGCCCAGCTTTGGGGATCTCTGCATTTCATTCTGCCTTCAGACTCCCGGTGTGGAGGGAGGGAAATATTAACGCAAATTTTAATTGGAATAGAAGTGTGGGCTTTTAAATGTGTTGCTGTTTGGGAGAGCTCTCCTGTCTGGCTGCTGGGAATGCAGCAGGAGAGGCTGTTAACCCACCTCTCTGTCCATCCTTTGTTTATCTACAGCCAAGTGATGGATTTTTCCTCCTTTCCAGCTGCTGAATTGATCAAAGTAGGGAATTTTCCTCATCTCTTCTGCACAACAAACTGCTGTTGCTGCCATGGCCAGGCACAGGGAAGGCCCATCCAGATTCTCCCTCTCCAGATCTCTTTCAAGTGCTGGAAACAGAAATGGAGGCAGAGAGGGGGAAGACCTGGGTGTCTTTACCCTAAAAACCTGATTTCCTTCCCTGATAACTCTCAGATCATTTATACCTTTGCCTTCTGCATCACCAGCTCCTTTTGGCTTTCCAGGTGCAGCCTAACAAAGCCAGGGAAGGTGGTTTTTTTTCCAGGAAAACAAAGGCAGAGGCTGGTACTTTAAAGTTCCAGCAACTTCTGGAGCTGTTTTGTTATTTCACACTCATTCCCTGTGGTTCTTTCATCTTGGAACAACCTCCAGCTCCCAGAATTTCTTCCTGGGACTGCTGTGCCTGGGAATGACACAGAGTTTTGTCTGAGCTGGGTCACAACTCCTGCATGGAGCTGAGGAGTAGAAGGGAAGGTGTCAAGTGGTTGCTGGAGAGGACTGGAAAAATAGGTGTGACTAACCCACAGGAGATTTTGAGTCTTTAATGTATCAGGTAAAATGATGCAGCTTAAAACCTTGGTCTGTGGTGCAGCCTCAGGATGTCCAGACACCTGAGGGCCTCTGCTCCCAGGTAACCAGGGACAGGACAAGGAGAAATGACCTCAAGCTGTGCCAGGGCAGGGTCAGCTTGGACATCAGGAAGAATTCCTTCATGGAAAGGATGGTCAGGCACTGGAAGGGGCTGCCCAGGGAGGTTTGGAGTCCCCAGCCCTGGAGGTGCCCAGGGAACGACGGGATGAGGCACTCAGTGCTCTGGGCTGGGGGGACAAGGCGGGGATCAGGCACAGGGTGGACTCAGTGATCCCAACCTGAATCATCCTGTGATTCTGTGGGTTTACCTTTGAAACACTGAAGCTGTTGCATCTCCCTGCACCTGGTGAAGGTGCTCTGGGGGGGGTCTGTTGTAACTTTATATTGCTTTTCTCTCGTGTTTTTGCTCCAGGGTGTGTTTTCAGTGACTGATATTTGACCGTGTTGTGAAATGTCGAGTCGCTGCAGAAAATGCACCAGGTGAAATGTCAGCTTGTCTGTCTGTTCCAGGATGATGACTTGGAGGAAGGAGAAGTGAAAGACCCCAATGACAGGAAAGTGAGGCCACGCCCCACCTGCCGGTTCTTCATGAAAGGTAACGACGCCCTGTGGTGCTGGTGGAAACCAAAGGGCTGCAGTTTGTCTTGTTTGGGGTTTTTTACCCATTGAGCTGCTGTTACGTGATGAATTCTGCCCCAGGTGTCCTCAGTGTCACCTTCCTGGCCCTTGGTGGCTGAATTTACATAGAGTCACCATGCAAAAAGGGCTTTGCCCTGAGGGTTCTGAGCCTGGAGGAAGCAAATAAAGGAAAACTTGCAGGTGTTTTTGAAATAGAACAGAGAGGTTGTGGCTGTCCCATCCCTGGAAGTGTCCAAGGCCTGGTTGAACAGGGTTTGGAGCAACCTGGGCTGGTGGAAGGTGTCTCTTCTCATGGCAGGGGGTGGAACTGGATAAGCTTTAAGGTCCTTTCCAGCCCAAACCATTCCATGATTCTATTTTTTGTAATTCCCCTTGATAGACTATTCCCTAAAGTTTGTGCAACTGCATGGCAGCTGTCTTAGACCATCTTGACATTTTTTTTTAGCATAGAGAGCAGCTTTTGTAAAGCTTTATTTAAACTTAGCGAAACTCTCCTCTGCTTCCTTCAGCTTCATCTCAGTGTTTGCTCATTTATTTGCTTTTATTGACAATTCATGAAAATCTGAAATGAGCAGAAGGGTGGAGAGCAGGGTGGAGTCTCCATTCCTTACGTCAGTGGCCTGTGCAACCTGGGGGTTTCCAGAACTGTGGCCATCAGAAATCCCACGTTGGCTTCCTGGATGTGTTCCAGTGCCTGTGCAGGGGCATGGATGTGTTGGTGCTGCTGCTGGAACAGGGAAGTCCCTGGGCAGGGAGGGCTGTTTGTTCCTGAGGCTTTAACGTGACACACGCCTCGTGGAGCTTGCAATATTTGCCAGGGTCAAAGTTCAGGATCTGCCCCAGTTGTTGTGCTTTGATTTGACATCAGGTCAGGGAATGCTGCTCCTGCTCAGCCCCCAGGCAGGTGCTGCTCACGTGGGGATGGGAAGGCATTGGAAGTTCTGTCCCTGAGGAGCTCTCCCGTGGCTGTGGCATGAGTGGCTTGCAGAGCTTCACGTGTGGCCACTTTGTCATGGGTAACAGGGCCTCGTGTCAGGATAAGGTGTCTCAGCCCTGCATTTGGTGCTCAGGCATTGCCAGAGGGCAGGATTAAATGGAATATTGGGAAGGAATCCTTCCCTGGGAGGGTGGGGAGGCCCTGGCACGAGTTGCCTAGAGAAGTGTCCAAGGCCAGCCTGGACAGGGCTTGGAGGAATTTGGGCTAGTGGATGAGCTTTAAGAGCCTTTCCCACCCAAATCATTCCATGAGTCTGTGCCTGCCTCTCCAGAGCACTGTTTATCTGGTGGTTTCTTTGCCCTCAGGTTTTCTGTATCAAGTAAAGCTCCTAATTGGCAGTGTTTGCTATTAACATGACTTGAGGAGCTCATAGGTTTAATTAACACTGTGTGTCCATCCACCCCTCTCCTCTCCCCACCATAAAAAGGCTCATCCATCTGTGTCTGCATTTAATTCCCCCCTCTGGGAAGGTGGGAGGTGAGGGGTGTTTTTCCATGTGTGTGAGAACAGGTAAATCTTACTGAAGTTGGAGAGAAGAAGAGTCAGATGTCTCAGATAACATTCCTTGACGGATTTGGAATGGTTGGTGGGGTTTTCAGTGGCTGTGGGGCTGATCACCAGCTCTGTGTCCCCACAGGTCACTGTACCTGGGGCATGAACTGTCGGTTCATCCACCCCGGCGTCAACGACAAAGGAAACTACTCGCTGATCTCCAAGCCTGAGCCCTTCTCCCCCAACGGAGCCCCTCCCATCGGCCCTCACCCTCTGATGCCAGCCAACCCTTGGGTATGGACTCCTTTTCTATGGATTTATGGCTTCTGCACCTCCTGCCCCATCCCTACAACTGTCCAAAGCCAGGATGGACGGGACTCAGAGCATCCTGGTCTAGTGGAAGGTGTTCCATGGTAGGGGGTGGAACAGGATGAGCTGTAAGGTCTCTTCCGACCCAAATCATTCTGTGATTTTTCTTTTGCTCTAGAGAAGTGAGTATCTTTTTTTGAGCTATGTGATTTTTATAAGGTGGTCCTGGAGTTGCTTATACAAGGGAGTAATTTTCCATGTGTTTCCCAGCTTACCTCCTGCTGAGGCATCTCTGGAGTATCTGGAGATCCTCTGAGGTAACTTTGCAAAAGCTGAGTTTGCCACTTAAAACTAACACAAGTTCTGTGTCCTTTTGCTCCCCTTTGTGACAGGGAGGGCCAGTGGTTGATGAAATCTTACCTCCACCTCCTCCAGACCCTCCAACAGAAAGTGCCTGGGAGAGAGGACTCCGGCACGCTAAAGAGGTAAATGTTTCCTCAGGGAGCTGCTGTCTCCAAAATCCACAGGCCTGTTTGGGGGCAGGATGCTGGAAGGGCTCTTTTTGGAGCATGAGTGTCTTGCTGTTTCCCTCTTCCTTTTGCCTTTTCATCTATTAATTATATTTTGCTGTATATCACAGTTGTTAGACAGCCAAGAGGAGCTGATAGTGAGGTTTGGGGTTTTTTTATATTTAAAATATACAGGGAATTCGTGGCCTTGAAGTCAGGCCTTTCCCAAAGCAAAGCTTGTTACTCTATGTCTGATCTCTGCAGAACTGGGCTCTGCAGGGGTGAAACTCCTATTTCCTGCTGTTCTGAGCTCATGGAACAGTGAATTTCTACATCAAGAAAAGTCCAGTATCCTGCACATTCTGAGGCAGAAGAAGGTGCTTTATTTGGGCAGGATTCTCCCAAGTGAAGGATTTGGATGTTGCAGTTTGTGCCTCAGAAACGTTCTCTCTTTACACTGTTTTTTCTTATGACAGGTATTAAAAAAAGCAACTATGAGGAAAGAACAGGAGCCTGACTTTGAGGAGAAGAGATTCACTGTGACTATTGGAGAAGACGAGCGGGAATTTGACAAGGAAAACGAGTTTTTCCGTGACTGGAATTACCGCATCACCAGAGACGTCCGAGATCCAGCGTAAGGCTCAGTCCTGGTTTGGCTCTGTGGAATGGAGGGGTGGGATTGCAGTGCAGTAAGGCAGGGTTTGTTAAGCTATTCCTCCAAATGGAGGGATGCTCACCTCAGAAAATGGGAACAGCTTCCATAAAGCAGGATGGGCAGAGGTTAAAAACTTGAGCTGCCTCTGCTCACTCCAGTTCAACCCCCCCCTTCCTTCCCAGTGCTCTTTAAACCTTCCTGCCTTCAGTCTCTTGGCATTCTGCTCCCTCATGGACACTGTCCAGTTGTGCTTTGCCTGCCTCACACCAGTGCATTCTTCTGACTGGTTTTCCTCATTTTTTCCTTCTCCCAGCCATGAGAATTTTCAGGTCTTAAAGCTGAGGCTGCAGAGTTGGAGTGTGTTCAGTGTCCAAGGGCTGCAGGTTGGGGGTTCCTTTGCAGGGCCATTGGTGCAGCAGCTGGTCATAACAAACATGTGAGCTGGTCCCACATAAACTGGGCACTAAGACACTGGTCAGAAGACAAAGCTGGTACCAGGCCAAAACAAGCAGCTAAATTTAAGTGCTTAGGTGATTGGTTTTTTAAGGAGGTAAAATTTAAAATGTTGGAGACTCAGCTCTGGGAAACTTGCTTAGTAGTTCTTGAGCCAAGAAAAGGAATGGGAATAGAATTTTTGAGAGAGGGGCTTTTATTCTGCAGGAATACATGTGAATCTGTCTCTCCTTGCTCCTGCATCCTCTGTTCTTCCTACATTTGGATTATGGAAACATTTCCATTCACAGAGTGTTTGCAAGGCTTGATTCTATTGTAGAGTGGATGAATTGCAAAAGAACTCTGGAAAGGAGTAAGGAGTAGGTTAAGTTTTTATTCCATAGTCTTTGATTTGCTCTGGAGGGCCATTCCTTTCCCTGTTCTCAATAAAAAAACCCGTGTCCTCAGTTCTGCAGCCTGAAACAAATTAATTTCGAGAATTATTAATATTTTCCTGGGTTGAAATAGCTCTTGGTCGTCTGCTCCTCTGAGAAGGCTTTGAGTGGCACTGGGGTTTATCCCCAGTGCTCTGGGTGTTTTGCAGACATTGTCTTTGTTTGATGACTGTCTGTGAAACCCACCAGCAGCATCTGGGCCTCACTGGTGGGGCAATTGTTGTGTCAAGCACAAGACTGGTGTTCATATAGTCAAAAAAAACCCGTGTATCCAGTGTTAAACAAAGTCATCAAACAACTGGAATTCCTGAATATTCAAGGATCCATAAGCAGGCTGTGGCAACAAAATGCCTTCGTTGTGTGTGAAGGCAAAAGTTAGGAAGCTGCTGCTGCTGCAAACTCTAGAAAAGGGTGATTTTTCTCATACACACAGAGTTTATTGCACACTGAGACACCTGGCACTGGAGGTGCAGCTGGGATGTGGAGAAATGCTTTCAGGAATGTCTTGTGACATATGGAGTTGTCTCAATAGTTCATGAATCCCTTTTTCTTTTTTGAATAACTATAGGGAGGTGGACATCAAAGAAAACATTAACTATGGGTAAGCAGGTCTTTGATTCCAGTACTGTTGCAACTGTAAGAAAAAGATTCCTTTTCCTTTTTTTCCATTGCACTTCTTAAAACTTCCGAGGCCACAGAGCCCTGTCCCGACTGTGCTGGGCAGGATGTTGGATTGGATTATTTTGGGGGTGATACCAATTGTTTTCTAAGGCTTTAAGCACTGGGTTATCTAAACACACAGCAGTGATCCTTTTTTCAATTCATAGAAACTCCACAGATATTATAGGAGGGGAAAATTCGGGTTTGAGGTTGTCTTAAAAAGTAGATTTTCCTTCTTGGTGTGGCTGGAGATTTTTTTGTGTCTCTTTGAACACCTGATGCCACTGAATCCAGACTGTTTTCTGGTTGGCATCAGGAGTTTGTTGCTGAGTTAAGCATCCATAGTCAAGATTCCCTGGTTGTATTTCTCTTGGCTTTTTGCTTCAGTCAAAAATAGAACTTTTAAACCGTTTTAAATCACTGAAAGAAACACAGGTACCCCTTGACTCGCAGGGCAGCACTTACATCTTAGCCTGGTTTAGGTTATTTGGCACATCTTAAAATGCAAAAACAGGCCTTTTATTCCTTTTACTTATAAATCAGTCTCATTATGGGTAATCTGAAATTTGGGAGCATTTGCTTTATAATTTTAGCTCAGCCACTGACTCCTCTGTGGCCCTGGAAGTTTCTTGTTCCCTGTACCCACCTCCCCATCTTTACAGTGATATTTGCACTCCAGGTGGTTGGATGTTGTTGAGTTTGAGAATTCAGAAAGTCAAATAATATTAATAGAAATGAATTGGAGGAAACAGATTTTTGGAGGGTGGGTTCTAAATCCCTTTCCTCCAGGAAAGTTATAAATTTGGCAGTTGAGCAGCATGTGCCACATGCTCACCAGTCCACTGGTGTGTTGGAGGGCCAGCACTGGAGAATATCAGCTGGAGAAGGGGCTGCCTTCATTCCATGGGGTGATTCCAGGTGTAGGGACAGAGTGTTGCTGCCCTGCCCTCAACACTCCACTTCTCCCAGTGGACAGCTCAGCAACAGCTCATGCCCTGTACTGGTGGTACTGGGATGCACCCATTGCTCCAGTGGCAGGGAATGAGGAGATCCCCATCCCTTCCACTCCTGAGGGTGCTTGGGATTAGCTGTGGGTGCATGGACAGAAGACCCAGCTCTCAATCAATGAGGCAAAACACGTCCTGTTCCCTTTGCAGCCGTTGGAAGTGGCTATAAAAAGCAGTTTCTGCGTTTTTCCCACATTGGTTTGAAGGCTGAATTTGGTTCTTTTTTTGGTGTTTATCAAGAAAGGTTTGTGCTTTTCTCTGATAAGCTTCACTTAAAAAAGACTGTCTGGTTGGGATGTGTAGAAAATAAACCTCTGTAGGGCCGTGCTGCCTTGAACGTGTTTTTTCTTGTCACGGTGACTAAGGCCTGACCTAGAGCTCGTAGTTTACAGTGACAAGGTGACTCTTCCCTCTCTAACATTCCCTGTTTTTCGTTGTAGGCTTGATCCCTATTCAGATCCCTATTATGACTATGAAATAGAGCGGTTCTGGCGTGGTGGGCAGTATGAGAATTTCAGGGTTCAGTACACGGACCCCGATCCGTACCGTAACTACAGAGTAAGTAAGAGAACTCTCCTTCCCACACTCTCCTTCCCTCCCTCCTCCAGCTTCTGCAGCTCCTTGTGTTTCCAGTGCAGTGGGTGAAACAGGACTCTTTAAGATGCTTCATCTTGCAAAGTGGTTAAATCTTGACTTAATTGCAGCACAGAGCACGCTGCAGGGGAAGGGATGGCAGGTGTTCTGTTCCACCATCATGGAGGTGAAAACAACACTCCAGGCTTGGGAATGAATGGCTGGGAAGCCATGGTGGAAAAGGACCTGGAGGTGCTGGCTGACAACAGCTGAACATGGGCCCAGAAGGCTGATGGCACCTGGCTTGTACCAGCTATAGTGTGGCCACAGCACCAGGGTAGTGATTGTCCCCCTGTGCTGGGCACTGGTGAGGCCAACCTGGAATTCCGGGATCAGTTTTGGCCCCTCAGCCCAAGGCAGACATTGAGAGGCTGGAGTGTGTCCAGGGNCAGCCTCAGGCTGGGCCAGGCAGGATTTGAGTTACATATTAGGGAATTTTTTTTCATGGAAAGGGTTGTCCAGCCCTGGCACAAACTGGCCAGGACAGTGGTGGGATCCCCATCCCTGGAAGTGTTAAAAAACCGTGTGGATGTGGCACCTGGGGCCATGGTTGGTGGTGACCATGGTGGTGCCAGGCTGATGGTTGGACTTGTTGATCTCAAAGGTCTTTTCCAACCTCAAGAGTTCCATGTGTGAGATGGGAAGGTACACCTCCTCGGTGTACCAGGCAGCTGCCAGTGCCTGCAGTCACATCTGCAGCCATTCTTGGGCATTTGGGAGAGGGAGGGAGTTTCCAGGAAATAACCTGGCTGAGGAACAGTTTGCTTGTTAATTCTTGGGAATGGTGGAACCGATTAGATTTGGGCAGGTGTGCTCTGTGTACCCACAGAGGCCCTGGCATGACTGTCCACTGCTGGTGGAGCTGCATGTCAGGGATTGAGTCAGGGAAGGTGCTGAAATTCCAGATGCTGCGTGGATTGGTGTTGCATCAGTAGAACTGAATGAAAGCAAGGCTCTTGAACCCCTTTCTGTCCTTTTCCTCTTGCCCTCATGCAAACTTTGTGCCTCTGCAGTAGTGGCCAAAATAACCAGTCCTGCTCATGGGGAGGTTTTCAGTGGTTTTCATCAAATCCTTTAAGGAACTGGTTTTCCTTTTGCAGTAAAACCTCGTTGTTGTGCAGAAACAGGGGCTGTGTTCGCCCATGATACTCCACCAATTACTTTCGTGGTGCTTGTTTGTAAAGTCAATGAGCTTGTTATAAAAATTATTAACAATGAAAGACTTGTAAGCATCAATACATTTATTTAATAAGCGAAATTAATCTGACTGTTGCCTTTGAAAATTACAGCTGTGATGGATACGAGGTGGGTGGTGTGTTTATGTCCAGGTTCCTGCCTGCTCAGCAAGCAGAGATGGCCAGCACGCTCCAGATTATCGACCCCCAGATTCTTTGTATCGGGATTATTGATCCCAGTCCTTTGCTCTGACACGCATGGAGGGTGGACGTAATTCCTCGCGGTCCAGGCTTACCACCTGCTTTGTCGGGAGTTGTTTCCACAGCATCACGAGGATTTCTCTCTCTCTCTCTCTCTCTCTCTTTTTTCAAAGGAAAGAGAGCGGGAACGGGAAAGGGAGAGAGAGAACAGACAGCGGGAACGGGAGCGGGAGAGGGAGCGCGAGCGGGAGCGGGAGCGGCGCCAGCGGGAGCGCGAGCGGGAACGGGAGCGGGAGCGCGACAAGGAGCGGCAGCGGCGGAAAGAAGAGTGGGAGCGGGAGAGAGAACGGGTGAAGAGAGATGAGAAGGACAGACAGCACAGGGACCGGGACAGGGACCGAGACCGGGACAGGGACCGGGAGCGGGACAAGGACAAGGACAAATCAAAGCCCCGGTCCCCGCTGCTGCCAAGGTAAGTGTCTGCCGGGACTCGGGTTTGAGTTTGAGGTGATGTTGTGGCTGATCCCCAGGAAGATGCCCCACTGTTTGTAACTCCTGAGGGAAATAGTTACTTGAGCCTTGTGGCCACTAAGTGGAGCTCAAACATCAGTGAGAGCCGAGTGTGCGGAACCTGCCTCTGAAAGGAGTGTGTCCCCACTGCCAGGGGGAGATGGAGGTGGTTGGCTCGTCCCTCTTCCCTTGAGCCTGGAGGAGGTTTTGGGAGGCTGAGGGGTTTCTGCAGGTTGTGGTGACTCCCTTTGAGGCCTGTGACAAGAACCGTGGCTTGCTTTGTGGGCAGCAACAGTACCTGGAGACTTAAGGACAGCTTCCAAAAGAAAAGGTGAAGGGACTGCATGCCTGGAGAGAAGTTTGTGCTCAGTGGAACTGCAGTGTGGAGTCAGGCTTGTTGCCCCTGACTGCCCATTTTTACTGAAAATCCTGATTCTGACCTGTGTGACAGAGAAAATGGAACAAGACAGACTGAAAGTCCAGCAATATGATTCCTATTTTGTTTTTCTGGCTATAGTCTAAGTACCTGTGTATGTGGAATATTTATTTGTGAAGCACTGTATAAATATCCCAGCTGAATGTGGAACTTGTCTGACAGGAAGTTCTGTTTTCACAATGTCTTTTGGTTCAGAATCATGGCAAAGTATCAAGTTTCTTGCTGAGGGACATCTTGGATGGGGTTTGGAGCAACTGGGTGTAGTGGAAGGTGTCCGGGCCCATGGCAGAGGGGTGGAATGAGGTGATCTTTAAGGTCCTTCTCAACCCAAACCATTCCATGATTCTGTGCCCTGCAGGAAAACTGGTTTGCAGTTTCTTGGGAAGAGTGGCAGGTGGAGTCTTCCAACAGCATGCTGAGGAACATTTGGACACACCAGTGTGTGTTGGGGCAAAGAGGGATGCAGGGAAGCTGTTTCCCAAGACATACTGGAGCTGCTTCTTCTGCCTGATGTCTGTGTTGTTTCTCTGCACTGGAGGAAGGTGTGAAACACGATGAGCATGAGGAGGAATTTGCTCTAATGAAGAGCAAGGCTAAGAGTGCCAGGAATGAGCTGCCACATGGAATTGTGTGGTTTCAGGGCTTAGTCGTGAATCTGACTCGTAATTTTGACTTGCATTACTAAAAGGAAATCTCGTTTTTGACCACGACCCTCTTTTCCAAGAGGAAGTCACAGTTTCAGAACAGTTTGAAGGTATCTCTGGAGCAGTAGCAGTGCCAGAGCAGTTATAGGAATCCATTTAATTACACGCTACGTTTAATTACAATCTTCACTTACAACCACAATTTGTGGACTTTAATTACCACATTGGCTGTGGGTTTGTGCTCTCCTTGGGCTGCTGATGGGACAGATCTCGCTGTCCAGAACCATGTGATGGAGGTGATGTCAATGAAAGTGACATCAGCTGGTTGGCAGCTCCAGGTGTGACTCATGAACAGTCACCGTGACCGTGACCGGGATCGCTGCGCCCAAGGCTGAGCCTGCTGGTTGCTCCTTCCCTTGGCACTCAGGGAGTCATTGGGCAGGGCCTTGTGTGGGAGAGTTGGAGCTCTTGGTGCTGCCCAAGGGGTGCTGGGTAGGAGCAGTGGCTGCACTCACCAGTCTTGTATCCATCCTGAAACTTTGTATGTGTCCAGAGATGGGATTTACAGTGTTCGTGGTGTCTTTTGGGGATACACATTCCCTGCTTCCCTCGGGAACAAGGGAGCTGTGGATGCCTCTTGGATCTCCAAAAAGAGGCTCCTTAAGATGAGTCTTGGTAATTTAAAAATGGTCTCTGATGCACCTCTTTGCTTTTTTAGGTTTAAGTGTGCTATGGAGAGGGACTTTTCAAAGGGCATGGACTGATAGGACAGAGGGACATGGCCTTAAGCTGAAGGAATGCAGAGTTAGATGGGATATTGGGATGAAATCCTTCCCTCTAAGGGTGGGCAGGCCCTGGCACAGGGTGCCCAGAGAAGCTGTGGCTGCCCCATCCCTGGGAGTGTCCCAGGCCAGGTTGGACGGGGCTTGGAGCAACCTGGGCTGGTGGAAGGTGTCCCTGCCCATGGCAGAGGGTAGAACTGAGTGATCTTTAACATCCCTTCCAACCCAAACCATTCCTTGATTCTGTTCTTTCCAGAAGCAGATCATAGGGAATCTACTGCTGGAAGTGCCTCAACCTTGTCCTGTAGCACAGGCACAGGTGGCTGTAGGGCCAGGCAGAGGGAGAGCAAGCAGTGCCTGCTCCTGCCTTCATTTGTGCAGGGCTGTGGTGGCAGGAAGCTCTTGGAATTTTTGGTTTGAATGAGGAGTTCGTTCTGAGCAGAAAGCTTTAAAATCTCCCTAAAAATCTTTGGTCAGCACCTTCAGGGGAGGGCGAAATTAATAGAGTACTTATCAGTACCCCCAAAAGCCCTGTGTTGTTGAAGGCAGCTGTCCAAGTTCTCCTAATCACAGGATCATGGAATCCCAGACTGAGGGACCTTAAAGCCCAGCTCATTCCACCCCCTGTGATGGGACTTTGCTTCCCGTGGCTGACACCCATGTCAGTAAGACCCCTTCCTCCAGCACTGCAGGCGTGGGGGTGTCTGTGGGGCAAAGCAACCTGCAGAAACAAGTTTTGGGAGCAGCTTTTAACCAAGCCAAAGCACAATGCCACCTTCTCCCTGGGAGAGCACATCCCTCCTGCAGCCCTTGGTGTGTCCTGGCTCGGGGCTGTGCGTGCTGTCCCACCAAACCCTTAGTGACAGGCTCCCAACTTCCTCGTGGCAGTGCCGTGGTTGGAGCCATCTCACCTTTTCCCCACATACCTCCAGAGGGGCAGGCTGGGGATTAAGCAGCTCCCGAGTTTGTTCAGCGTGTGAGGCGCCCGTGGCTGCTCCGCGCTTCCTGGGAAAAGCAGGATGCACGGCTGTGCCACAGCACTCACCTGGCAGCTATTTATAGACTCCGGGCTTTCCCTAATTGCTGGATCCCGGCTTTTGGCAGCTCCGGCCTTGCCCGGCGTCACAGGGGCTGGCTTGGGCTGCAGGTGCCCGTTAACATTCCTGCCAATTCCAGAGCCCACGCGGCTCCTTAATGAGCTGGGCAGGCTGGAAAACTGCTCCACAGAGGTTGGAAAACTACTCCAGAGATGTGGAAAACTCCTCCACGGAGGTTGTGTAAGCAGCAAGGAGCTTTGCCAAAGGCAGAGCTGAGGATGTCAGTAATTACAGGTGGATGCCGGTCAGTCCGTCGGCGGAGGAGCTCTCTGGGCTGGAGGCTGGAGGAAGGAACAAACCATGACCTACAGAATGGAGGGGATGAGAGAAAGAACAAACAGCAAATAGCCAGGAACATGGAAAACAATTCCCCTTCCATTGAAAGCAGGAAGGTTTAAGCTGATCTCTAAACAACAACAGTTAAGGCCAATAATGTGAAGGAGCCAGAGGATCTCCTGGCATTGCTGATTCCTGGGAATGAGGAGGGTTAAAATTTAACCAAAGTTTAAACCTGGTGGACTCAGGGACGAGTGTTTCTCTTTGAGTCTTTGAGAAGAAGAGGCTTCAAGGGGATTGTCACATGTGGATTGGCCTTTTTGGAAGGAATTCCCAAAATTACCTTCCAGTACCTGAAGGGAGCTCACAGGAAAGGTGGAGAGGAGCTTTCTACAGGAGCATGGAGTGACAGGACAAGGGGGAATGGGTTCAAACTAAAAGAGTAGGTTTAGTTTGGATATTAGGAAGGAATTCTTCCTGTGAGGGTGGGCAGGCCGTGGCACAGGTTGGGCAGAGAAGCTGTGGCTGCCCCATCCCTGGGAGTGTCCAAGGCCAGGTTGGACGGGGCTTGGAGCAACCTGGGCTAGTGGGAGGTGTCCCTGCCCATGGCAGGGGGTGGGACTGGATGATCTTTAACATCCCTTCCGACCCAAACTGTTCCATGATTCTGTGAATGTGCAATTTCTGCTTTATGCTTTGGGTTGGTTACTTTTTTCCCCAAGATGAGCATTCCAAGAACTTCATAATCTGAGTTACAATGCTGGTAAAACTGTTCCTCCCTCTCCTCCTCCTCCTCTTCCCTCCTCAGGCATCAAACACTTAAAACAAGCCAAGACACTTTATGATCAATTAGAGGGATAACTTGGCTGTCTGTCCTCCTGCTCCCCATCTCCAGAACAAGCTCTGATGCCCCAGGCTTGGCCTGATTTTTGCTGAGTGCAAAATTTCTTCTTTCCCTCTCTGTCTTGCCAGTGGAGCTCCGTGTTGTGCAAAGCACTTCAGGGATAAAGAATGAAATATGTTCTCTGAAGAAACCTAGAGAGGTGCAAGATGTTCTGACCCTTAGCTGGGAGCAAAGGCTCTGCACAGAGAAATAATTCATTTTAATCCTTCCATTGTTGCCATAGGCCTTTATCCCACTGGCATCCGAGTCAGTCTGGTTGTTCCAGGAGCATGTGAAGCAACACGGTGTTGTGGGACCTGCTGGTGATTGTATTCCCAAAGCACTGAGCGACATTGAGAAGTTCATTCCCAAGGGGAAGCAGAGGGGCAGACACTGAGCTCTTCTCTGTGGTGACCAGGAACAGGATCCAAGGGAATGGCTGGAGCTGTGCGTGGGGGAGGGTTAGGTGGGATCTCAGGGAAGGTTTGGTCAGGGCCCTTGACTGAATATGGATATGGACCCCAAATTCTGTGGAACACCATGCCAGGTAGGATGAGGAGGAGCGTGTTGTCCTCAGAGGTGTTCCCAGGAGGTGACGGCAGCTGCCAGAAGGAGCAGTGTCCCGATGACCCATCCCGTGATTATCCCACACACAACACTTTTTGGGAAGGAAGTTCCTCACATCCTATTAAAGGAGAGCACTTAGGCAGCCATTAAAAATAAAAATAACTCCTGCAAGTGGGGACACAGAAAACTGAAAGCAAAGCCAGAAAGGGCAAGTTATAAATCCTTGTCAAACCCTTCCAGCAAGGAGCATTTCTTCCTGGGTTCTCTTGGGGTGCCACCTGGATGGTGAGGTGCTGCAGACCCTGGCATGAAAGGGTACGTGATCCTGTGGCCACACTCACCCTCGTGTTATTTTTCCAAGCTGGTTCAAGTTGACTTTGTTAATCTGTGGGCTGAGCACATTAATGGGCAGGATAACCCAGAGTCTGAAATCAATGAGTGTGGGTTATCCAGGGCTTGCAAGCCAGAAAGCCTTGGAATGAGGTTGATTAGATAAAGGAGTGGCAAAAAGAAGGGAATGCAAATGGAGTGATTCATGGCTCTATGTGTGTGGATCACAAACCAACTGAACTTGTTGTTTTGGAAGAATCTCCCAATTCTGAGTATTCCTGGGTCGTTGTTGTCTTTTCCCACAGGAGTGGTCCCTCCATGCTGCCAACTGGATCTGCTCCCTACTTTTTGGGTCTAGAGGCTTTGTGTGAAAGCATCTGTACCTCAAATACAGCTTGTTTTTTTGGTGGGTTTAATGGTGGCATCTCATCCCAGTGCCCAAAGATGGTGTGGTAGGATGGTGGATTTTGAGTTCTCTTAGTTTTTCCTTTTCTGAAATCCTTCGTTCAGACTCAGAATCCAGTGCCCTGCATGGAAACACTGCTGTGATAAACGTGATAATAACTTGTTTACATCCCTGGTTTTTGTGGTGCAGCTTCCAGCAGGAGCAATGGAACCTGGTTAGACAGCTTTGGTCTCGTTTCTGTTCCCAGTTCTTTGGGGAGTTAATGATAAGAACAGCTCTGCTCTGGAGCCAGGCTGGGAAAGCTGGGAGCATTCACCTGGAGAAGAGAAGGCTCCAGGGAGACCTGAGAGCCCCTTCCAGTGCCTAAAGGGGCTCCAAGGGAGCTGGAGATGGACTTTGGACAAGGGCCTGGGGTGGTAGGACAAGGGGGAATGGCTTCCCACTGCCAGAGGGTGGGGATAGAGGGGATATTGGGAAGGAATTCTTCCCTGGCACGGGTTGCCCAGAGAAGCTGTGGCTGCCCCATCCCTGGAAGGGTCTGAGGCCAGGTTGGACAGGACTTGGAGCAACCTGGGCTAGTGGAAGGTGTCCCTGCCCATGGCAGGAGGTGGAATTGGAACTGGATGATCTTTAAGGTCCTTTCCAACCCAAACTATTCCATAATTCCATGGTAACAGACTCTCTGTGAACCAAAGCAAACCTTTCCAGGTTCTCCACAAAACATTCCCATAGACTGGAGTTTCTGTCAGTCCTTATGGCTCTTGAGGTGCTGCCTCTGCTCCCACAGTAAAAGACAAGGGTTTCGTAACCCTCAGGGGAGATGAAGGACTTGGAGTGACTCAGATGTGGATCTCAAGGAACGCGTTTTACTTTGGCATTTCAGAGCTGGAGTTCCTGGGAGATCTCCCACACTGGATTTTATTAAAACCTGGCAAAGTCTGGGGCAGGATCTCTGGGCAGGATCTCTGCATGCTGGTGCCTCTCTCATTTACAGGAGGCTCTTGAGGCATCAAATGCTCAGCCCTTAGGGTAGATCACATCTCTGATAGGTTTATCTCCCTGCTGTGATGATTTCATCCTGAAGGTTCAGATGGTATCTCCACTCTTTTAATTTCTAAGCCTCTCCCCATCAGGCTTTGAAGACATCCTTTCTTTTTTTTCCCCCTTTTTTTACCTGACTGATAACTCAGCCTTAGATGGAAACAGCTTGAGAAAATCCTACTCCTTGCTAATATTTCACCAAGATCAACAAGCATCAACTCCAAGGTCCAGCATTTCCCATCCTAGACACACGTAGGTGGATTTTGGGAGCTGTTGTCCTTCTCCTTTTTGCCGAGACAGGAAAGATTCCAGTGTGCTTGCACCCTGCTGGAATTTATTTTGCAGCAGTTACAGGTCTCTTCACAACTGCCTTGGCACGTGGCTCCAGTCATTCCTCGAGTCCACTTCCTCTGGAAAATTCCACTGCCACTGAAGGAAAACTCGGTGCTGACGCAATCCCAGCTTTCCTGCGAGGAACTCAAAGGCTTTCAAGTCCTGGCTGGACTTTCCTCGGGGAGCAGACGGAGCTGTGAGTGTGGCTGCAGGAGCAGCCCTGGAGCCAGGCTGACATCACCACTGCCCCGGGAGCCAAGGCTTGCCTTCCCTGTGGGAGCACAGCCTTCCCTGTGGGAAGGGCAGACACAAGCGCTTTCCCCAGGAAGCTTTGTTTTCCCCTCTATGATTAGCAATGCTTCGGCAGCATTTGCAGGATACATGGGGAGAGCAGCAAGAGCTGTGCAGCCCTGCAGTGCCCCCTCCAAATCCCTGCGGGATTGGGGGTTTCCTTGGGAGCCGGAGCGCGTGCAGTCGGGAGCGGCTGACCCGCACCGGGGCTGTGCTGCCAGCTGGAGCTGCCTCTGGGCCTCCTTTCCCTGCCAAAGCCACGTCCAGCTTCAGCTCTCCTTCCTCTTGATTGCTGCCATCAACTTCCAGCCAAAGAGGCATCACCGTGCTCCGTCTGGAATATAAAGCTTTTAGTTATTTTGAGGGTAAAATGGGCTTCGGAAGCAGCGAAGCTCTGCAGCCTTGCTGATGCCTGGGTTATCCTTGGGGTTCTTGGAGGGAAATGAAGGTGCTTTTGCCCTGCCTCTTGCCTCTTATTCCCTCTAATTTATTTTTTTAAACCTTGTGGCATAGACTTATATTGTGGTTTAACTACCCCAGGCAAAACCAGCACAACTAATTAAGGAGTTAATTCTGAAATAGTGGAACCGTGTCCTAAAAATTGCATTTGGTGGAAAGGGAGACTGGGATTAACATGTGGATTTTTTTGCCAGCCAGTCTTCGTGCTGAAGTGTGTGAGATTTGGCTGCAGCCTGGGAAAATGCTGAGGATGAGGATGAACTCCCAAGGTGATCCCATGGCTCACTACCCTGGCACCGTCTCTTCTCCCTGGCTCAGCTCCTGTAGCTGGTCAGACCTTGCCATGGGTTGGTTGGACTCACTGACCCAGCAGCAAACCAGTCCCATATTTTAATGTATTTAGTTAAGCAGCTGGGAGCTCCAACAAGCACCAGATCCAGCATGAAACAGGAAGGAAAAATTACCTGTTTGTAAGAGTGAAAGTGAGGAGAAAACCTCCCCCTTCTCTCCCAGCTGTGTCTTCAGTGGAACTCAGGGTGTAATTGGGATGTTCCTCTTGGCAGTGGCTCCAGCTCACTTTCAGCTCTGCCTCCTGAATTCCACTGGAGAAGTGGAGCCAAACAGCAGCAGGTGCCAGTCCCTCATTTTAGGTTGAAGGAGTCTCTTTGGTGATGCCACACGTTGGGAACGTGGGCAGCTCTTGAGGAAAAGCTCTGAAAATGTCCTGACAGAGCACCATCTCCTTTGTCTGGAGCATGTTCAGCGCTGAGTCAAAAAGCCAAGCACATCCCAAAATGAGGCTTTCTGTTGTGGTTTTCCTGGGGAAAAAAACCTTTCCTCCAGAAAGTGACTTCATCCAGGGAGAATTGCATCAAACCAGGTAATAGGTGCAAGTAATGAGGTTTGCTTTCAGAGTCAGCTTTGCTCTAAGCTGTGGAGCTCAGCCTCAGTTGTTCCCACGTGGAGTTGGAGCTGAGCTCCAGCTCCCTGGGTGAGCTGTTGGATGTGAGTGTGAGTTGGTTTTCTGGGAGAGAATAAGTTCTGTGGGAGGTTTTTCTTTCTGAAAAACTGTTGCAGGAGAAAGTTGAGCCTGAAAGGGACAAGTTCATTCATTAGTTAAGACGTTCATGGAATATCCTGAGTAGGGAAAAGGACCCACAGGGATCATGAAATTCAACTCCTGGCCCTGCAGACACCCCAACAATCCCACCCTGTCCCATTGTCCAAATGTTCCTGTGTCCACTGCCCTGGGGAGCCTGTTCAGTGCCCACCACCCTCTGGGGGAAGGATTTTTTTCCTGAGATCCAACCTAACCTTGCCCTGGCACAGCTGTTGGCTTTCACAAGCCTTGGACACTGCAGGAAAAGCTTCTCAGGAGGTTTTACCCAGGTCTTGAGATGGATGATGCCTCTCTGCCCTCCTGTGCCAGCAGAAAATCCCCCCTGCATTTCCCAAAGCACACAGACTGCAATCTCTCAGAAAGGGATGTTGGATCAGGATATTAGAGCATTATCCATGACCATCCTCACATGGTTTTCTCCTCATCCTCCTTTTCTTGCTGCTTGATCCAAGGTGTGTAGGCTGTTCCCAACCTTTTTTTTTTCCTTCCTTCTCCACATTTGTTGATTTGAGGGTATTCCAGAGGTCAGGATGGTTTCAGAGTGAGTTTGCAAACAGGTGCTGGAAGGAGACCTTGACCCCAGCTACGACTCTGTAGTGTTATCAGGGTAGAAATAATAAGTCCAGTGTGTCTCAGCCTCACGTTCAGGGTCATGGTCTTCCTCCATGATCAAATACTGATGGAGTCATAGCTATAACTCAGCAAACTTGACCATCCCACTGCAAATATCATGTGCTGAGTTAAATTGTGTAGGAGCAGTGCTGGAAAGGGTGAGGATGGAATGAATAATGCTGAGCCATAACCCTGCCCGGGACTCCCTTAGCAGGCAGTTTTGTGTGTTCCATGTAATCATCCTCTTCTGGAGCTGGAATGACATTTGTGGGAAAGGTGAATGTGAAAGAAGAGTTTCTCCTCATGTAAGATTCTGAATATACTGAGTAGATGTGGGACAAAGAGTAAAATTGATTTTGTATCGGGGAAGATAAGGAGTTGGATGCTGGTTTTTAGGTCAGCATATTCAGGTTCTGGAGTCAGGAGGAGTAACACTGCCAGCAAGGAGGGGATGAGGCTCCTCGGTGACTAGTGAAGCCTTCAAAGGGCTGAACAGGCTGCTAACAAAGAGCTTTAATTATCCTGTTGTCTGTTGAAGTGTTGAGGCAAGAAACAGAGTCCCTGGAATTATTAGAAAACTTGGAGGAGGCTTTTTTATCTCAAAAGGCAGAGGAAGTTGGGTGGGGAGTGGTTGCTTCAGCCGTGTGACTAATGGGGTGGTACTGGCTGAACCCAGCCATGGAAGGGGCCTTTCCTCCCCCAAATTCTCAGAGAGTTAATTATTTGGAGGAAAGGAACAAACACATCACTGTCCTGGTAATTTGATGAGTGCAACAGGCTTCCTAAAGCTTTAATGCAGCACACACTTTGCCTAAAACCCCAGGGAGAAGGTCAGGGGCAGGTGATTGAGGAGTTGGGTGCAGGTTAGAGTGAGGGCAAGGAAAAATTCCAAGTTAAATCACCCAGAGATAAGAGAGGTAATAAAGTCTGGGCCTGAAACAACTAATCCTGGAGAGCTTAAGGAAGTGTTTGGTGCAGGTGCTGAAAAGTTGGCCCTGAACTATTTTCAGAGGGTTGGAGAGGAGGGAAACATAGAGAAGCAAAAAAGGGGAATGGGAGTAGGACCCTTAAAAGGGAAGGGAGGAATTGCAGGGTGTCTGGCCTGACTGGTCACATCCTCATGGTTATCCCCAGCATGTTTGGTGGTGTTTATAAGCACGTGGAGAATAATCCAGGGTAAATCAGCCATGATGAGCTGCTTGATGCTCAGATGAGGAGGGAACTGTTCCCTTGGGAAGGGTGAGAGCAGGTCGCTGTGTCTTGGCCTGTGACACAGCCCCATGTGATGTCCTGATAAGGGAATTGCAGGAGAATAATTGTGGCTGAATGTCTTCTGAGTGACTCTTCTCTCCATTGCACCAGGGGCTGCCTGCCAGGGTTGAGGTGCTCCATCTCTACAGGGAGAACCAGGTTTCCCATTCCCTTCCCTCTTACTTGTGTCCATTCCTTGGAGGCCAAAAGCTGAACCTGAAATCAAGTGGGAGGTCACTGCTTGGTCAGTGCAACAAAGAGGTTGATAAAATTGTAGGCTTGCAGACACTGCTTTACAAATTGAGAGTTGTTCTAAATGTTTTGTCACCCCAAAATGATGCAGGACATCTGTGGTGGATGTCGAGAGCTGATGCTGCTGTAAAGGATGAATTTCTGGGGTGTTTTCGTGACCCTGCCTATCTATTTACACCTTTTATTATAACACATTTATAATTTCTGGTCTCTTTTCCTGGCCCCGGCGTACCTTCCTTTACAAACCCCCTCCCAAGACCCCAGCTGCCTGACTCTCTTTGCTCTCCAGCCGCCAGCCCGAGGCACCAAAGAAGGACAAGGAGTCCTCCGCGCTGGGCACGGCGCAGTCGAAGCGGGCGGACGAGTGGAAGGACCCCTGGCGCCGATCCAAGTCCCCCAAAAAGAAGCTGGGCGTGTCCGTGTCCCCCAGCCGCGCCCGGAGGCGCCGGAAAACCTCGGCTTCCTCGGCTTCTGCCTCCGGCTCCTCCAGGTGAGGGCACGGCAGAGCCTGGCACGGCCCTTAGCGTGGCTCGTGTGGGGCCAGGGAAGGTGCTGAGAGGTTTGGGAAGGTTGTGGACTCCCCATCCCTGGAAGTGAGTGTCCAAGGCCAGGTTGGAACAGCAGCCTGGGCTAGTGGAAGGTGTCCCTGCCCGTGGCAGGGGGTGGGACTGGATGGGTCATCGAGGTCCTTTCCAACCCATTCCATGATTTTATGTTTGGGAAAACACTTCAAGACCTGCTGTTCAGTCACACCAATGGACAGGTAGTGAGATGGAATCCAGAGGTGACAGGGAAGACTGGGAGCTGTGCTGTGACCTGCTGAAGATTAGGGAAAAGCAAGTCCTTAGAAAAGGCACTTTTCAGGTCAGTTAAACCCGGATGCAGTCTGGGTGGTTAGTAACTCACCTAGAGGAAAATTACCTTAATAGGAGCAGAAAGAGCTGGAGGCTGTAAAAATTGCAGCCTGGTCACTCCAGGAGGGATGGGATGAGCCCACTCCAGTAGGAGCATGTTGATGTTTCTGGGAAAAACTGTGGTTGTGGAGGCTTGACAGAGCTTGGGCACTGCAGTGGAGCTTGGAAGCCAACAGGTGTAAAATAAGATTAAAACTACCTTTCAGAAAGAAACTCCCTGACTCTGTTTTCTCTGAATGCTTGAACTTGAAGCTCTTGAAAAGAGGGGGAAAAGTATCCCAGAAGAATGAGGAACATGCTGACTTGGAGATAGGGATCTAAAAGCCAAAGCCCTCCTGAAGCAGATTTTCTTGCTGGGATCACTGCACCCGAGGTTTTTTTTGTTTTCCCTGGCATGTCAGGAGATTGTCTGGTGAAAAGGCATAAAAATGTGTGGAAACAGTTCCCAAAAGAATGAAAAATTAATAACTAAAGGAAGGGAGGCTTATTTAAGGGTGCAGAGAGGGGTGGAACAGCAGGATCCTTCCTTAGTGCAAAGGGGGAGCTGAGGAGAGGCTGCAATCCTGACAGGTCCCCAAGGAGAAGGCTCCAAGCTTTTGGAACAGAACTTGGGAAAGAACACAGTTGGAGACTCAAGTCTCAGAGTACATTCTGAGAGGTGCTACATTTAAATATTTCTTTTTCAGGTCCTCTTCTCGTTCATCCACCTATTCTGGTTCAGGCTCCTCACGGTCTCGCTCCAGATCATCTTCCTACAGCTCCTACTCCAGTCGCTCCTCGAGGCACAGCTCTTTCTCAGGCAGCAGGTCCAGGTAATGGCTCCTGGTGTTTGGAACCGATGGAAAACTGGTTTCTAAATGCTTCCTAACAGCTCCTTTTTGCTGCTACTTAAAAGCAAGTAACCAGCTCTTGAAATAACCCATTCAAAGCACTTCCTGAGCAAGAGGAACAGGAGGCAGGATGCCAGTGTGGATGGTGGATGAAGGAGATCCATCAGCCACCTCCTCCTCTCCCCAGTGCTCCCACCCACGAGCACAGTGCTGTTGTGGCTGGGCTCTTTCCCATGCCTCTGGTAAATTAACATTCCCATCATTTGCATTTTATGATTGGAACAAGTTCACCAGCATCTCTTTTCTATGGCACTGGAATTTCTATTCCAAGAGGCAAATCACATTTCTTTATTAAAGCAGTTGTCTTCTGATAGTCCTGACACTTCAAAGCAGCAATTCAGTGTTCCATGCTGATTAAACAGAGGGATGTTTATTCTTCTGCAACTTCCTTTCCCCTGCAGACAGTTTCCCAAGTCTGGAACATAGATAGTAGGAGAACTGGCTCCCTGGATAGGCACCTCTTCAGGGCTGAAATCACCCAGTGGATCACAGGAGACCTGCTTTCTCCTGGGAAGGGCTCAGGTGGGAGCTGATCTCATCTGGGGAGCAGTCTGACCTTCCCCCATCCACCCCATTCCAGGCTCTGCTCCTTGCAGGACAGTGCCAGGTGTTGGTGACCCACTTGGGCCTCTCCCTGGAGGTAGGAGAGTGAGGAACACCCTGGTTCCTAACTGTTCTCCAGAAGGCCTGTCACCCGGGTGCCTGGCTTTCTGAGACACTGGAATGCAACAGAGGGACTTCCAGTCTTGGCAGTGGGATGAATCACCTGAGCACATGTTGTGTCCTGCCAATGGCTCAGCTCAGGTCAGTCCTGGGCTTAGGAAACAGCTCTTGCCCTTTGAGATGGACCACATAATTGTTCTCCTTGTGGTCCAGAAATTACAGATAAATACTAGATTTAAGTGTGTTTTTTGTGTCTTTCTCCCAAGGCTTTTGGGGTTTTGCTTCTGTTTAAAGGATAAACTACACTAGGAGTTTGCAGGGCAGAAAGGAGGTTGAGGCAATTCATGCTGAACTTGCAAGTCAAAATGCTGCTTATTTTCCTGTAGACATATTCTGTCTAAGGAGAGAATACAGAGAGCATGGAGACAGCCTGGGTGCTGGTGTGGAATACTTGGAGTGCCTCTCTTCCAGCTGATTTTATTTTTTCCTTTTCTTTCTGCTTTTACCACTATCTGAAGTTAGATTTTTCTGAAGAGTCCAAACATAAAAGGAGGATGAGCCCAGGAATATTCCCTGGGGAGAGAGGAGTGGTGTCTAAATGCACGGGGAGCGAGGAAAACCTCCTGCAGTCCCAGAGACTGAGCTGAGTGATGTCTCTCTTCCTTCCCAGGTCACGGTCCTTCTCATCTTCTCCCTCTCCTTCTCCAACACCGTCTCCACACAAGCCGCTGGTGAAGGCCAAAGGGGAGTTGTTGCCACCTCCTGGGAAAGGGTAAGGCTTCTTCTCCTTCTGGATGCCCCAGTGCAGAGTCCAGACAGGAGCCTAATCCCACAGTCAGACCACTCTGACCTTCAGTGGTCTCAAGCTGAAGGAGGGCAGGGATAGGTGGGATACTGGGAGGAAATTCTTGGCTGGGAGGGTGGGCAGGCCCTGGCACAGCTGCCCAGAGAAGCTGTGGCTGCCCCATCCCTGGAAATGTCCAAGGCCAGGTTGGATGGGGCTTGGAGCAACCTGTTATAGTGGGAGGTGTCCCTGCCCATGGCAGGGGATGGAACTGGATGAGCTTTAAGGTTCCTTCCAACTTTAACTATGCTGGGATTCTACAGCCTGACTGACAGTTGAAGGAAGAAATAAAAGATGCAAAATAGAACCTGCATAGAAAACTGTTTAGCTTGGTGTGTTTAATTAAATAGTGCCATTTTAACTTCTTAAATACAAGTTAAACTGTGCAAGTATCCTTAAATAGTACATGTCTATATGAGTGTTCAAACACATGCCTGATTTCTTGCCTAAACTGTGTGTGCTGAGATACAGGAGCCTATGAAAGTTACTTCAGTGCTGTGGCTTTGGTTAATGCACAGCCTTAGAATAAAGAAATGGTTCAGCTTCATCAACTTTTAGCCCTGGAATACAAATGCAAACAGGACTATGAAGGTGTTCTTGGCACATTCTGACAGTGCTCCTGCTCTTTTAAATTCCTGAAATTGCTATTTCACAAACTGTACAACAGTAAATTATGGATATGCCAGAGGGTGACACAACACCACAGTGATGTCACTTCTGTTAAGGTGACCTGCAAATAAGTGACACCATGGGAATCCCCCTGAATTCTCCAGAATATGGGACAATCCCCTTTGCCACACTTTTTGTATGTTATTAACCTGTTATTTTGGGTTCAGCCCTCGGAGGCCTCGCTCGGCACCTGCAGCCATGTCTCTGCACCCTCCCAGTGCTCCTGCAGTGCTGGTTTGGTAACACCACAGCACCAGGACTGGGGTTATTTTCACTGGATAACGAGGCCTGTGCTTAATCCTGTGTTCTGCAGGGAATAAATTAAGATCCTGAGCACAAGAGGAGGATTTAACAGTGTCTGTGAGCAGACAACCTCCTCCTCCGTGGTTAATCAGTGCTGGGATGAACCAGTGCCTAAAGGGAGCTGGAAAGGGACTTTGGACAAGGGCCTCGAGGGACTGGAAAGGGGGGAATGGCTTCCCATTGCCAGAGGGCAGGGATAGATGGGATATTTGGAAGGAATTCTTCCCTGTGAGGGTGGGCAGGCCCTGGCACAGGGTGCCCAGAGAAGCTGTGGCTGCCCCATCCCTGGGAGTGTCCAAGGGCAGGTTGGATGGAGCTTGGAGCAACCTGGGCTGGTGGAAGATGCTGGGGTCAGAACTGAATGATCTTTAACATCCCTTCCAACCCAAACCATTCCATGGTCATATATTGAGCAGTATCCAGCTGTCAGAGTGCTCTGAGCCCCCAACTGAGCAGCACTGAAGAGCCAGAGCAATTCCCAACTCATGTGGCAGGTGCTAAATAACACAGTGGTGTTCCCATCCAGTTTCTCGCAGGGAAACACAATCCAAGGGGTATTTGCTCACACAGGCTCTTGTGCAACCTCCTGATCTGTGTGATGGAGTGAAAAAGAGAATTTTTGCATTAACCATGTGCATTTAATTCTGAAGCCTGACTGGCAGGTTTTAAGTAGGTGTATGTGTTTGGGAGAAAAACACACAGAATCAAATGGATAAGAAACAACATTTCCACACAGTCTACTTCAGGAGTTAATTTACAAGTCAAGTATCTTCCAGATTGCCTGTTTTAAAGTAGTTTGTCTCTGAAAAGGTGAACTGAATATGGGAAACAAATCTCCTCAGGGAAACCTGTGCTGTTTTTGTTCTGGTGAAATAGCCAAGTGTCTGTTTCTACAGGAATCTCACCTAGGTCGGGTTGGATTGGGCTTGGAACAACCTGGTCTAGTGGAAGACGTCCCTGCAAATGGCAGGGGGTGGAATGAGATGAGTTTTAGGGTCCATTCCCACCCAAACCATTCCATGATTCCATAGTCTATGTAACATTAATCAACAACTGAACCTGAGCACATCTCATTGCTTCTGAGAACATCTGTGGTCTGTACCCACTGGCTTTGATCACACCTGAAAATTGTCCTTTTTAGTGACAAATCTGTGAAGAAACTCGCTGCCCTTCCAGTCCCTCAGCCACTCAACAAAATTACAACAGCTGCTCCAGAGCCAGCCAAGCCAGGGGATAATCGGGAGGCGAGGAGGAAGGAGCGTCAGACACGGACTCCACCCAGGAGGTAAGAGAGCTGTGGGTGGAGCGAGCCTTGATCTCCTGGGAGATACAGCACATGCTGCTTCTCCTCCAGAGTACCACCAGGGCTCTCAGCATTGAGGGAGAAATCTATTTCCTGGGGCAGGGAGGAAACAGGGAGAGAGGGAAGGAGTTGGGGGTGGGTGAATGTTCACCACAGTGAGTGGCTCCTGTCCCTGGAGGCAGGTGGGGGATGAAGTAGGTGGAATGCATGAATTGTGTCAAAATCAGGGCTTGGAGTGGATAAAAAAGGCATTTTTGAGGGCTGCTGGTCGTGGAGGAAAAAGGTGTGTTTGGTCAGAGATGGATCTGGCAGGATGGTGTGAGGTTGGAGCCTGTTTACTGCACACCACATGCAGGAGCATTCCTGTGTGGTCCCAGGAGCATCCAGCAGTTCCACAGGAGGAGAGGAGGGGAAACTCCACTGCTTTCACTGTCCCAGTACACATCTTGCTGGCTCCCTGCCCTGCTTTCCCTTCCTGCCTTCATCCTGTGTGACTCCAATATTCCAACTTACTTGTTCTGTCTGGTTTTTTTTCTCCTTTGCATTTGAAAGGAGGGAGGCTTCCCATGGCTTTCAAACAAGGAGCACTTGCCTGTATTTAAATACATTTACCAGGCTTAATCCGTTGTACTGTATTAAAAATGTTACAGGATACATGCAGGCAGCATTCCCTGGTTTTGGAGGGACAGGAATCACCTGAGCACAGCTGGAACTCCTCGTGCATCCTTCTGACATTAGAAACTGTGAAATAGCAGTGTGGTACCTGTGTGTCTGGCCTGTGGGAACAGCAGTTTGGTGTGCAAGAAAGGCATTTCCTAGAAATGTCCATTTTGTGAGCACACAAGGAGCCTGGGAATGTTTCATGCCTGCAGTAAGGCGTATTTGGTTTTCTTGGACCATGGAAGATTTCTGAAGGTGGCTCTAAGTGTTTTCCGCTAAGGCTTTTAGAAGCATCCAAAGTCAGTTGTTAATTTTCCATGGGATTGTATCTCCTGCTTGTTCCCAGAAGCTGAGGGAAAGGCCTGGGCTGTGCAGTGCTGTCTCAGTTGGTGAAAACTGATGATGGCAGTTTCTCTTCTCTAGAAACTCTATCAGTACTAGTTTCAGTTTCTCTTACTTTAGTTAATAATTAATAATAATCTCAGACTTTTTAGCCACCTTCCCTTACTCTTTATTCCAATCTTGGAGTTCCAAGGTGTTTTTTTTCAGACTTACCCCACTGCCCTACACTCTCCAAATGACAAAACAGCTCTATTTGTGTTACCCTGGTGCTCTAGTCCCAAAAATGTGTAGGGTTATTTGTAGAGCCTGAAATGCAAGGTAGTCCCACTGCATTACACAGTTAGCAATTCTAATTTGTAGGAAGCTGTCCTGGCATAGCATGAATTTTCTTCTTAGTGCCTGGAGTGTTTTGGATTTAGAATGAGAATAACATTGATAGTATGTGGCTGTTTTGGTTGTTGCTCAGTAGCTTACCCTGAGCCAAGGACTTTTGAGTTTCCTGTGCTCAGGAGGGAGGGAGCACGGCCAGCACAGCTGACCTGAACTGGCCATGGGGATAGTCCACACCACAGAACATCATTCCCAGGGTATAAACTGGGGGAGGTGGCTGGAAGGGGCCAGTGGCTGCTCAGGGCATCAGTCAGGGGGTGCATCACTTGTTTCTGGTGGGATTTTCCTCCCTCTCTCTCCCCTTTTCCTTACAATTATTGTTGTGTGAGGGTGTTGTTTGCTGTCCTGCAGGAGGACCATCAGTGGCAGCATCAGTGGCAGTGCCAGCAGCTACAGCGGCTCCAGCTCCCGATCCAGGTCCTTGTCTCGGTCTCTCTCCAGATCTCATTCCAGATCCTCCTCTGCCTCAGTCTCCCACTCCCCATCTGGGTCCAGGAAATCCAGGTACAGCCTCAACCCTTCATTACCTTTATTTAAACAGGAGAGACTGTGACTGTTCTTCATTGGTGTGGTTTTTTGCAGAGAAAACCCTCTGTAGCTTCTTCCAGTAGCAGAAGGTACAGGAGGGAGGTGGGATAAGGTTGGTTTTATGTTACAAATCCCCAAGTCCTGAGTTGTGACAGGAGTGCAGTGTTGGAGAGGAACTTTTCACAAAGGCATGGACTGATAGGACAGAGGGGAATGGCCTCAAGCTGAAGGAGGGCAGGGTTAGATGGGTATTGGGAAGAAATTCTTCCGTGTGAGGATGGGCAGGCCCTGGCACAGGCTGGGCAGAGAAGCTGTGGCTGCCCCACCTCTGGAAGTGTCCAAGGCCAGGCTGGATGGGGCTTGGAGCAGCCTGGGCTAGTGGAAGGTGTCCCTGCCCATGGATGACCTTTAAGGCCCCTTCCAACCCAAACCATTCCATGATTCTGTATTTTTCTTGTGGTCTATTTAAGGAAATTATCTTGTCATGTGTGCCTAACTACCCATTTAACCTAAATTGCTACCAAACCATCTCCTTATGGCCAGGGTGATCCCACATCCTAATTAATTTACAAGTAAGCAGTTTCAGGCTATGGGGCTTTGCTCTCTTAAACCTCTCCTACATCCTACCTATGCATGTCCTTGGGGAAGATGCTTGGCCTGCAGGAGAGGCAGGTTAGAATATCCCTAAGAGGCCCAGCTAATCATATTTTCCTTTGCTGGCAAAGTTGCATGGCCAGTTCCCTTTGTGTTTAACCCTAAGTGAGCAGTTGTAAGGCTGTTAGTCTGTGGGATGTGGAAACAGCAAACTCCCTCCAGCAAAGAGTCATGAAATAAACCTCTCTCAGGTCATTCAGTCACCTTTTTACATCTGTTCACACACAGGAGCCCTTGAAAGCCCACAGGCACGGCCTTGAAACACAGCACTTCCCCGGGACACAGATTTAAGAGTAGACCTGTAGTGCAAAACTAGTGGATTAAGCAGGATTTGACTCTGAACAGCTCTCATTCACATCCCTGAACCCTGTGGAACTCCGAGCTTCAACATCCGCGTTATTTTACGGAAATCCAAACTTGTTTACCACATGCTTGTCACATTCATCAGCTCAGGGGTGATGCAAGAGGTTCAGAGAGCCAGGCACGGGTGGGAAAACGAACACAGGAGTTGCTTGTGTGGCTCTGCTGGGGCTGTGGGTGCTGCTCCTCCAGGGGTGTGGGGAAGGGGGAAATGGAGGAAATACACTGTGTGCCCAAACCAGCTCTGCTGTGACATCCCTGTGGCCTGGAGAAGGTGTTTCTGGCTCATCCTGTCACCATTGCAACAATCCGTGTGACCTCTCAGAACTCAGCTCCACCATGGTTTGGTTGGATCTCAGGGAAAGGCTCTTCCCCCAGAGGGTGGTGGGCACTGACCAGGCTCCCCAAGGCAGTGGGCACAGCCCCAAGGCTGCCAGAGCTCCAGGAGTGCTTGGACAATGGGACAGGTGGGATTGTTGGAGAGTGCAGGGCCAGGGGTTAGACTGGATGGTCCTTGTGGGTCCTTTTCAGCTCAGGATATTCCATGAGTCAGTGATGCCAGCAGGTACAGACTGCAGTTCCTAGCAGGGTTGGTCTGTGCTGGAGCTGCCACAGCCTGTTCAGTTATCCCAATCCAGCTTCCAGTCAGGGAGCCTGGATCTTGCTGGCAGGGCAGGTTGGTGTGACCTGTGGAACAGGCTGGAGAGGCTGCCTGAATATTCATGGAGTTAACGTACGCCTGGAATGGTTTGGGTTGGAAAGGACCTTAGAGCTCATCTAGTCCAACCGCCTGCCATGGGCAGGGACACTTTCCACTATCCCAGGTTGCTCCAACCCTGTCCAGCCTGGCCTTGGACACTTCCAGGGATAGGCACTATTAGGGTGACCATCTTGGAGACATCCTCTGTGTCGTGACAGGAAATGTTTGCCAGCCCCAGGAACCCTGCCAGGGAACCCTTGCCCTGAGCTGCAACACTGACCTGTGCCAGCACACCCTGCTTTCACTCCTTGTTTCCCAGCAACCTGTTTACATGCTTCCTTAATCCTGTTTGTAAATAAACATTACTTTCTAAGTCTACATCTGACACGTTTGGGAATTTTCATCTCACTAGCACCCCAGGACGCACAGCCTTTTTTCCTGCCTTGGAGCTCCCTGTCATCCAGCCAGGGGAATGGAAAAAAGGCCTCGTGGCTGCCTGGCTGTTGTTGCTTTCTTGAGCTGCTGGTTCTTTGCAGGTCCCTGAGCGTGAGCAGCGTTTCCTCCGTGTCCAGTGCCTCGTCCAGCAGCAGCTCCGTGCGCAGCGCCGACTCCGAGGACATGTACGCGGACCTGGCCAGCCCCGTGTCCTCAGCCAGCTCCCGCTCCCCCACCCCAGCCCAGCAGAAGAAAGGTAGAGGTACCTGCTTTGCTGTTTTATCCTCTGTGGAGTCCTGGGAAAAGAAGGGAGTAGCAATGGTCCATACACAGCTTGCTTGGGAATGCTGTGGGCTTCCAGGAAAGCCACTGAGCAGAGAGTAGGGGAGCCCAGAGGCTTCAGCTGGGGAGGGTGAGGCCTGTGTAGCAAATTTACATTCATATCCTTCCATTCCTGTGCCTCTGGCTGTCTCATGCCTTTACCTCCCTGAGAGTGTTGCCTCTCTCTTACTCTCTTTCACCCTTGGAAGGTGATGAAAATCTGGACAGCTCCAGTATCATGTTGCTCTTTCTCTGTTGTTTTTAGACCGTAGCAGAGTTGCAGCAAAAGCCTTTTGTTCTTTGTGTTTTGTGTTCCTCTCTGTGGAAATTCTGGTTTCCTGAATCCTTTAACCTGAGGCCCACGTGCTGTGCTAACTGGTGTGGGCTCTTCCAGTCCCTGGGTCAGCATCCTCTTGCCCTGCCCTCCAAAGGATTCAATCCTAAGTCACCACATCTGCTCTCTGGCTTCCACAGGCAAGTCAAAAAAAGAAGACAGTGCTAAAGAGGAGAAGCGGAAACGGGACGTGCCCGCCCAGCTCCTGAAATCAGCCAAGCCCACCCCGGGCAGCAAATCCCAGCAGCTGCCCCAGGGCCAGCAGCCCTCGGCCCCCCAGTCACAGCAGGGCGGCTTCAGCGGGCACAAGGAGATCAAACTGACGCTCCTGAACAAGGTGAGGGGGGTGGGTGGCCGTGGCTCCCCCCTCGCAGGGCTCCCAGCAGTGGGTGCGAGGGATGCGGGCAGAAGGGGAGCTCCAGGCTCCGTGCTGGTGGGATGAGCTCAGCCGGGTAGGTCTGGAACGGGATTGGAGGGTGGCAGACAGAACCAGTCTGGCAGCAACACACCCTGTGGTGGCTTCAGTTTGGGACTGTGTTGGCGGCTTCCCCGGGGCACATTCCTGCTGCAGCTTCAAGGCAAGCCCGCTTGCTCGAAGGCTGCAGCCAGAGTCCCACATGTGCCGGGGCCTTTCCCGCTGGGAGCGTGCTCCCGGCACGCTCCCGAGCACGCTCTCCTCCCACTGCAGCCAACTGCTGACAGCTCATTCCCTGAGTCAGGAGGGGGACAGTGTGCCCACCTGGCTCTCGCCCCTTTCCCACCCATCCCGCTGCCCCGGTTTGGAGCCTGCGGCAGCGATCGCAATCCGGATCATGTGGGAGAGTTGGGCCTGGTGGGGCTTTGTGCCGGGGCAGGGTGTTGGCCCCGCTCACGTGGGCAGGTTCCTGTTTTTGAAGCGTTAAGATTTTGCTCTGACAGCCCAAATTCCCCGGGCAGTCTGAGCCTGCACATTTCTCTACTTCCCTGTGCTCTGACGTGGGGAGGCTTTATCGCAGCCAGGAAGCTGCTCCGGAGGGAGGAGTGTGCAGTGACACATGACTGCCAGCACCCCCAGAGCTGCAGGAAGGCACGGCTCCACATGCCTCCTTGACATCTGCTATCCTTGGTGCTGCTGGAAAAAACATCCCAAAAAGCTGCTGTTCTCCTCTTTCTGTTCGGAAACCAGCACAGTGTTAACCCCCAGTGCAAGAGGGTGTTGCTGTTGGCTTGTGGTGGTTGGGAATTACACGGATCCAGGGATGGTTGGGATTGGTGTGTGGGGAGAGGTGGTTGCATGAGCCAGGCAGCACATCACAGGGAGGTGATGGTTCCCTGGAGGGAAGTGGCTGCTCAGCCGTGTTGTCTGTTCTGATTCCATTTCAGGCAGCTGACAAAGGAAGTAGGAAGAGATACGAACCAGCAGACAAGGACAGGCCAACCTCTCCTGCAGCCAAACGGGCCAACCTGTCCCCTGACAGAGGTGAGATATCAGCCATCCCAGTGCTCCTGGCCTGGCTGGGTTCCTGCTCCAGGTTCCTGCTCTGCGCTCCAGGCAGTGCTCGGTTGACAAATGTCCCGTGAAAGCCTCTGCTCCAAGAATCCAGTAACCAGGAAGATTAATTACAGTCATGTGTCCTTCCAAAACCTCAGAGTGTGTGATTGCCACCAGATAACGGGGCTGTGCTGACCATCCTGATGCAAAACCACAGCACAAGGGAGGCCCTGGGGTGGGTGAGGTCAGACCAAACCTGGCCTTGCCATGTTACTTTTACCATGTAAGTCCTCTCAAAAAAAAAAATAATAGCCCCTTTGTTTTGAAGACACAGAGTGCTCACCTCCACATCCATCCCTCCACAGCCTCCTGCTCGCTCCTTGGATGTGGCTGTGGAAATCAGGGGAGGTTTAGATTGGATATTAGGCAAGGGTTTTTTTCATGGAAGGGGTTGTCAAGCATTGGTGCAAGCTGCCCTGAGCAGTGGAGAAGTCCCCATCCCTGGAAGTGTTCAAAAAATGCATGGATGTGGCACTTGGGGCCATGGTTAGTGATGGACATGGTGGTGGTGCTGGGTTAATAATCTTAAAGGTCTTTTCCAATCTTAACCATTCCAGGATTCTAAGTCATAGGAGTTTCCTTTTACTGCATCCTGGATTCTGTGCCGTGGATTCCAGTGCATCCTAATGGATCTTACCCTGACTGTGGCGGTGCTTAGAAAGGGAGTGCAGGCTGCCAAGGCTCCAGGATGGATGGATGCAATAACTGCCTGCATCACCCATCCTGTGAAATGAGATGATTTCCCCACTTGTGGGTGACACAACCAGCTCTGCCCTGGATGTTTAGAAAGACTCGGGCTTTCCAAGTGTTCTCCCAGGCCTTGAGTCCTCACCAGAGGCAGCAACACCTCGGAAAACCCAGCTGGTGATCCCAAGAGAGGGACCTCAGTGCCACATTCCAGCCTGTGCTGTCGGTGCCAGCAAGGAAAGGGGGGTGGGGGGAGCTGGCAGCCAGAGGTGGCTGGTTGTGACGTCGGAGCCAGCGCTGCCACGTGATGTTGTTTTCCCTGGTGGCTCAGCTGTAGGTGGATCTTGTTGACTCTGGGCCCCAGCCAGCAAGAATTTGTGTGCTAATAACCTGGTTGCATTTGACTCCTGCAAAGGCAGCGTGGAAGGGACTGGGTGAGGTTGAAGTTCACTGGGGTCTAGTTCACAGGTGCTGCTGAGTTGCAGACAAGTGACTGGGCCAACCCAGCATCTTTTATAGATACAAACATAGATGTAATTCTATACTTTTTCTTGTCTGGGTGTTACAAAGCGATTTTTAAGGTGTAGCAAGTCATAGAATAATGGAATGGGTTGGGTTGGAAGGAACCTTAAAGACCATCTCATTCCACCCCCCTGCCATGGGCAGGGACACATCCCACTACACCACGTTGCTCCAAGCCCCGTCCAACCTGGCCTTGGACACTTCCAAGGGTGCGGAGTCCAAGCCCTGAAGCCACAAAGCCCAGTGGCAAACATACCTTGGCTGAGTTGGGACTGAGCCCCTCAGTGTCCCAGCACCAGACTGGTCAGTGGTGGTGTCCTGAGTGTCTCAGCTGGATCTGTGGTGTCCAGAGCTTGGGCTGTCACAGTTCCATCCTCAGGAGCAGAGGGATGTCCTGGCACTCACAGGTGCTGCTGCCACGAGGGACTGAGCATCTTTACAGGATCTCAGTGAGCTTCCCAACATCCCTGAGTCCAGGGCACCATGTGCTGGACAAACACGGGGGTGATGGTGCCTGAAGGGTGGTCCTGCTGGCTCCAAAAGCAGCAGAGCTGCCCTCACATGTCCCCCTTTGAGCCACTACACCCTGTGACCTGGCCAGTGCAGAGCCAGCAGGTTTGCAGGCCAAAAATGCCATGGAGGAACCTTATTCCAGCAGCTGGAGGATGAGGAGAGGCTGGTGCCTTCCCCAGAGCTGGTGGTGTGTACAGGGGACTGTGGGGCACAGCCCTCACTGGCATCTCTGCTCCCCCTGAAGTGGGGAGACACTGCAGGAGCTTCTTTTCCTGGTTGCTGCTGGACTTGGCCTTTCTTTGGCATGGTCTGGTCTCAGAGCACTGATACACTGCAGCGGGGGTTCAGCAGGTTGGGGACTGACCTGTGTCTTGGTGGCAAGCAGGAATATCTCCCCTCTCTGTTCCTCTCCCAACAGGCTCTCGCGACAGGAAGGCGACTGGGAGACTCTCATCCCCCAAACAGGAGCGACAGAGGGGCCAGAACCCGAAACCATCCCCTGCACAGGCAGACAGGTGAGTGCTGCCTGTCCTCCTGGCTCCCTGTGGGCCAGGCTGGGCCCACACCTCTCTCTCCAGGGCTCCCAGTTGCCATGGAGCAGAGCAGGAGGAAGGACGCGGAGCTCCCTGGGCAGGTGCCAGAGGTGCTCAGGGCTCCGTGCTGAGCCGTTCCAGCTCGGAGACGAGCCGGAGCCCAGGGCTTTTCTAGAGGTCAGCCCCAGCAAGAGGAGCCAAGTGGGTCAGGTGTAGGCTCAGCCAGTGCCTCGCTAGTGTAGTGTTAATGAGCAAGAGAGTACAACTCCTTCACCCACTGCCCAGCTTGTCCTGGCACCCGACTGCAGTGCCTGACTCCCATTTTTCCCAGCCTGGCTCACCTTGCTGCTGTGGCATGTTGAAATGTGTCCCCTCACAGCCCTGGCTTTGCACCTTCCCATCCCCTGAGGTGACAGGTGACCAGCTCACATCCAGAATCCTGACAGCCTGCTCCTGCTGCCAATATCCCATTGCACTGGACATGTGGCTCCAGGGGCTGAAGGGTTGTGGAGCACCAGTCCTATGGCCAGATGATGCTGCTTTGCCTTTCCCCTTTGTCTTCTCTTCAAGGATCTCTGGGAGCAAATGCATCCCAGTGTTCCTTGGCTGGCACCACTTGTGCCATCCCTTCTCTTCTCTCAGCTTGGGCCATGAATGAGCCTCAATTTCCATGTCCCAGAGTCTTCCCAACCCAAAACCTCACCCCACTGCCACAGCCCTGTCCTGCCTCAGGTCCTATTTTTCAGCAGTGACAGGAACCTCAGCTATTCCAGCCCAGTGCTGGTACCACATCCATAATTCCTGGCCCTCTAATCCTGCTGCTCTCTGGGTTGGCAGTGCCACGTGGTGGGTTTGATGTGCCCTGTGCCCAGATGGGAGGGAATTCAGACACATTGGATTTCTCCAGGACACAAGACCCAGTGGCTTTGCCAGAAAGGGGCTATCAGGATTTGGGATCATGGGAACACTCCAGGGCTACTTTCCCCTCTTTGTGTCTCTGCCATTCCCACAAGCTGGCACAGGCCATGGTGCCAAATTTAATCTGGGAATCTCTCTGAAACAGTTCATTTTTTACTGTTTCAGCCAATTTTCAACCCAAGGCCTTGTGTCTCCAACCTGTTTTCTCTCACTGGCTCTTGGAGTGATGTGTTAAATGTGGCAATTCCTGATATTTTAGTTTAGATTAGAAATTAGGGAGAAACTCTCCCCAGTGAGGGTGGGCAGGCCCTGGCACAGGTTGTCCAGAGAAGCTGTGGCTGCCCCATCCCTGGGAGTGTCCTGGGCCAGCTTGGATGGGGCTTGGAGCAACCTGGGCTAGTGGAAGGGGGTGGAACAGGATGACCCAAACTGTTCCCCAGGTTTCTGTGGTTTAGTGGGCATGGTGGGATTCAGTTGATGATCTTGGAGGGTCTTTTCCACCCTTAATGATCCCACCAGAGCAAATACCCTTGGGGTTTCTCCAACGCCTCTCACCCACCTCTCCCTTCTCTCTCTCCCAGGAAACGCCAGCTGTCCCCTCAATCCAAGAGCTCCAGCAAAGTCACGAGTGTCCCAGGCAAGGGGGCTGAGCCGGGTCCTGCGGCCGTCAAGGGGGGCAAATCCAGCACCCTGTCCCGGCGGGAGGAGCTCCTGAAGCAGCTCAAGGCGGTGGAAGACGCCATCGCTCGCAAGCGGGCCAAAATCCCGGGAAAAGTATAGTGGGCCGTGCCCCGTAGTGACTCTTGATGTTTTTATAAATAGTGGAAAAGCGGCCACTTTGGGATTTTGCAGTTCTGTCTTCATTTTGGCCGCGATTCTTTTTAAAAAACCCACAGAAAACAAAAAAACGGAGGCAGTTTTGTCGGCCGGGACTCCCCGCCACGCCTCGCTCCGGCCCCGCGCGGCCAGCAGCTCCGGCTCCGTGTCCATTCTGCACAGAGGACTCCAGCCCCGTGGGACGCTCCCACCTCTCCTCTCTCCCCCCTCCCCTCTTTGCTAGCCTCGAGTTGTATTCTCCTAGTTAGCCCTGCTGTGTGTTGAGTGTCTTCAGCAATGCAGTTCTAGTTCCTGTGTGCCGAGAGAGCCGAAAACTGCTGTGAACTGCTGGCAAACCCCTCCTCCCCCAGGAACAAATATATATATATTCTTGCCTCAATCCCCTCGGGAATGACCTGTCGTTTCTTTGGAGCAGCGGATTGGTTCAGTTGATTTCCCAGGAGCCCTGCAGGTGTTGTGGGCATGTCTGTCTAACAGGAGGGTCCTTCTTCCTTTGATTTTTTTTTTCCCCCTCTTTTTTTT
>VXBX01008851.1:557253-581642 GCA_013400415.1 Scytalopus superciliaris
CTGGACCGAGAGGGATCCACCGGGACACACTGGGATCCATTGGGATACACCGTGACCCACCCAGACACACTGAGACCCACCGGGACACACCGAGATCCATCGGGACCCACCGGGACACAGCGGGACACACTGAGACCCACCGGGACACACCGGGATCCATCGGAACACACCGGAATCCACTAGGACCGAGCAGGACCCACCGGGACAGGCCATGTGCGACGTGTCGGGTGTCGGTGGCGAGTGCGGGGCGGACTCGGAGCCGCCGCGGCGCCGCCGCCCCCCGGGAGACAGGTGGGAGCCCGGGATGCACCCCCGGGATCCCCCCCGTGGGATAACATCCCCCCATACCCGAGGCATCCCCCCGTGCTGCCCCCGGTACCCCCCGGTAGCATCCCTGGTAGCCCCTGGTGCTGCCCCGGGACCGCCCCCGGGGGTGGTCCGTCCCGGTGTCCCCGGTGACCGATTGTGTCCCCACAGCCACCCCCGGACCTGCATGAAGTGTGGGAAGGGCACGGCCGCCCTCATCATCCGAGTCGGGGACCCCTTCTGCCGGTGAGGGACCGGGCGGGGACAGTGGGATGGGTGACATCGGGGCTGGGGGATGTTGGATGTTTGGGGTGTTTGGGCTTGGGGACATTCGGTCTCATGGACACTGAATGTCTGGGACATTGGGTCTCAGGGATTTTGGGGCTTGGAGACATCACAGCTAGGAGGGTTGGATCTCTGGGACATCAAGGCTTGGGGACATTGGATGTCTGAAATATCGGGGTTTGGGGACATCAAGGATTGGCGACATTGGGTCTCTGGGACATCAGAGACTGGGGACACTGGGGTTTGGGGGGCATTGGGTCTTGGCACATAAGGGCTGGGGGACTTTGGGACTTGGGGACATCAAGGCTTGGGCACATTGGGTCTCAGGGATGTCAGAGCTTGGGGACATAGGATCTCTGGGATGTTGGTCTCAGGGACAAGGCTGGCAGGTGGGGACTCCAGGACGTTGGGGCTCAGGGACACGGGGTCAGGAGCTGGTGGAACAGGCTGTGGCTCAGGGGTCCCCATGTCTGTGTCCCCATGTCCCCACAGTGGCTGTTTCCGTGAGTACTTTGTGCACAAATTCCGTGCCATGCTGGGCAAGAACCGCATCATCTTCCCGGGAGAGAAGGTACTAGGGATGGGGGGACACGGGGCGGGATGCAGTGGTGGGACCCAGCGGTGGCTCCAGGGCCAGTGACCATCCCTGCTGTCCCCGCAGGTGCTGCTGGCACTGTCGGGGGGCTCAGCCTCCAGTGCCATGGTCCGGCAGGTGCAGGAGGTGAGAGTGGGGGCTCGGGGGAGGTCAGGGGGGGACATGGCTCACCCCCCACCCTCACCCTGTGTCTCTGCCAGGGGCTCAGCCGGGAGGCGGCCAAGAGACTCCGCTTCGTCCCTGGCCTTGTCTATGTTGAGGGTAAGGATGAGCCCTGCTGCCTGCTCTGTGTCCCACTGCCCATTCCCAGCTTGTTCCCGGAACTGTTCCCAACCCATTTTCTGCCTCACTGCCTGTTCCGTGCCCCATTCTCGGCCCCACTGCCAATTCCCAGTCCCATTCCCAGCCCATTGCCTGTTCCCAGACTCATTCCCAGCCTCACTACCCGCTCCCAGCAGAGGATCCCACTGTACCACACCAGGCTCGGGGTGCTGCCACCCAGCCCAGCGAGGCCGTGGCACCCTGGGTTGTCCTCCTGGCCCCGGGGGTGTGGTGGGTGCCCCCTCCTCACTGTGACAGCAGGCCTGGCATTGCCCACCTGCCTTGCAGAGGGAGCCGTGCGCAGGCAGAGCCCGGAGCAGCGGGAGCAGACCCTGGCCCACATGGAAACCCTGATGCAGGCCACCGGCTTTCCCTACCACATGATCCACCTGGAAGAGGTATTGGGGTGACATGGGGACAGGTACTGAGGTGGGGGGGACACCCGGACACCCCAACTTCCCCCTGTATCCATCTCTGCCCCGCAGGCGCTGGAGCTGCCCCCATCCATCTTACAGCCAGGGCCGGAGCCGTCCGGCAAGCCGGGCAAGTCCGGCCCCTCCTACAAGGAGGCTGTGGACAGCTTCATCCAGCAGAAGCGACAGGAGGGGGACGGGGACAGTGCCACCTCTCTGCCTGGCCACAGCACCCAAGACATGCCAGTGGAACTGCCAGGCACCCGCCGCCTTCCCGACGCCACCCAAACCCAGGAGCTGCTCCGCATCTTTGAGGCCGTGGAGACACCGACAGCACGGGAGGAGCTGCTGCAGATGCTGCGGTGAGGGGGCTGACCCTGCCTGGCTCTGGCACTAGCACCAGTGTGGAGTGGTGGCTCTGACCCGGTGTCCCTTCATCCCCAGGACCCACCTCATCCTGCAGATGGCCCGGAGCAGGGGCTACTCCAAGGTGATGACGGGTGAGAGCTGCACCCGCGTGGCCATCAAGCTTCTCACCAACCTGTCGCTGGGCCGTGGCGCCTTCCTTGCTGTTGACACGGTGAGCTGGGGATGGTCACCTGTGTCTGAGGGGTGATGTGATGCCACCAGGCGGGGGTTCATGGCTTGGTGGTGGCACAGTCCCCTGGCAGCCACACCCCCACAGGGCTTCACGGACAAGCGCCACGGTGATGTGATGGTGGTGCGACCCATGCGGGACTACACGGCCAAGGAGATCGCCTTCTACAACCACTTCTTCAACGTCCCCACCGTCATTGTGCCACCCCTCTTCACCAAGGTAGGGCTGTCCCGTGTTGGGGATCCCAAGCTGTGTCCCTGTGGTGAGGACACAGCTCCCAGTCCTGCCCCTGCCCTCTCCACTTGCCCCTGCAGTGCCGGGAGAAGCCCAGCATCCACCACATCATCGAGCGCTTCCTCCTGGGGCTGCAGGAGGATTTTCCCTCCACCATCAGCACCGTTTACCGGTACGGGGACACCCGTGTGGGGGTACCACGGGGTGGGGGCAGTGATTGGGGTGCACCTACTCACCCCATGTTGGCTGCAGGACTGGGGAGAAGCTGAGCCCAGACCCAGCCAAGGCCAGCAGCGAGTCTCAGCGCTGCCTCCTCTGCCTGTGCGGCCTGGACATCGAGGGGGGTGAGTGGGGTGGGCGTGGGGGGCTCGGGGGATTTGGGGAGCAGCCATGCACCCCCCCAGTCACCCCCCTGTCCTCTGGCTCTTGCAGAGGAGGAGTTGGCTCTGGAGCCCACGCTGATCTGGGACGAGCCAGAGCCGGTGGAGAATGGGTGCTGCCAGCAGGGGTGAGCATGTGGGATTCCAGCATTCCACACCCCCTCCAGGGCCACCCCAGTGCCACTGCTGAGTGTCCCTGTCCCCACAGGGCTGAGAGCAAAGCTGCCTATATCCCTCTGCTGTGCTACGGCTGCCGCCTCACGTTCAAGGAGCTGGTGAGGCTTTCGGGGTGCAGGGGGGAGCTTCTCTGCAGCGATGGGGGTCCCCATGCTCACCCCCCTCTTTTGCAGGGCCCCCTGACCACACTGCCACCGTATGTGCGTGCTGAGGCCCAGCGCAGGATCCACAGGTAAGGGGAAGTGGGGGTCCCCTCCCCTCTGGTTCAGCCCACAGTGCCATGTCCATCCATCCATCCAGCGTGTCCATCCCTTGCAGTGCAGAGATGGAGCAGCAGAAACAGAACCAGGAGCCCAGCAAGAGCTGAAGGGGTTGGGGACAGACCCCCATCCATCTGTGGCACTGCTGGGGCAGGTGGCACCTCCACAGGGTTACCCAGAGCTTGGTGGGGACCCCTGGCACCCATTTCTGTTCCAGCCAGGGACAGGGAGAACCCCCACCCCCCATTTATTGGGGGCCAGGGTTCCTGGTACCCCCAGGTCCTTGGTCCCTCCACCCTCCCTGCCCCAGCTGCCTGCCAGCCAGGGAGGCCTCAAGTTTGTTTTATTCAATATCTGTATAAATAAACCATTTGAATTAATAAAAACCAAAAACAAACTCGAAGTCACAAGTGTCTAAAGTCCAACTGGGGTTGCCAGACCNGCCATAACTCAGGCCCCCCATCTTGGAGCTGGGGGGCTATTGCTTTTGAGTTCAACCTGGTTCTGGAACAGGGTTGGGGACAAGAAGGGAGAGGGCACAGGCTAGCTCCAGACCCCCCCATCCCCACCTGGCAGCCAGAGGTGTCCAGTGGGTAGTGAGGGCCACCTCCTGACCCCTCCTTGGGAAGGCACAACATGGTCTGTGCAGGTCAAACAGCTTCAGAACAACGTAAGAAAAACATCCAGAAAAACATCCTCCCTCAAAACGAGCAGCCAGAGCCCCACATCCCACTGCCCCTCGGGGCAGGGCACGGCCCCAGCTGTGGGGAGGGCTGCTTAAGGCATTGGCGGTGATGCCCCTGTGAGGGGAGGGGGCTGGAGCCCCTTCCCCTTATTACTTCTCCCGTGTCCACTTGATCATGGTCTCGGGTGAGCGGTAGAGGAAGATGAGCTTGGCGTAGAGCTCTTCCTCCAGCTCCAGCTCACCCGTCTCCCGCACCAGGAAAATGTCCTGGCACAGCTTCAGGATCCGATCCACGCACGGCAGCTCCTCGAACATGATAGAGTGGGAGATCTCACTGAAGAAGCCCCGCACGAACTTCCCGATCACCAGCACGATGGACACGTACAGCCCCATGACCCTGCAAGGGGGGCACACACATCCTGTACCCCTGTGTCCCACCATCCCTTCACGCCCCACCACCCCCCCTGCCCCCTCCACGTACCCGTAGCCAGCCAGGAAACCCAGACTGGGGGGGCTGACTTTGTCATTGAAGATGATCATGGGGAGGATGTTGCCTTCCTCGGGGGAGGCGTCTTTCAGCCGCAACACCCACCACTCCACAAAGTTGTCGCTCCCTTGGCCCCTGTGCTCCCGTTTCAGCTCAAACTCCACCGCCATGTAGCTATCCGTGCCCTCTGGGGGGGGTGTGACACCATCAGGGCACAGCATAGTGGCTGCTGTGCTATGATGGATGACTTGGGGGGCAGACAAGGTGGGATTCATGTCCTCCCCATCTGCCACGGAGTGACGCCATCAGCACACAGCAGCTGGTGGGGACCCAGTGATGATTTTTTGAGGCAGGGACATGGTGGGACTCATATTCTCCCCATCTGCAGGGGGGTGGCACCATCAGGGGCTGGCACAGCTGCTGGTGTGGTCCCAGTGCTAATTCTTTTGGGGGGGAGTCATGGTGGCACCTACCTGGCATGAGTTGCTTGACAGGTTCGGCATTGGCATCATTGGGCGCCCGGATGTATTTGGGGAATAGGTTGTCCACTTGCCTGCAATAAAGCGGGGTGGGGAGGGGGTCACACCATCCTGGCGAGCATGGGGATCTGGTGTGTCCCCCCCTCAGGGGATACTCACACATGGGTGTTCAGGGTGCCCTCCAGCAGCTGGGCCAACCCCAGGCGCTCCGGTGCACCGGGCACCAGGTCGATGGAGTACTTGTCAAAGGTGGTCTCCACTGTGCCCCCTCTGCCCAGGTCCCTGTGGGCAGGAGAGGCTGAGTGTGTGCAGGGGGCTTCAGGCAGAGCCGGACCCCCCCTTACTGCACCAGTGGTACCTCTGGAAGGACCAGGAGAGGCGGAGGGTCATGTCGGAGGAGCCGTTCAGCAGCTCCCGCTGCATCTGTTCTCGGCTGGGGGGGCTGATGCTCCAGATCGAGCCTGAGCTGCCCTCGATGTAGACGGTCACGATGTCCTCATAGCCATAGAGGCTGATGAACTGCATGGCCACCTGCCACCGGGGGGGGGGGAACAAGGCTCAGCTCCACCGTGGGGGCCCTCCCTTCCAGACCCTCCACTGGGGAATCCAATGGGATGGAGCATGTGGAGTTTGGGATGGGGGGAGGATTTACCGGATTCGAATCAAAAGTCTGGGTAAGCTCTTCGTAGTCATTGGGAGTGAAGGGCTGGATGGATTGCTGCTGGACGCTCATGGTGAACAGTGGCTGGGGGGGAAAGAGGGCCATCAGTGGGCCAGGAGACCTCGGTGTCCCATCAGGGGACCCCCAGTGCCCACTCCCCACATCCTCACCTCATACCCCCCCAGCTTGACGGAGACGGTGACGTCGATGGGGTGGTTGACGATGCCCACCACGGAGCGCACCAGTGACATGAAGAGCAACGGGAACCAGATGATGCACACGAGGAAGAGGATGATGAGGCCCCCCATGCCATACTTCACAACCTTCTTCTTCTTCTGCCCCTTGGGCTGAGGATATTTCTGGGATGGGGGGGAGACAGCATATGTTGTTGTGTGGGCTCAAGGGGATCCCAAGCAACAAGGGGCTTAGTGGGAGGGCACTTCCTGGCATAGGGGGGGCTGTACCTTCTCAGTCTCACGGCTGCACTTGATGATGAAGATGTTGGCATAGATGTCTTCCACACACATCCAGTTGGAGAGGGACAGCGTGGTGTCTGTCCAGACCCAGTCCATGACAGCTCGCAGCTCCACCAGGAAGGGCACAAGGCGAAATCTGGGGGACACATGGGGAGAGGAGGGTGGTACGGCAGCCCTGGGGTGCCCAGGAGTCCATGTGGCCCTGTGCCATACCCCTGGAAGAGGAAGAGGTTGAGGTAGTTGTATTTCTTGGTGAGGAAGTTGCCCAGGATGCGGGTGGGGTAACCACAGCGGATCTGGTAGGCCGACAGTGCAAAGTAGATGCACTTCACGAAGTACCACAGCTGAGCCACCATGTTGTGGTTGAACAACCTGTGGGAGGGGGCGTGTCACACCTCAGCCACCTGCCCAACCAGCCTGGGCCAGCACGTGGGCTTGGGGACACCAAGGTGTCACCCAAGGACCATGCCGCTCCGCGGCAGGGCATCCTTAGGAGATGCTCAGTACCTCTCAGTGACAGCCGGCACGATAAAGAACATCCAGATGTGGATGCCAAAGACCAGGATGACCTGGAAGATGAGCTTGCCCAGCACGCTCTTGCGGAGGTAGAGCGCTCGGTCGATGATCATGGTGGTGAACTGGAAGAGCAGCATGACCAGGAAAGCCTGTGGCACTTGGTTTTCCGACAGCGAGGAGGTGATGTCAGTGGCCGCCGTGTGTTTCTGGGATGCAGGAGAGGTCAGCATATGGTCAGGCCTCACCCCACAGTGGGGGCCAGCCAGTCAGTGCCCTGCAGGACCCCCTGCTCACCCCAAAGGCCCAGAAGCCGAAGACGATGATGATGAAGTCGACCACATCGACCAGGAACATGATGGCATAGACATCGGTGGCCGCACGGTTCTCAGTGCGCAGAATGGCCTTGAAGAACTTGCGCACGGGGTGGTACATGTTCTGTGCTCTGCAGGGGACACAGGGGACACAGGAGACACAGGGCACACAGGGGACAGGTGATGGGGGCTGCACCCCACACTCCCCACCCCAACCAGCACCACTGGCACTCACGTGGTGATGAAGAAGTGTACGATCCACATCCCAAACGCCTTCAGCTTCGTCGGAGGGTGGCCCTCTTCTGTCTTATCCCTCTCTGATTCAGGTAAGGCTAAGCACACAAAACACTCAGGGTCCCTCACAGCTGAATCTCTGCGCTGCCGGCCTCGCCACCATTTTGAAGGTGGGGAACTGGTGCTGCCTTCCTCTGGTGTCTTCCTCCCCTTAGTCACCTTCCTCCTGAAGCGGAGCTCCGTGGCCTGGCTCCCCTCTTCCTGCCCTGTGGTATCACTCTCTGACTCCCATCCCATGTCTGAGTCCAGCGTTCCTGACTCTCCTGGAGCCTCCATCCCTTCTTCAGACTCTGTTGATGCTAAGGACGTTACTTCCTTCTGCTTCTCTTTCCGATCCCCTGACCACTTCACCTCCGCCTTCTTGGATAAGGATTCCTTGTCGTGATCCCACAGCCCGTAGGTCTGTGGAGGGACGTGGTCAGGAGGACTGAGGGTCCTGACACCCCCCAGCCCCATGCATCTCACTCCCCACCCGCAGCATCAATTCCCAACAAGCAATGGTGGGGAAACCACAGAAGAGCCACCAAGCACCCACTGGGTTCTCTCCAGAGCCCCCAGAAGCACCTCCAGCTCCCTCAAAATATCCACCCAGGCGCTGCCCATGCCCCAAGGCTCACCAGCAGCAGGGAGCGATGGAAGAAGAGGGCCAGGAGCTGCACGAGGTCGTACTTGAGGTAGTGGTGGCTCTTCTCCAAGCCCAGGATGCGTGGTGGGAAGAAGGGCTTGCCATCGTTACGCAGCATTGTAGTGTAGCCATTCCAAGGGAAGAATCCAAACTGGAAGAGGTACTTCAACACCACCATCACCTGTGGGAACACTGGGGTCAGTGGGGGGTGGTAGGGGCTGGGTGGCATCGTCCCCTCGCTGGCCATCCCCTGCCCACCTCAGTGAAGAGGATGGCAGTCATCCAGAAGCGTTTGGTGGGCCGGGGGATGGAAAGCATAGCCCAGAGGAAGATGAGGATGGGCAGGAAGAGGGATATGACTGAGGCAGTCACTATGTTGTTGATGATGATGATGAAGTAGCAGACCAGCTCCGAGTGGGCGGTTGCACAGTGGTACCCAGCCAGCACCAGCTTCAGGAACCGGTTGTGGGACTGGTAGAATTGCTCCGACTCTTGCAGCTCCCTGATGTCTGCTTTCCTGCGGGGTGCAGGGGATGGGCTGAGCCACTCCTGCCACCCCCAGCCCTGTCCCCACTGTCCCCATGTGCCCGTACCTGACCAGGAGGAGCTCGCCAGCCGTCCGCCTGCGGCTCTGGCGCGTGGGCAGGAGAAGCCGAGACCCACTCACATCCTCCTGGAACTCCCCGGACACCATGTGCCCATGGCTGTCCTCGGCGGGGGCGAGCCCCTCCTCTGGCCATGTCACTGTCAGCCTCCTCGAGGGGGGTGTCTGCTCCTGCCTGGAAGCGGCGCCGTTTTGGGAGTCTGTAGCCAAAGGCCCGCGCGGGCTCAGCTCCTCTGGGGGTCCCTCTGGTGACCCCTCTGGTGGCCCCTCAGGCCGCTCCTCTGGCTGCTCCATGTAGATTTCCTCCGGGAACCCCTTCTCAACCTTCTCTCCCTGCAATGGGAAGAGGGTCAGTGTCACCATGGGGCTGCCACCCCTCTGCGGTGCCCCGGTGTCCCCCCGGGCTCACAGAGGCCAGCCGGTGAGCGATGAGGTATCTCTCGACGTATAGGATGTTGAACATGTCCATGTATTCCTGGGTGTGATACTCCATCCACTGGGTCAGCCCATCCACCACGGCCTGGAACAGCAGCCACAGGAACCGCATGGTGTTCAGTGCCCGGTGCAACGCGTTGCTCTGATCTGCCAGGGCAAAAAGAGGGGTGGGGAGGTCACTTGGTGCCCACTCAGACCACCCCAGCATCTCCCTGCTCTGCAGCCCTGCTGCCCACCTGCAGACAGATTGCTAGAACCTGCCAGAGTCACTTCCTCACGGTGTTCAGTCTCTTCAGATGCCTCAAAGTCCATGTCTCTCTCTCCACGGGCCCCTGCAAGGGTCAGACACCCAGGGAAGGGGTAGCAGCAACTCAGCAGAGGATGGACATAATTTTCGGGGCTCTCCCATTCATCACCCCACTCCTTGTTCCCCCACAAACACTTCAGAAACCAGTGCAGGCAACCAGAGAACTGCAGAGCTTGTGCTCAGCCCCATGGTAGCCATCAGAGAGTCCAGACACACACTGGTGGCCCCACTGCCAGGACAAACAGTGAGCACCAGGCAGGGCTCTGGCCCCTCCTGGCCCCCCACAGCCCTGTTTTGGGGTGTCAGACCCACCTGCAGCACCCTCAGCATGGGGTTGCTCCCTTTGTGCAGCCTGCCGGAGCACTGTCCTGGTGTTGGTCACCCAGGCCTGGTGGATGAGCTGGAGGGAGGACAGGGGCCATCAGCATCCCGTGGGCACTGCCAGCACCCCCAGCCCCACCGCAGCCTCCCAGCCCTGCCCACCTGGAAGGGACCATGTCTCCCCTGCTGCGGCTCCTCCAGCACCTCCTCCTCCTCCTCGTCCTCCTCACTGTCTGACTCAAAGAGGTAGTATTCCCCGGAATGCAGCACTGCCAGGATGGCACAGGGTGTCACGGCATGGCTATGCCATAGCAGGGGTGGCATGGCACAGCCAGTGCCCAGGCTGGCCCTGCTGCCATGTCCCAGGGCTTTCTGCCTGGCACCATGCCAAGGACACCTCCGTGGGGGACCCCAAGTGGGGACATCACCAGCTCAACTGCCGCGTCCCCACGGTGGGACCTCTCTGTCACCAGCCTTCGGAGGTGACCCCAAGCCCAGCCTGGCACCCCCGGTTCAACACCTCGTTAGTACCAGGAGAGGAGCCATGGTTAAGGGGACATGCACGGGGACAGGGCACATGCAGGGTGTCACCTTGCCCAAAGCACTGCCACCACCGTTCCCCACGGGTGTTAGCGGTCCCGGCGGGGGGACCTCACCGAGGTTATGGCCCCGTTACGGCCCCGTGCCAGGGCAGTACCTCCGGCGTGGTCTAACCCTGGCCGCCACCACCGCTGCCGGGACGGGTCCACCGGGCCACGGAGCACTGTGGGATGGCAGACGGAGGGCTGAGAACGGCCACGCTCGGGGCACCCACCCCACGTGTGGGGGGGAGCCAGGGGGCAGGGAGTGGGTCACCACAATGCTCCATGGGGCTCCACCAGGACAGGCGTCAGCGATGGGTCACAGTCCCCCTGTGTGCCCAGAGAGGGGTTGGGGACACAGGAGGGACGCCCCGGCTCTCACCTGTCCCTCTCTCATCCTGCTCCCTGCCGGTGCTGCGGTGCAGCATCTCATGCCGGTACTTGTCCTGCTTGGCTCGGATCCGCTCCATCCTGGAGGCAGAGGATGCTGTGGAGCCCACTCCCCAAACCCCCCGGGGGCACCCCCACACATACAGAGGTGCCCCAAAGTGCTGGCAGGTGCAGAGAGGGGGGTCCCAGTGCCCCCCAAAACCCACTCACTGCCGCTTCAGCTGAACCAGCGACTTCTGCTCGGCTCTCTGGTGGGCATGCAGGTTCTTCAGGATGCTGGCCTGGAACAGCGCGACACCCCTGTGGGGACAGGGATGATGGGAGGGTCAGAGGTGCACCCCAGCACCTGCAGAGACCCTCTACGACCCCAAGCCCACCTGGAAGGCTGCAGGGCAGCGGCTCTGAGGTCCCACACAATGTGCACGTAGTATCTGCTGAGGAAGATGCGGCGCTGGACCAGGAGGAAGAAGAAGCAGATGCTGTCCAAGATGACTCCCGCCTCCTCCACGGGCAGTGAGCAGTCATAGTCCTTGCCCATCTCCTTGGCTGGCAGGCAAAGGTGCAGGCAGGTCAGGCAGCAACCCAAACCTGCGCCCCCAATGCCACCAGACCACCCCAGACCAGCAGCTCACGGTCGTAGTAGCCTGTGACGGTGCAGACAAGGCTGAAGAGCTGGATCACCCAGCAGAAACCGGTCTGCATCTGCTCCACGAAGACGCAGGAGAGGAGCTGCAGGGAGAGAGGGCCCGCAGGGGCCACAGTCACCACCCGTCCCCTCCCCAGAGAACACTCGGGGTGACCTTGAGGAGCCCATGGCAGGACAACGACTCACCGACAGCGCGTTTTTGGAGATGATGACGGTGACGTTGTAGAGGAGGAGGCAGTCCCAGATCGCCAGACGGGAGCGGGTGGGCTTGCGCAGCATGGCCGTGCCGGAGACGAGGAGGTAGAAGCAGGCCAGCAGGTAGCCGAGGCCGAAGATGCTGATGCGGTTGGACCCGGTGATGAAGATCACCACCATCACCACCCTGAAGAGGTGGCGGAAGACCACCACCTTCACCATGTCCAGGTAGGACCTGTGGGATGGGGCACTCAGAGCAGGGGCCCTGCCCCCTCCATGGTCCAGCCATGGTGGGGTCCGGTCCCAGCGTTGGGGTGAAGGCTTCTATGCCCCAAAGGACTCATCCTAGGGGATCCCACCCCAGCAGCTCCCACTATCTGAAGGTCCCATCCTGTCCATATCCCAAGGGGTACCATCCTAGGGGAGTGTCTCATCCTGGGGGGATCCCATCTTGTCTATACCCAAGGGTCCCATCCCAGGGGAGGTGTCATCCTGACCATACCCTGAGGGGTCCCACTCTGGTGGGAAGGGTTCTCATCCAAAGGTGGGGTCCCATTGTGTCCATACCCTGAGGAGCTCCATCCCACAGCAGGTCCCATCCTACCTATACCCCACCCCACTCATTCCAGGGAGGTCCCATCCTGTCCACACCCCAGGGGATCCCATCCCAGGGGAGGTGCCTTCCAGGGGTGGGATCCCATCCTGTCCAAACTCTGAAGCATCCCACCCTACGGTGGGTTCTCCTCCCAAGCCCACGGGGGGATCCCCCACCCGAGGTGTGCCGCGGGCACCCACCGGCAGTGCAGGAAGTTGGATTCGGAGTCATAGTGGTGCTCGTCGCGGTCGAAGCGCTCCTCGTTGTCGCCCGCCGCCCTCTGCCACACCTCGGAGCGCTCGGCCTCGAACACGCGCCACTGCTGCGCCGCGCACACCAGCAGCACGAAGTCGTCTGCGGGCACACAGCTCAGCCCGGGGGGCTCCCCACAGTGCTGGCACCCTCCCCGAGGGGTGGGGCACCCCAGGCGGCTCCTCAGGAGGATTTGGGGTTCGTTGTTTCCCCCCCACCACGGGGGTGTGGTGTCCCCACGCTCCACCTCCTCTGGGGTGAGGCTTTAATCAAGCTTTTTATCACCCACAAAGGTGTGGAGCTCTGCAGGTCCCTCTTTCTCCCCAAAGGGGGTGAGGCTTCAGCAAACTCCTCCCTAAAGGAGGCATGGATCTCCCATAGCTCCACCCCAGTGGGGGTGGGTACTGCTTAAGCACCACCTCCAAGGGGGCAGACTCTTCAAACTCCTCCCATCCTGTTCTTCCCATTCCTGGAGGAAGGACTGGATGCCCCCCAGTCGCTGGGAGTGTTCCAGGGGCTGGAGTAGGGGGACAGGGCACCGTGTGGGCAGGGGTCCAGAGGCTGGAGGGATACTCACTGATGAGGTCGGTAGATTTGGGGGGTGCATAGAAGTCAGGCAGGTAGAGCCACTTGATGAGTCCCGTGTTCATGGGGATGTGCCATCGCCACGGATATTCTGGAGAGCCACAGGAACACTCGGTGCCAGCCCCCTCCTCCAGCCCCTTCCCAGGCTGCCCACACATGGACCACCACCTCCCTGAGCCCTGGAGAGACCCCCCTGTGCCCCTTACCCAAGCAGAGGGCGGGCGGCATGCCCACACACAGCAGGTACTGGAAGAGGAAGAAGACGACGAGGAAGAGGCAATACTTGGGCCAGAGGCGGGCGATGGCCGTCCGGCGCCGCAGCGCCATCATGACCACGAGCCAGCAGCCGTGCAGGATCACCAGGAAGTTCATCCGGTGCCCGATCACGGCCACCATCACCAGGAAGCAGACCTGTGGCGCAGGGGGGTGCAGGGGCTTAGCACCGGGGTGCTGCGAGCGGTGGGACTGCCCCCTCCTACGCTGCCCTGCTCCCACCTCCAAGCCAAACTTGTAGTAGAAGTAGTTGACAAAGTATTTGGCGCACGTGATGAGGTCGCGGTCGACGTCCTTGTGGAAGATATTCTCAAAGACGGACTCGGTGATGGGGGCCACCAGCTGGTGCCGTACGCGGTGGTACTGCTGGCGCCGGTACACCACCGCCTCGAACACCAGCAGCAGCAGCAACTGGAGGTGGTTCTGGGGGGGAGAGGGGATGCTCAGGACCATGGCATGACACCAAGCATCCCTCCAGGTGATCCCCACAGAAGGGATGCTCAGGAGCCAGGTGGTCCTTGTAAAGGGGATGTTCAGGACCATGGCATGCCACCGAGCAGCCCCCCACCAAGGTGTTCCCCACAATGTCCCCATGCCCACCCTGACATAGCCCAGGTTGGGGAACTCCTTCCGGACGCCAAACCAGTTGGCAGGATCCAGAGGGGCGATGTACAGCATGGAGTTGCGTATCTCATCCTGTTGTAGGTTGGTGGCATTGAGCTGGGGCTGCAAATGTGAGCACAATGGGTGTTGGACCCCTCCTCCAGTCAGGGAACCGCCCGTGCTGCCACAAGTGCCCCAAGAACCAGCACCCCCAGGCACCTCGGTGCAGTTGCTGGAGTACTCGTTGGGCTTGACGATCTCGAGCTGGTAGAGCATCTTGCAGACGATGATGATGCAGGTCCAGATGGTGGAGAGGCACGAGGCCACGTGGCGGAAGCGGCAGTAGGGCATGGCGATGGTCCACAGCGCCACCAGCACGAAGTTCAGCACTGACACCTGGGGCAGTGGCCTTGTCAGCACCCTGGGGTGCCCAGATGAGCCCCCCAGCCCAGCATCTCGAATGGTACCTCCTCCAGGGCCACCCAGATGGTGTGAACAGCCACCAGCTTGACGATGTGGAGCTCCAGCAGGCGCCTCACAAAGACCCCCATGCAGGTCAGCGCGTTGGAGAAGGTCCGGCCCAGCACGACCAGGCGCTGCAGCACCAGCTTCCATTTGTTGGTATCTGTGGGGACACGGACCCTCATGGAGAGCCCCACAGCCACTCTGGCCCAGAGGACACCCCAACCCATTCCCACCATCTCCCACACTTGCTTGACACCCCGATCCATGCCTGCACCCCCCACCCGGTTCCTGGCGGAGAGGATATCCCAATCTATCCCTGTATGCTTCCAGACTTGGAGGAGACCACAATAAATCCCTGCACTCCCCCAGTCTCATCCTGGCTGGCAGAACACCCTAATCCATCCCTATACTCTTCCAGCTCGTTCCTGGCTTGGAGGATGCCCCAGTCTAGCCCTGCCCTGCCCTGGCTTGCAGGACACCCCATTCTACCTACATACTCCCAAGCCCCTTCCTGGCTCAAAGGACATCACAGTCCATCCCTGCACCTTCCCAGATTTGAAGGAGACTCCAATCCATGCCCCTAGCCCCTTCCTAACTTAGAAGATGCTCAAATCCATTTCCACATCCCTCCCAGCCTCCTTCCATCTCAGAGGACACCCCAGTCTGTCCCCATACTGTGCAAGCCTGTTCCTGGTTTGGAGGACTCCTCAATCCATCTCTGTACACTCCCACACTTAGATGTCATCCCGAATCCACCTCCCTACCCTCTCAGCTTCGTCCTGGCTTGGAGGACACCCCATCCCACCCTGTCCCCCATCCCTGCTCTATACCCAGTAAATCGCTGGAGACGCTGGTCCTGGTGCCCATGGAAGTAGCTGCATCCTGACCCAGCTGGCTCCCCTGCAGCCTGCGGGAAGGAAGGTTCAGAGCAGAGACAGGGGACTTGGGGTGCAGGAGGGGTCACCCGCCAAGGGATCCTACCCAGGGATGGAGAAGAGTGACAGACTGGGTTCGTGGGCATGCTCCAGATCGGTGATGTTCATGAAGGTCTTGTGGAAGTAATGGAGCTGGAGGATGCAGGCCAAGAGGAAGAAGCCCAGGATGAGGATCTGGTAGAAGAGCTCGGAGACACTGAACTGCTCCAAGCCCATGTCCCTCAGCCTGGATGGGGAAGGGAGGGTCAACATGGGGCCTCATCCATCCCACCCTGCACTGGCATCGAGCTCCCATGTCAGGGCTCAGTCCCAGCCCGCTCCGTGCCTCATTTTCCCCACATGCAATCCATCCCTTGATGCCATCACAGGGCTGGTGCCAGCAGAGACCCCATGGTGGGTCAGGGACACTCACTGGTTATCAGTGAGGCCTGTCAGGTTCCTCCAGTACACGGGGAAGTCCTCGAACTGGAAGGTGTAGTTGGCTATGAGCACCAGCATGGTATACGCCACCACCAGCCACCAGAAGCCCTTCAGCACCTTGCGCCACAGGCTGTAGTACACCTGCAGGGACAGGGACATCAGTGGGGCCACCCCGGGGATGGCCATGGGCCCCCAGGAGTCCCCATCCCCCCCCGACCTGGAAGAGGATGAGGCAGAGGAGGAAGAGGAGCATGTAGATAATCTTGTAGACGACAAGGCGGCCGTCGAAGCTCACTACGATGAACATGCCGCCACAGACACAGATCCAGAACTTGGCAAAGAAATTCATCAGCACCTCCCCCAGCTTCCCCAGCAGTTCCCGCGTGTGGCTGGCTTCTGCAGGGCACAGAGGGGGCTGCAGGAGTGGGGTGGGGGGCACCTGTGTCGCCTCCAACACCCAGCTTGGCACGGTGCCCCTCTGTGGGGTGACACCGGGAGCCCTCACCTGACTCCGTGAGGGACGTCCTCATCGACCTGGCAGACCTGTCCTTCATTAGCACCTTCTCCTTAATGAACTGCCGCAGCAGTGGCCAGAAGGGGAGGGTGAGCAGGAGCTGCAGAGACAGGTGGTGAGCAGAGACAGCCAGGCGCTGGCAGGGACAGAGACCGGGGACAGCGCCGCACTTACCTTCGCCCCCAGGACCAAGGCGGGATATTCGGGGTGCACCAGCCCCAGATGCTCGAGGCTCATGACGCCAGCGTGGGTGGGCAGCTCAGGGACCAGCTCCATGGCCCACACGTAGTCCAGGCTGCACAGAGCGACGCAGTAGAGGAGGAGGAAGGGAGAGCAGATGATGGCAAAGTTCCGGCGGTTCCGCACCATCCAGATGAGGCACGACCACAACAGCAGCACGAAGGTCAGCCAGCTGTGGTAGGTGATGCTCCACACCTGCGGGCAGGAAGGATGCAGGCTCAGCCCAGGAGGTGTCCCCTATGTCCTTGTCTCCTTCCCATGTCCCCTCCCAGCTTGTTACCAGCATGGAGATGAGGGCGCAGATGTAGCTGTGCTTCATGATGAGGACGGTCAGGCCACGCAGGGGCAGCCACTCCACTGCATGCTTACTGCCTGGCATGGGGAGGGAGAGTGTGAGGAACCCCTGGCTGCAGGCAGGGTTTGGGGAGGGGGAAGTGCTGCGGTCAGGCTTACGTTGGGTGCTCAAGATGTGGACGGTGCAGTTCTCGGTGCTGGCACGTGGCTTCTCAGTGCTGGAGGACAGCATGGGCTGGGGGGCAGAGAAGAATCAGAGCCCACCCTGGCACCCACAGAGCACCCTGTACCCAGTCCCCACCAGCCTGGGCATTGCTTGAGGGGCACAGCCCCCTAAACCCACCTCAGTGTCCTCAGCCACACCACTGGTGTTCTCAGCCACGCCTCTGGTGTTCTCAGCCACGCCACCAGTGTCCTCAGCCACACCACTGGTGTCCTCAGCCATGCCTCTGGTGGCCTCAGCCCCTCCTCCGGTGTTCTCAGCCACAACTCTGGTGTTCTCAGCCACACCACTGGTGGCCTCAGCCACGTCACTGGTTCCCTTGGGCAACGTGCCCAACTCCATCAGGTTATTTGTCAACTTTGTCCAGTCCTGCATTCTCTGTGAGGGCAGGAGCCAGCTCAGGGCACCCTGCTGCCACTGCCCGCAAGCAGGATCATGCCCGCTCCCCCTGCCAAAGCACCCCACATGCAGGCACCCCTCTGCCCCCCACTTCCCCTCTGGTGCCACGGTGGGGGCAGTCACAGCAGGGCACACCGGGCATCACTGGCATCACAGGCACGGGGTCCAGCCCACCTTGAGGTACCGCCAGCGCAGCTTCACCAGGGTGCCCACACTGTAGCAGAGCAGGAGCAGGATGCCTGGGTTGGCATAGACGGGCCAGGGGTGGCTGGTGTTGAGCTCCAGGGTGTTGGGGTGGGAGCAGTTGTGGTACAGGATGATGTCCTTGAAGCCAAATACTCTGTGGGGATAAAGAAGGTGGCACTACTCCCCACCGTGACCCAAGGTTCTGTCCCAGTGCTGGCACAGCACATGGCTCAACCGGGGTGGCACAGGGAACCACGGCACAGCTCCATCCCTGGGGACTCACCGTGCCCAGATGGTGGGAGGCGCAAAGACCCCCTGGAAAAAGGGTGTCTGGTAGACATAGAGGCAGACAAGGTGGATGGAGCTGTAGACCCCGACAAGGATGAAGAAGACATTCAAGGCCTGGCAGCTTGCAGGGAGGTAACAGGCCCACCACAGGCACAGCCCCAAGAAGAGCAGGTAGTAGACGCTGGAGGAGGCGGAGGGCAGGGTGATCCCTGGGGAGCAGTGCCCCACGGGCGGTCAGTGCACAGCCCAGCATCCCCCTGGACCCAGCAGCATCCCACCTTGGACCAAGCATCCACTCACTCCGGACCGAGCATCTCCCTCCTCCTGGACTGAGCTTTCCCCCGTGGACCGAGCATCCCTCCCCTTCAGACCAAGCATCACAACCCCCCTGCACTGAGAGTCTCCACTTTGGACCAAGTGTCCCTCCCCTGGACCAATCATCCTGCTTCCCAGACCAAGCATCCCACATTGGACCAAGTTCTCCCCCCTAGGCTGAGCATCTTCCCCACCTTGCACAAGCATCCCCCCTTTAGAGTGAGCAGCACATCAACAGAGCCCTCCCACCTCCCCACATGCCCTCCCCATCCTGTACCCACCTGCCAAGGCCAGCAGCACGTTGGCCAGTGCCTTCCCGGCCTCCCAGAGCACCCACTGAACCATCAGCCGCAGCTTGCTCAGCGGCTGAACCCTGTGGGCCGCGCATCTGTGCTGCCTCACGTTCACTTCCCTCTGTGAGACAAGGGTGGTGTGAGCTCCACGACCTGATCCCAGGCATCCCCTGGCTGTGCCTCAGTGTCCCTGCTCACGGGAGGGCAGGGGTGGCCGGGAGGGCAGGCACAGTGTCCGGCACCTGGCCGTGTTTATCTCATCAGCCGCCTGCAAAGTGCCTCCAAAGGGCGGCTGTTTTTCTTGGCATTGGATTCGGGTTCCCAACACTGAGCTTTTTTCCAGGCTGCCTCCTGCACTGGCCAGAGGCTCATGGCAAAGGCATCCGTGCTCTGGTTACAGCCCCGCACGGCCTGGAGCATTGGGAGCACCCCAAAACAGGGCTGAGCACCCCAGGGGTGTTCATTGGGCTGGGGTTGTCCCCACCTGGGTGACCCCTGTGCTGTGAGTGCAGTGTCCTGGTGACCTGCTGGCACTGCCAGGCAGGGCTGGCACAGTACAGCACCCAGCCCTGCACCAGCGAGCTCAAGCTGGGTGCCAGCACCCCATAACTGCCCAGCCCACTGCCCGGGATCCCTACGGCAACACCACAGCAAACACAGGCACTCCTCCACGGCTGAGTCACCGCAGCCCACACGACGTGCCGTGACAACCGAGCCCTCCACTGTGGCCAAACCTGCCCCAAACTGAGTCCCCATACACCAGGGACACCCCCATGCCAAGCCCCTGTGTCCCAGGCTGTGCAGGGACAGGGAACAGGGACCAGCCGCAGGGAGGCGAGTGGGAGCCAGTGGGATGTGGATGGTGGGATGTCCTGGTGGCACTGGGGTTGGCTCTCACCAGCTCAGAGAAGCCCGGGAACTCCGGAGGGTGGGTGCAGGAGGAAGGGTTGGCCTTGGGGATGAGGTGGCACAGGCACAAGACGATGACTGAAATCAGCAGGATGCCACCATCAGGTGCCACGAGACGCACCGAGTTGGGAACGTCGCTCCAATCCAGCCTGGAGGGGAAAGTGGGGCAGGGGAGGGCTCAGGGCTCCCCACCACTGCCAGTCCCCAGCCCCACACTGACTGGGTACCCTTACCTGGTGATCCCAATGTGCCGAGATAGGACCTCCCAGGAGCTGCCTGCAGGGAAGAAGGGGGGACACTGAGTTGGGCAGACCCCGTGTGGCTGGGCTCTGAGCCCACCTAGAGCACCCACCCCATGGGGAGAACACCCCACATCCACGGGGGTGCAGGAACAGTGCAGTGGGCATCCAGCGGGCACCCTGGCATGGCACAGGATGCGCACAGAGCTAGGCATGTGGATAGAACCCTGCAGAGTCTCATCAGCCAGAGCACCCTGCAGGATGGGGTCCCACACATCACCAGCTCGAGGGTCCACCCCAGGGCACCATGTGGAGCAGAGCTGAGGGTGGGTGAGGGTGGGCACAGGCACCCCCATACTCACAGCTGGGCCCCAGCATCTGATCCAGGGTGGGAATCGTGTACAGGCTTATCTGGAAAGCTATATGGGCGAGGACAAAGAGGCCACTGATCGCTCGCAGACATTTGAGGATGTATCCAGCATGACCTGTGAGACATGGGCAACTTGTCACTCACAGCATTGTCCCCAGTGGGGACCCAGCACCCTCGGGAAGAGCTGGTAAGTGTGCTCAGAGATGCCAGGGGTCTGCACCAGGGATGGGGTCCCACCATGTGGGTGACCCCCTGTGCCCACCACAACACATCCCCTGTCCCTGGGCAGGGTGGAGGGGCTGCTTGTGGTGTACCCACCTGGCAGGCACTGCCCAGCCCTGAGGTTTTTGGTTAATAAGGCTCCAAACTGGCCATTTCGGGAGGGCTATTAATAGCCATGCTGGGCTATAATTAACGGAGTGAGGCTCCACGCGGTGAAACCACAGGGAAGGAAGGGCAGGTGCCCACTGGAGGGGGGCTCACAGCCCCATCCTGCTGCCCACCCCATCCTGCCCACTCCCTGCACCCCAAAGTGAGCCTCTTACCTGTAGCAGAGCCCCAGCTGGGCCCCGGGAACCAGGGCAGGATGAGAAGGAAGACCAGGTATGCCAGGGACAGGGCATTTAAACGGAAGATGCAGGCTGGGGGCACAGGGACAGGGTTAGTGACAGGGAAGTGGCATGAGGAGGGCTCCCTGCTGCATCCCCGTGCCCTGGGGATCCCCAAAAGAGAGACATCTCAAGGTGCCAGGTGATCCTGGGGTGATGCCAGGTAGGACAGAGGGTTGAGTCCCCCCCCCCACCCCAGGATGCCAGTGTGACAAGAGGGACACAGGCTGGGTCACTCCTAGTGATCCACATGGGTGGCACAGAGAGGGGGGACACCAGAGGTCCCAAATATGTGGGGACTAGATCCAGGACCAAAATCTGCTGTTTCCACATCATTCCCACAAAACCACACTGAGGTTTGCAGGGACCCCCACAGCCAGGCTGTGACCCCCACTCTTGACCCCTCCTGGGGCTGGCACAGCCTGTCATCTGCACCCAGCCCCACTCTGGGTGTGCCACCAGCTCAGCACCTTCCCCCTCATGTATTTTTAGACCTAAATTACAGCTTGTTTGGAGGAATGAAACCATTGGAGGAGCTGGGCCGAGCCGGCGCCCCGCGGAGCTGCCACTGGCGACAGGACAGGGATGGGGACAGGGATAGCACAGAGGGGACATGGCGCGGCAGCTGGGGGACAGCGCGGCAACACGGCGTTCCTGTCACGGCAGGAATGGTGACAGACACCAGCACATGCACGGGCACAAGCTGGGAGCATCCACAGGGCAGGCACAAGGCCACGGTGATGGGCACCCACCGAGTGGCTGGAGAGGGGCACAGTCACGGGGAGCTGAGCCTTATCACTGTGCCCCTGCTCCAGGCAGTCCCAGGGCACCCCTCCACCCCCTTTCCCACAAAGCAGAGGGACACATCCCTGTGTTCCCACCCAGCAACCTGGGGTGACCCCTCTGTGGGCAGGGGGATCCCTCTGGGGCAGCCCTGGGAGGGGACAGCCACAGGGAACCGGTGTTGGGGGCCCCGGCTTTGCAGCCAGGGCAGGGACCCGCTCCCCTTGGTGCCTCACCTGGCAGCCCCTGGTCCTGTGGGGCTGGGGGAGTGATGGGGGGCCGGCTGGGCGCCAGGGACGTGCTCAGCACCACAGCCCGGCACGGCCCTTCCTGTGTTTATGAGGTTTCAATGGGCCAACACATCCTGGGGTGGGGGACAGCGCGGCAGGGCGGGGGGACACGGTGCAGCCCCCTGAGCTGCCCGAGCATCCTCGGAGAGCGGGGCGGGGGGCAGTGGGAGCCCAGGAATGCACCCAGGGCACGTCCCACGCAGCACCCGCTGGGGCTTAAACCCCATTCCTGCAGTGGGGTCTCCATCTGTCCCCAGCCCTGGGAAGCGCAGCTAGACCCCGAGCAGGGGGGCACCAGGACTGTCACCCCGCAGCCACCTCCCCGCGGTGACCCCAGGACGCGTCCCCTCCCGCACGCTGCCGCCGAGGGCTGCTGGCTGTTTCGGCACAACCATGATCTCATGGAGCAAATATTCCCCTTCCCGCGCCAACGGGGCCGAGAGGAGCCTTCCCGGCACGGGGGCGAGACGCTGCTCCGGCTTCCGTGGGAGCCAGTCAGCCCCCGCTTGGCCGCTGGCATCCCCATCCCACCCCAGTGCCCACCCCTTGGGTGAACCAGCCCCACCGCGAGCCCCCAGACCAGCCACTGACATGGCGTGGGTGCTGGTGGCACTGAGGGCACCACAGAGCCCTGCTGGCACTGCTGGGTGTACCAAAGAGAATAGGGATTGTGGGCTCTGTGGCATCGCTGGGGGGGCACAGACATGCTGACCCACTTATCTGATGCCATCAGCACCCACGGGCAGCTCACCCTCCACCCCACCTCAGGGTACCACCAGGAAAGCTCCTGGCAGGGTGGTCGGCTTCAACCAGGGATAGAGGATGAACAAGAGAGGAAAGAAGGTGGTGACTGTGCCCCCCAGCCTGGCACAGCCTGGCTTGGGAGCACCCACGGTGCCCGGCTTGGCACCCGCAGGGATGCACCGGGGTGTGCCGTGCCGGTGGTGCGTGGGTGCTCCATCCTGCACAGTCGGAGGGAACCGGTTCCCCGCAGTGCTGACAGTGGGGAAAGTGCCAGCATGGGGAGAAAAACCAGTTTGGCGTGTGAGGAGAGTGTGGGGACAGCAAACCCGCCCTCCTGCACCCACCGGCCCCANCGACACCCCGGGGGTCTCAATGAGCATCCCCCGTGTACCCTAAGCCTGTTACCCTGGATTGGCACCCCAAATTCCACCTCGCCCAGCCTCCTGACCCCAGGAGCATCCGGAGCAGCTCCCACGCTGCTGGGGAGCTCAGCGGTGCTGGCAGCACGTGAAATATTAATGATGTTAATGAGCCGGGAGGAGGATAAATCGCAGCACTGGGGAGCTGCTGAGTGACATGTGCCAGGGTTCATCCCCACCAGACTTTAATTCCCCCGTGGGAGGGGAAGGGGGTCACTGGGAACCTCGGGGATCCATCACCAAGGTGGGGGCAGCCAGGAAGAGTTGGCACCAGGGTCTTCCCATTGCACTGGGCTGGGAAGGGCAACTGTGGGAGAGGATTGGGGTCTGGCACAGCCCTTTCCCTGCAAACCAGGCACCATCCTGTGCCCAGCCAGCTTCCAGGATGGATCCATTCCCAACTACATGGGGAAAGGGGGCTCCCCCGACCCACCCCAGCACTGGAGGAGCCCCATAGACCAGCCCTGCACCATTACCCTGTGTGCACACAGCGCTTGGCACCGGCACAGCCGCTGCTCTGTGGGGACCTGCAGCCACTTGGGATTAATTAGAAGACCTCTTTAATTCCCTGCCCTGCTCATTGACATGGGCCTGTTACCTGCTGCTGGAGCTGGGCAGCTCTGCCAAGCTGCCTCCCAGTTAAACCATCCCAACTGGGGTCTCCAGGGACCCTAAGAGGGTCCCCGGGGTGTCACTTTGCACCCAGGACCCTGCGCCCTTCACCCACCCCCTGGCTGCACACCTGAATCCCAGGTGATGAACCCCAGCCACAGGGGCTTTCCCCATCCCAAAATCCCATCAGTCCCAAAGCAGCGAGCCCCTGGGCTGGCAGAGCCAGCCACTGGCATATTCCCAGCCCCAAGCCCGGCTCCTCTTTCCGGGAAGAGGGAACAGCCCCACCGGTCCACCCGCCATATCCTGTTTTTGTGGAAAGTCAATCCCGATCCCGCCAGCTCCCAGCCCTGCTCCCTGGGGATGCCGCAGGAGATGCCCCGGGAGGGATCCGGGCTGGGTGCCAGCGGGTGCCACGGCTGCCAGCCTGGGGAATCCCAGCACCAGCCAGGAGCTCCTGCAGCAGGGCAGGGAATGCACCAGCTTGGGGGCAGTGCCACCCCAGTGCCAGGGGACACCCCCTTTTCCTTGCACATGCCAGGATGGCACAGCCTGTGCCACAGAGCCAGAGCCATGGGTTCAGCACTGGGACGCCTGTGCGTGTAAAAGGACCCACACTGCCATCACACAAGGAGATTCCCAGATCCACCACAGTATTCCCAGTGGGGCCATGATGGTGTCTGTCATATGGCAGTGCCAAGCAGTGTCTAAACTCCTTTCTCCTCACCCACAGGGGGCCTGCTGCACTCCTGGGGAGCCCCCCACAGTGTCACTCACCTCAGTGGGGCTGTGGGGGGCTCAGTCCTAGGGACATGGGCACCCTAGGCAGGCAGGAGCCAGCCCTGGGCCTCCACCCCATCCCCCTGTGCCTCCATCCCATCCCCCTGTGCCCGGGGAGGAAGCAGCAGTTATTGCTCTTGGAGACAGTGGTGGCTTTGCTTTTTTTTTTTTTT
>VXBX01008851.1:584366-647261 GCA_013400415.1 Scytalopus superciliaris
GGGGGGTACACGGCTGGAAAAGAAAAATAACAATAATAACAAAAACAACAACAAAAACCCTGGTGTGTTTCCTGTTTATTTTGTAAAGAAGGGGGAAAAAAAATAAAATAAAAAAGGAAGGGGAAGCAAAGTTTTGGCGAGTTTTTTGTTCTTGGTGCTCCAGGGGCTGGGAGCTCTGGAGGGCTCCACCTGGGAGCTGAGGTGCAGCCCTGGAGCTGGGTGCATGATCCCATGTCCATGGAGCTGGGTGCCGTGTCCCTGGAGCCGGGGGCCAGATCCCCGCAGCCGGGGANTGCCATATCCCTGGAGCTGGGTATATGGTCCCATGTCCCTGGAGCTGGGTGCCGTGTCCCTGGAGCTGGGTATATGATCCCATGTCCCTGGAGCTGGGTGCCGTGTCCCTGGAGCTGGGTGCCCTATCCCTGGAGCTGGGTGCATGATCCCATGTCCCTGGAGATGGGTGCTATGTCCCTGGAGCTGGGTGCATGATCCCATGTCCCTGGAGATGGGTCCTATGTCCCTGGAGCTGGGTGCCGTGTCCCTGGAGCTGGGTGCATGATCCTGTCCCTCTGGAGCTGGATACACAGTCACATGTCCCCGGAGCTGGGGGCCCGCTGCACACCCTGGGGGGCCAGACACAGCCCCACACACCCATGGGGGTCACATATCCCCACCCCCTGAGCTGGGAGCTGTGCTCGCCTCTGCATCCCGACCCAAGTCCTGGTGGGAAGACAGTGGGCACAGCCGGTGGCACAGGCAGCACAGCTGGTGACACAGGCAGCACAGCTGGTGACACAGGCAGCCTGGCAGTGCTGGTAACCACCAGCCCCTAACAGGAACCATCAGCCCATGAAATTCTCCACATTCCTTGGCTTCCCCATGCTTGTTTTCCCGACACGGTTAATGAACTGGCATCCAGCTGGCACACTGCTGCCCACTCTCATCCCTGGGCTCCCTCCAGAATTCCAGGGGCTCTTCCCTCCATTCAGATGTGCCCACCCCTCAGCCATCGGGACACCCCTGCCCATGCCATCACCCCCAAATCACAGGCAGGATGGGCCTGAGGCCCCCAGATGTGTGTGTGTCCATGCATTTGGCAGGCACACCTCCTCGTGGGAGCCGGGATGGGCTGTGGGTGTCCAAACTACCTGGAGCATCCTCAGTGCAGGGACTCAGCTGCCTCTGCCCTCATCACTGGGGCACCAAGAGCTGAAGCTCAGCATTAACACCGTGTCCATGAGACCTGGATATGGGAATTACCTCCCCACTGCATCCCCCCATCCAGAACGCATCCAGGAAAGGGCGGTGCACGCCAACCCAGCTCCCAGCCCGGCCCTGAGCAGCCAGGCTGGGAATGGAGGCTCTGGAAGTAAATGGGCGCTGGGAATGGCACCCTAGAGCCCTGCCTTGCACAGCCGAATCCGGCCTCGCTGAGGTTTTAAGGGAGATGCTGCGGCTCCGTAATGTGCTGCGGGCACAGCCTGAGTGCCTGGGCAGGTGGGGATGGGCCAGAGCCTGCTCTCACGGCTGGCACTGCCAACAGGGGCCAGCCTGGGGAGGAGGGCAATGGCAGGGGGATGCCAGAACCCCTCGTTCCCGTGGCTGGTCCCTCGAGGGACCTCATGCCACCATGAGGTTCTTGATGGAAGCCAGGCAAGGCGTGACCCCATGCCCATCGGGGAGGGCAGATGAGGGCTGAACAGCATTCCAGATGTTATTTCCTTGCTTCTGCCTCACTCTCCCCACACCGAGGGTCCCCCCAGCTCGCAGCCCCTGCACCAGCAGGAGTGGGCAACCTCCATCCCTGCCCTCGGTGCTTTGCCGACCCCTGACCCGGACGCTGCGGCACCGGGAACGCCGAAATGCCGGAGCCCCCTCGGGCCCCCACGTGTGTCCCCGCTCCGAGGGGGGACGCGGCGCCTTTAAGGGCCCGGTGGCGCCAATTCCGTACCACGTGACCGCCCCGGTGGGCGGGGCCTTGGCGCGCGGGCTCCCGCCAAACGGGAGGCGGGAGCGGGACCGACCCACGTGTTACCGGCACCGCCACCGGGACCGCCACCGGGACCACCATCGGCATCGCCACCGCCACCGGGATCGGCACCGCCACCGGGGTCGCCGCCATGGCCCAGCTCCGCCTCACCGACTTCTTCGGCCAGACAAAAGCGGCCACCGGAGCCCCGGCCAAGCGCGGCGGCCGCCAGCCCAAGGCCGCCCTCGCCGGCGCTCCGGTGCCCCGGCAGGGGGATGAGGATGGTGATGGTGCCCCGGCAGGGCTCAGCGCGCTCCGGTCCCCGCGCACCCCGGCCCGCGGGGGATGCCCGGCCGTGCCGGGGCTGGCGGGCAGGAAGAGGAGCCGCCGGGAGATGGAAGCGGAGTCGCCGGTGGGGGCCCGGTCCGGGGAACCGAGCGGGAAGTCGGCGCGGAAGAGGCTGGAGCCGCCCCGGGATGCGGAACCGGGGTCTCCGGGCGCGGTAGGGAAATGGTGGGGTCGGGGATGCGCCACTTCCTCCGGGATGCGGCCCTGGAATGGGGATGGAGGAGGGAGTGAGTGGGGAACCGTAAATCAAAGGCGCCCCCCAAGGGTTGAGCCCTTTCCTAGTGCAGGACCCCCAAAACTTGCCCTCCCTTCCACTGATGCAGATCTCTCCCCTGCCCCTGGTGCAGGACCCCCAGGGCTTGCCCCCATTCTCTTGATGTAGACTCCACCCTCACCCTGTCTTACCCCNGGAGGGGAGTGGGTTCTCCAGGCAAGCCTCTAACTCTCCTCCTCTCTTGCAGACCGCCAGCCTCTCCCCTCTGGGCACTGCTCCACCCCTGACACCCCCGTCGGAGGACCTGGCAGTGCCCCTCCCGACCACCCCCGGACAGCAGGACAGGGGGACACAGCCCGGCACAGCCCCCCCGGGGACAGCCCGGCGCCTGCAGCGGGTACGGGACCATCCCAGCTCCCGTTTGGGGTGGGTTTGGTGCTGTGACCCGCTTTGACCCCGTGTCCCCTCCCTGTGCAGGAGGACGTGGCCAAGCTGCAGGGCCGCCTGCAGAGGATGAAGGAGCTGGCCCAGCTGCCCTCCGTGCCCAGCGGGGCCAGCAGGGACCTGCGGGGCCGCCTGGAGCGCCTGCGGCAGCTGGAGCTGCAGATCCAGCAGAGGAAAGTGGAAAGGGAAGCCACACCGGGAGCACAGCCCTCCAGGGACACTGGGACAGCAGCTCCTGTGGCACAGGCCGGGTGAGGAGTGATTTGAGGGGAAATCGGGGTGTCCCAGCAGCTGCCACAGCCCCACGGTGGTTTTGTGGGGGTCTTACCACCCCATGATGGGGTATGGGGGCTCTGAGCCTGGCCCAAGCCACCCTGAGCATTGGGATGTCACTGTCACTACATCATGTGACCCTGATGCTGGCACATGTTGCTCAGAGAAGGGGTTTGGGATGGGCAGGTGAGTCCCACCATCTGGGGTGAGCAGCAGGACCCCCATCCCGGCCAGTGTCTGTCTAGAACCCTGTCCCTTCTGCAGTGAGAAGCTCCCGGCGTACCAGCGGTTCCAGAGCCTGGCTCAGGACCTGCCCCCAGGGCTCACGCTGCCCTACAAGTTCAGGGTGCTGGCAGAGATGTTCCGCAGCGTGGACACCATCACTGGCATGCTCTTCAACCGCGCCGAGACTGTCACCTTCGCCAAGGTCAAGCAGGGCGTGCAGGACATGATGCGCAGGTAAGTGGGCAGCTCCTTTTGGGGTCCAGGCAGCCCCTTTTGTGGTCCCAGCTGAAGCTGTTGGGGCTGATGACTCTTGGGGTCTGTCACAGGCAGTTTGAGGAGCGGCACGTGGGGCAGATCAAGGCTGTGTATCCCAGCTCGTACCGGCTGCGCCAGGAGAAGAACATCCCCACATTTGGTGGGAAGAAGTCTGATTACCAGCTCACACTGGAGCCAGTGGTGGGAGAAGGTATGTACAGTTTCGGGGTGCCCAAGAGAGAGTGTGCTCAGTGCTGGATCCGTAGGGATGCTCTCTGCTTGGTCCTTTAGATAATGCAAGGGCCTGAGCATGTTGGAAATGGGAAACACTTTTGGGACAAGAGGGAGGATTCAGAGCAGTGACTCAGCCCCTTGGTGGGACTCTGATCCTGTCCTTCCCAAGGCTCCCGAGGTCTGGGGGATGCTGTGGGTGATGCTTGTGTCCCTCCATGCAGAGGAGAAGGTGGATGGTCGCCCTCACCTGTCAGCGTCACGGCTGCTGGAGCGCAGGAAGGAGTTCCATCGGAACCTGGTGAACATTGTCAAGCAGCACCACAAGGTGAGGGCCACCTGCCACCCCCATTTGGGGCCCTGGGGCTGTCACTGTCAAGGAGCAGGTGGCATCCAGTCCGAAGGAGATGGTGGTTCCCATGGGATGCTCTTGGCAGGTGTGGTTGGGCTCTGAATTCCCTCTGTGTGATGCCAAACCCCGCTGAGAGTGCAGGGCAATGGCCAACTTCCCCATAAGTGGTGCCTGACACAGCTCCTGCCTCTTCCCAGGCATTCCTGGCTGCCCTCAGCCCTCCCATGGTGGTGCCAGAGGAGAAGCTGACCCGTTGGCATCCCCGTTTCAATGTGGATGAGGTGCCAGAGATCATCCCTGCGGAGCTGCCGCGGCCGCCGCAGGAGGACAGGCTGAGCACGGCCCAGGAGGTGCTGAGCACGGCTCGGGGGATGCTGAGCCCCAGGGTGAGTAGGGGCTGGGGGCTGGCTCTGTCTGTGCCATCTCTCTGGGAAGATGTGACTGGATAGGGGTTGGGAAGGATCATTCCAGAGCCGCAGGACAGGGGTCAGGCTGGAGAAGCTGTCCATGAGGACAAGAGGAGGTGATCCAAAGGCTGGAGTACCTCTGCTCTGGAGAAAGGCTGGGAGTGTTCAGCCTGGAGAAGACAAGGCTCCAGAGAGACCTGAGCTCCTTCCAGTGCCTAAAGGGACTCCAGGAGAGTTGGAGAGGGATTTGGGATAAGGGACAAGGACAGGGTGGGCCAGTACAAAGGGGAATGGCTTCCCACTGCCAGTGGATGGGTTTAGATGGGATATTGGGAAAGAACCCTTCCCTGTGAGGGTGGGGTGGCCCTGGCACAGGTTGGACAGAGAAGCTGTGGCTGCCTCATCTCTACAAGTGTCCAAGGCCAGGTTGTATGGGCCTTGGAGCATTCTGGTCTAGTGGAAGGTGTCCCTGCCTATTGGAGGGGGTGGAATGAGATGGGCTTTAAGGTCCCTTCCAAACCATCCTATGATTCTATGAAGCTCAGACTCCTCCATGCAGGCAGGGATGGGTCAGGAGCGCTGGGCTGGAATCACTGGGCTGAAGGGTGACGGCGGGGGCAGCAGAGGGGAAACTTCTCCTTCCTCCAGCCCGAGCTGTAACCCAACCCCTCCCTCCTCCACATGAGCAGATGGAAAAAGCTCTTGCCAACGTGGCCTTAAGAACGGCCGAAGCCGGTGCGGGGGAACCGGTGCTTTCCAAAGCACCATCCCCTGCCAGCACCTCCAGCGCTCTCAAAGGGGTGTCCCAGGCACTGCTCGACAGGGTGAGTGACTCTGCCCTGGATGAACGGGGGGTGCTGGCGGTGCTGCCCGGGCCTCACCCCGTGTCCGCCCCCAGATCCGGGCGAAGGAGGCGCGGAAGCTGCAGGCGCTGATGACGCGGGACATGCGGCAGGAGGAGCGGGTGGCCATGCTGGGCCGGCTGCCCGCCATGGCCCGCCTGCTGCGCAGCGTCTTCGTGGCCGAGAAGAAGCAGGCGCTGCCCATGGAGGTGGTTTGTGCCCGCCTGGCCGACAGCTATGATGAGCAGATGGCAGCAGGTAGGAATTCGGAGGGTGGGGGTGTCTCTGCAGGGGTGTCTCCAGTTGTGACCCTGCTCCTTGTCACAGGTGAGATGGAGAAGCACCTGAGGCTCTTCGCGGAGCTCCTGCCCGACTGGGTGGGTATCCACGCCATCAGGACGGACACCTACGTCAAGCTGGACAAAGAGAAGGACCTTGGCCTCATCACCGAGAGGCTCAGCAAGGCGGCCAAGGAGGCAGAAGCCCTCTGAGCCCCCCCCAGGGGTTGGGGGTTCCCCCATGCAATCTCTAAATGTAGCAAATCCCAACTGCACTCTGGGTTCTGGTGTGGGCTGATGGGAAGCTCATCCTCAGGGGTGCCTGAGGAAGGGCAAAATGCCTTAATTTTTTAAGGGATCCTGGGGTGGAATCCATGAGGGCTGTAGCTCCTCTAGTCCTGCATCCTGAGGTTACAATGCAAGTCATGGAGAGGAGCTGAGGAACCTCTTCTTGGCTTTCCAGTGTTCTGAAGTTTCAGTGCAGGATAGTTCTCCTGAAGATCTAATTTTAGAGGTCTCTTGCATTAACTGGGTCCTGGTGGGGTGAAGGCAGGACAGGGCAAGGTGAGATGAGAAGGTGACAGGCAGAAAGGAGTGAGAGAAAAAGGCACAAATTGAAGTTTTTAGAGCTTTGGGCCTTGTTCTGTTTTTAAGGGAGGGAAAACGCATCTTCCAGCCGTCACTGGAAACAACTACAGGACTTGTCAAAACATATTTGTATTAAATGTTTTAAATATAGCTGACTTGTGTTAACCCAGCACTCTTCCTCCGTGAGCTGCCTGTCTCGTGGTTCTCCATGGCAATTGGCACTGGGAAGGGCTGGGTCCTCATCCAGCTCCTGGAGAAAGACTTACTGGAAAAAGTGAGCGTGGGTTTGCAGGGAGCTGAAAGCAGCTTTTGTAAATGGGGATGGGGGAGCAGCTCCTGCAGGGACAGGAGCAGGCAGGGCTGGGGGGATGCAGGGGGGGCTTTTTCCCAGGGGAAAGCCCAGGCCACTCAGCTGAAGTGGCTTGGGAAGAGGGACAGAGAGGGTAAGGATTGCTCAGAGGTGCTGGGCTGGCGCAGTGTCCAGGTCAGGGCAGTGTGTGGGTGCAGGGGAGGAGGTGGGAGCTGCCCAGTGCCACGTCAGACACACCTCATGCTGCTTCCTGAGCCAAACTGGGCTGGTTGGAACAGGAGACATCAAGGACTTGCAAGGAAAGGTGACTCTTCTTCATCCCATGCTGGTCCTGGGCACATTCCCCCACCTGAATTGCTGGGCCAGAGTCTGGCAGCATCAGAGATCCTACAGCACTTCCTCAGGGGAGCAGGCAGGCCCTCCTCCTCCTGGCCCCTGCTTGCCATGTGCAGCCCAGCTGGCAGGCACTGCTGGCAGGAGGTTGTCCGTTTTCCAGGGAGGAGGAGGGGTTAAGCCTGGCCCAGGAAGGGGATTGATGCTCAGGGCCGGGGTGCGAGGCTGGGGGGCTCTTGGGTGTGAAGCTGGGAGCCCTTGGGGCAGGCTGGGCTATCAGCCATGCTCGGGGACCTCACTGTGGTGGGAAGGAGCTGGGTTCCAGGAGCTGGACTGGAGAGGAGCTGGATGAGAGGAGCTGGATCCAGCAGCCTGGCAGCCGCCTGCACACCCCAGGAGAGCTCTCAGTGAGCTCCCGTTCTGCTCCCTGGGACAAACCCCTTCCACCTGGAAGGCGCCCCTGGCACAGCCCTGTCTCTGCAAGCAAATGACATCAGGGGCTGCTGGCAGCCCAAAGGCACCGTCCCCACGTTCCCTGATGTCACCTCCTGGCCCCGTGCACAGCCAGGGCTGGCACTGGCTGGGCTGACGCCGCTTCCTTGGCTCACAGCTGCTTTCCATGGCTCTGCTTTCCATGCCTCTTTGGGGTGGAACTCATTTTTCCCTTCTCTCCCCCGCAGGAGGGACCCTCTCCTTGTGCCAAGTGTGTGAGGTGCTGCCTCCCCTGGCTCCCCACGAGGGCTGGCTGTGAAAGAAGTGCCCAGGGATAGGTTGATCCTGAGGGAATGGTGGTTCTCAGCCTAAACTGAGCAGCACTGAAGTGGCTTTTCAGGAAATGGGATAAAAATAGCTGGAATAGTCCTTACAAGTGTTAAGGGCTGGGTGTGAGGAGCTGAGCTGGTGGGGCTTGGTCTGCCCCCCTCCAGCCAGAAGTTGGTGCAAGGTCTAGAGAAAAGGTACCTGAACTCCCTGGAAAACAATTCCTTCCAAGCACTGGGAGCTCACACCACAGCACTGCCCCACTGACCTCCTGGATTTGGAGGAAGACACTCAACAGGGTCATTAATGGCTTCAGCTACTGCAAGAACAGCTTTGAGACAGTTTAGAATGCATAAAAATCAATCAATATTTATTTTACTAGTGAATCCAGACCCTGCTGGGACAGAGGCAGTCCCTGATGTTTTCAGGCATGTGGAAGTTTTGGCACAAGGGGTTTTAGCTGTGACCAAACAAGCGTGCTGGAGGGAGCATCTCCAAACCCACCATCCATCACACACCTGAGACCACTCGAACACCTTTCCAGTGGCCTTATCTGACTATCTGACACCAGACTACCACCAAGAACAGGTTCTGAACTGGCACTGGCCTTTCAACATCCTAATGCCCCAAGACACCACAGCAGAGGGAAATCAGCAGCACAGGGAGTTGGGTGTAGTGCAGAAAATGGGGGATTTGTGCTGAACAAGAGCTGCCTGTGGTTTCCAGGGAAGGAGAACAGGGTGATTGAGTTCATCTACACCAGCAACATCCCGATTTAAGGACACAGCAGGCACTTAATTCCCCTTGAGAATCACAACTTTGATCTAAGAGCAACTTCCTCTGGTGTGAGTGACAGCACAGAGCAACCAGACCATCCCCAGAGGTCAAGTACAGCAGGATTTATCCCTTAGAGCATTAACCACTTTTTGCCCATCTCCTGTGTTCCTTTGGCAAAGTTTTAGCAGGTTCCTCAGAGACTGACAGGCACAGCTCAACCCCCAGGGAATGCTGATGCCCTGCCAGAGCTCTCCTGCTCTACAGCAGCATTGTCACTTTGGTCTCCTAAAAAATATTGATTCAGTGAAGCTGCATCCTGGTTTCCATCCCCCCCACCCTCCCAAACAATCAAGCTGTTCCTTCTTCCCAGAAGGATGAACTCCAAAAGGGCTCACTACACTCACCACACTGCTTGGGAAATAAATAGGATTTAGGATTGAATAGAATCTGGCCACAATCAAAATGTGTGTTTCCCCCCTTGCCCACCCCTTTGTGACTCAGTATCACTGGATAAAGCCCCAAAGTTGTTCCCAGTGTTCCCTGCTCCTCCTCAGTCATACTGCAGCAGGGAGTAGAAAGGGATGGGACTGAGCTTTTCTGACCCTTTCAGGAGCTTTAACTCTATGACCACCAGGCACTCCAGGATTTCAGCCTTCAGCCTCTTCAGCAGCTCACAGGCTGCACACATGGTACCTGTGGAGGGGGAGCAGAAACAGCCTCATTCCAGCCCCACAGCCACTCCTGCTGCCAACACCTTGCCCAGAGAGGTTGGGGATGGCCCTGGAAGTTTTCAAGGCCAGGCTGGAACAACCTGGTCTAGTGGAAGGTGTCCCTGCCCATGGCAGGGGGATGGAAGGAGATGGGCTTTAAGGCCTTCCAACCCAAAGCATTCCATGATTCTCTGAACACACATGGGTCAAATGAGCTTCTCTCACCTCCAGTTGCCAGCAAATCATCCACAATCACCACTTTTTGTCCTGGTTCCACAGCATCACTCTGGATTTCCAGTTCAGCCTGCAGGGTGGAAAGAGTAGCTTCATTTTAGTCTGGCCTTAAGAGAGAAGATTTTCATCAGGTGCTGGTTCCACACATGGTGGAACACAGACCAGTCCTCAACCTAACCACTCAGCACCTAAAATCCCAAAAACCACATATTCCAGATACAGGGGAGCACCATGGAAACACAGAGCAGGGAGGGGATTGCTGGGCCAACCCTTTGGCACACCAAAATCCTAAACATTCATCTTGTGAGTTATTGTGGAATTTTATCCCAGAGCAGTTCTGCAATGAGGAAAATCCCCTCTAATACACTGAGGAGCTCTGCCTAAGTCAGATTCAAACCAGCACTGGCACACTGTGCCAGATGAGCTTGTCCCAGGCAGGGGTTGGCCCAAAGGGTCCTCATGGCAAGGCCTGGCTTTGGGTTCTGCTGCTGTTAGTTCCTCGTGGGGGGAGCACATTATTAGGCTCGAAGCTGGGCTCCGAACGCGGAGCAGCCGTGGGGTTACGGAGCAGGACGTGGGAAGCCATGCGGGAAGGCACTGACTTAGAGCACTTACTGGCAGAGTGGGAAACACTCTCCGTGGTCGTGCCCCTGAATTCAAGCCCAAAAAAGCAATTTAGCACCAAGTCTCAGCACCAAACCCCCCCAAAGAAATCGCAGCACTCGCCAGCACAATCCACCCGTCTGTGGCTCGGGGATGGAGCTCCTCAGCGCCATTCCTGGAGGTTGGAATGGCCGGACCTCCCCACTGGGTTTATCACCCCATCCCCCTGCTGACACCCCCAGCCCTGCCCCAGCCCCCCTGCTCCTCCCAGGCATTACCTTGCCATATTCCAGGGTGTAGGACACAGACTCGGTGGGACCGGGAAGCTTCCCCTTTTTCCGTATGGGCACGAAGCCAATCCCCAACCTCTGGGCCAGAGGGGGCCCAATGAGGAATCCACGGGAGTCCAGGCCTGGGGGGAGCAGAGCACAGGAATCACGGAATTGTTCAGGTTGGAAAAGGCCTCTGAGACCTTCAAGTTCAATCATTCCCCCAGCACAGCCAAGGCCACCATTAACCATGTCCCCAAGTGCCACATCCACATGGTTTTTTGAACACTTCCAGGGATTCTGACTCCACAGCTGCCCTGGGCAGCCCATGCCAATACTTGACTACACTTTCAGCAATTTCCCTGATATTCAACCTAAACCTTCCCTGGTGCAACTTGAGGCTGTTTCCTCTTGTCCCATCGCTCACATGGGAGCCATTTGACCAGGGAAAGGTCTTTGCACGATATCCCCACTTTATCCTCTTATTCGAGGGGCTTTCTAGAAGCACTTTACTCTCACAGTCCCTGCTGAGGGTTGAAAACACACCCCATTCCTGTGCTCACCCAGATGTGCTGCTGAGGGGCTCCAGGGCTCCACAGCAGCAAGCCCTTCAGCACACTTCCCTCCCCCCTGGCTCTTTTCCTTAGAGATAAGCTCAGCAGAGCCTCAGTATCAGTCAGGCCACACAACCAGAGACTTTGTCCCTCTGGGCACAGACTTCCCTTATCACAAGGCACCTGGCCCAGGTTTGGTCTGTGCTCCTTGACCCTTGGGCTATCGCCCAGACCAAGCTCTGCCTTTCTCAACACTTTCCCAGATGTGCTGCAAGGTCTTACTGCCACAAAGGCTGTTTGTGTTGGCCTGGAAAGGCTCCCTGAGAAGGAAAACAAGCTGGAACAGGGTTTGCCTGCAACAGAGACCATGCAGGACCCTACAGGCACTGCAGGCTTTCTGTACTCCCTCTTTTTTAACAATGGAAGGAATGAATTACAAAACTGGCACTGAAGGATCATCAAACTGCACCTTCAACGCCCAAAACCAGTATTTCAGGAAATTACAAGAGGAGGTTAAAGGTATAACCTGCCCTGGTGTCACCACATGAGAGAGGCCAACATTCAGGTGACTGTCATGTCCAAGGGCCATGGAATTCCAGCCTTTCAGACTGGTCACCCCATGCTTTCCACCCGGGACAAGCTGCTCTGCCCTGGCCTCGGGGATGTTAAACCAACACTCACCTGCAATGAAGTCGATTTTGGGGTATGATGCCCTCACATGGTCCTCCAAAAGATCAATCAAAGTCCTGAACGCCACGGGATCCTTCAGCAAGGGGCTGATATCCCTGCAATGAGAGAGGCAGAGAGTGAGGGAGCTCTGGGGGCTGCTCAGGAGCTCAGGGTGGTCCTGCCTGGAGCGCCGGGGGCCGGGATGGGCACTGGGGAGAGGAGCCGGCGGTCCCATCCCCAGCTCCATCCCCATCCCCTGTCCTGGTTCCATTCCCGGTCCTGGCTCTATGCTCGGTCCTAATGCCAGTCCCATCCCCGGCCCTGGTCGCGGTGCCGGTCTGGTCCCTTCCGCATTCCCATCCCCGGTCCCGTTCCCATCCCCATCCCCGGTACCATCGCCATGCCCATCTCCGGCCCCGTTCCCGTTCCCGTTCCCATTCCCGGTCCCGTTCCCACCCCCATCCCCATGTCCGGCNTGATCACTCATGCCGGCCGCACCGTGCGCAGCCGCCGCACTCCGGCGGGCGGGGCGGCCACGGCACGGGGGCGGGCACCGGCACCGGCACCGGCACCCGCACCGGCAGGGCGGCTCCGGGACCCGCGGTACCGATCCCGACAGTGCACGGAGCTCCGGGACCCCGGGACGTGGAGCTCCGATACCCCGGAGCATCAGTGCCGCGGGCGCACGGAGCTCCGGTACCCCAGGACATGGAGCTCCGGTATCCCGGGACATGGAGCATGAGCCCCCTCAGTGCATGGAGGTCTGGTATCCCGGGACATGGATCTCCAGTACCCCAGGACACGGAGCTCCGGTANTCCCGTCCCCATCCCGCACCGGAACAGCACGCCGGGCAGCGGGAAGTCCGGGAAGGGCCGGACGCGGTCGCGGACGGTCCGGAGCCGCTGCTGATCACTCATGCCGGCCGCACCGTGCGCAGCCGCCGCACTCCGGCGGGCGGGGCGGCCACGGCACGGGGGCGGGCACCGGCACCGGCACCGGCACCCGCACCGGCAGGGCGGCTCCGGGACCCGCGGTACCGATCCCGACAGTGCACGGAGCTCCGGGACCCCGGGACGTGGAGCTCCGATACCCCGGAGCATCGGTGCCGCGGGCGCACGGAGCTCCGGTACCCCAGGACATGGAGCTCCGGTATCCCGGGACATGGAGCATGAGCCCCCTCAGTGCATGGAGGTCTGGTATCCCGGGACATGGATCTCCAGTACCCCAGGACACGGAGCTCCGGTATCCCGGGACATGGAGCATGAGCCCCCTCAGTGCATGGAGGTCTGGTATCCCGGGACATGGATCTCCAGTACCCCAGGACACGGAGCTCCGGTATCCCGGGACATGGAGCATCAGCCCCCTCGCTGCATGGACCTGCAGTATTCTGGGACATGAAACTCCGGTATTCCAGGGCTTTGGTACCCCCAGGACACGGGGCATCAGTTCTGCTGGTGCAGAGAGCTCCGGTATCCTGAGTATGAAGCATCAGCCTCCGTGGTACATGGAGCTTTAGTATCCCAGGGCATGGAACTCTGGTACCCTGCTGTATGGAGCACCAGTCCCCCCAGTACTCGGAGCTCTGCTATCCTGGTGGACAGAGCCCCAATTCCCAGGTACACAGAACTCTGTCACCACGGGCCTCCCTGGTACCCCAGGGAATGGAGCCCCAGGCTCCTCTCTGAAGAGTGCTCACGTACCAGCAGTGTGTGGAGCTGTATTTTCCCAGGGCTCTGTGCCCTGGGACCCTGCCTTGTCCCCAGCCAGCTTTGGAAAGGAGCCCCATGCCCAGGGGTTACACTTCCAGTCCCCTTCACCCTGCCCAGCCTTGCGCAGACAGCAAGCTCCTCCGGACTTTACTACTTCCTGCTTTTCTGTCCCTCTCACCTCGTGTGAACCCTTGGAATTGCATTCAGTGTTTGCTAAGACCGTTGGCTAGGGTGACACCCACGAGGGTGATAACACAGCCCCGGGTCCTGGACCAACAGCTCCTGGTGTCACTGACTCCTGGGGCAGTCAGGGTGACCCCACAGCTCCTATCTCCCACCTCCCGATGGTGGATACCGTTTGGCCATGCAAAATCCACAGATCTCCTCTTACATTAGCAAATACACCTTGGATCTGGTCCAAATCCATCTGGGCACAGCTTGCTGCAGAAAGCAGCAGTCTGAGCCTGTAACAGCCCTGGCTGAGCTCAGGGTTTGCTGCTGAGAGCTGTGATGGGGAAACCTTCACCCCACACTGCCCAGACACTCCCTGCCATGGGCATGGACACTTTCCACCAGCCCAGGTTGCTCCAAGCCTTGTCCAACCTGGCCTTGGACACTTCCAGGGATGAGGCAGCCACAGCTTCTCTGGGCAACCTGTGCCAGGGCCTGCCCACTCTCACAGGGAAGAATTCCTTCCCAATATTCCATCTATCCCTGCCCTCTCGCAGTGGGAAGCCATTCCCCATTCTCCTGGCATTCCAGGCCCTTGGCCAAAGTTGCTCTCCAGATCTCCCAGAGCCCCTGGAAGGGGCTCTCTGGTCTCCCTGGGCCCTTCTCTTCCTCAAGCTGAACAATCCCAACTCCTGTTAAGCTCTCTGCTGCCAGAGACAGTCTGTATTCCCTTCACAACCACTCCCTCACAGACTAAGATTTTCCCTGGACTCAGATTATCTCTCTGGCACCAGAAAAATCCTCTCAGGCAGCTGTTTCAGTGAGGCAAACACAGAGGAAGAAAACACACAGCCTTCCAATGGAACAGGGGCTCTGGAACAGCCTCACTCCCTGGGATCAGCTGGATGAGTTTCTCTTGGGACCTTACAAATCATGACACGGGACAAATCCAGCTACTCCTCTTCTTCCTGGCAGATGGAAGTGATGATGGAATTTATCTGCCTACTTGTGGAAATAAGCAGGAGCTTATTTCCTGGGAAGAGGACTCTTGCATCCTGCCAGGCAGCCCTGCTTCTCCCCTTACAAATGGAGGAGCTGTAACTGGGGGGCTGCCTCACCCCTGTCTAATTTGTGACCCCCCTTTACCAGCAGGAGACTCCACCACCTTTTCCTTGAGGCTGAGTGAGGTTCCCAGACCCCTCATCCAACCAGTCCCCAGCAAACCATCAGCCTTCACCACGATGAGCTGCCAAGTGCTCCCATCAAATCCTACAGCCGGGGGATCTCTCCTTCCTCTCTGTCCCCATCAGTTCTGCCAGGAAAGGCACAAAAGTTACACCAAATCAGACTTCCAAGGATTCAGCTGCCCGAAATCATGCCACATGTTTAAAAACAACATTCCTGAGATCTCTGTCAGAATTTCTCCTCACTTACCCTCCATTCCAAAGCATTCGACCTGTGCCTACCGGCACAGTCCGGATTGTAACATCCCAAGGAAATCAGTTTTCCCTGTAATTGTCCAACCTTTCAAACAACAGTCCCGACTCCTACTGCAATTTCCATCTGAAAAGAACTTTCCTAGGACCCCTTTCCAAATGTGATGTCAAGGGGCTCTGGAATATCACTCTGGAGATGACTCGACATCCGTTTGTGGCTGGAGAGGTCCAGGGCTGATCTGTGCCTGGCAGAGGAGCCACCACCTGGGATCTGGCCGCCCCCAGGATACTGTAGCAGGGAAACACTGGGTTTTGCCTCTTTTTTGGACACAGAGGCAGCAAGTGATTTAAAAGTGCTTTGATAGGAGAGCTATTATTAGCCAGGAAACACAGAAACGGGGAATATAAAAGCTTGGGAACTAACTCTAGTCAGCATCACCTGGCAATTAGAAGAGCTGAGCTGAGTCTGGAAGTTTCTGTTCCATTCAGGATCGTAAAACTTCAGTGTGAAGTGGAACAAAATGCCCCAAATTTCAACATAACCCTTCCACCAGGGGAAATGAAGGAAAATTTCCTTGCAAATCCACTGGAATGTTTCGCTTCAGTTTCTGCTGAGGAAATGCACTTTAAACCCATTTAAAAAAAAAAAAAAAAAAAAGGCACAAATTCGAAATATCTTATTTCAACAGCAGAAGAATGCAGCTCCCCAGCCAGATCCTCCAGTGTTGGAGCTGGTTTTGTCCCCCCTAGAAGAGGGGAAAGTGTGGCTCCAGCTCTGCCTCCCACGGAGCCCAAGCCAGCACCTCCTGCCCGCTGCCTCAGGTTGGATCAGGCCCTTGGAGAAGGCACAAAGCTCCTCTCTCTGCTCTGGGCAGCCTGGATTTCGTGTCTGCTCCAGAACTAATGGATTTGGCACACATTCCTCGCTGCCGGCTTTTATCTGCTCTCCCTTTCAGCTGGGAATTGTGCTACCAAGCTCCTATCACCCAGAAGGGTGTTAAGTGACTCCAAGAGGGACAAAGGCACGGAATGCTGCCAGATTGCCTCTCCAGAAGCTGGAAGGCAGAGGTTTTTCTCCTTCCTAAAAGACCACAAGCTTTTGGCTACAGATCCACCTTTATTTAGGATTTATATAATCCCAACTAGACTTCGAGCAACAACAGAACTTTAAACGGTGGAAGGGGATATAAAGAAAACAGGCAAATGGAGCCTGGGCTTTTAAAATAGCCATTTTCCAAAGGAAAAAAGAACCTAAAATGGGATTTCAGTCCTTCCCTTACAGCTGTTCTTAAAGCCTGACACTTTCATTCAAGGGGCACCACAGTGTTGCCTTCTGATAACATAAAAAAACATCCAATACTATCAGAAAACAAAAGGAAAAGTCCATTTCCAAGTATTATAACTGTTAAGGGAGATGGAAAACAAACCATTTTAACTGTAAAACAGTTATTTGGAGGCTGAACAAGCAAAGTAACTCTCAAGAGAGTAAAAGTGTGTTTAGTTTGTAAAGTTTCCCAGTGCTGAGGACAAGAGCAGGACCCCCGGGGAGGGATTTCTCAGCTGGGTGTGCTCAGGGGGCTGCTGGAAACTCTGCAGGCAAAACCCACCACCCAGCACCCCCAAACTGCCTTGCCCTTAAACAAACTCCATTTAATTCTCACCTTCCAAAGGCCTTTGCTCAGCTGCTGGAATTATTTCACGTGGTTATCTCAAACAAGAGTGGGAAAGGAAGGGTGTTCTCCAGCCTTCAGGAGATCCTCGTCTCGTCCTCTTTATGTGAAGCCAGGAATTTCTGGGAGCCAGGAATTTCGGGAAAGGCTCAATGTGGCAGGTATGAGAAGTGCCAGCTTCCATTAGCGTTCCCAGTCCAAAAACCTCCTTCCCACAGATAGCATTTCCAGTTCTTCCAGTCCAATGCCACTGTCACCCCCAGCGCTTGGCCGAAAACTCGGCCCCCAGGTTTTATTAACAAACCAGGGGGTCTCGCTCGCCCCCCTTGTTCAACCTTCCCCATTTCCCCTTTAACACCATATTCCTGAGCTTCCCATTTGACACGTTATCCTTCATTGCTGCACTCAATGCTTTGCAGGGCATTAACCTTGGCTCCAAGTGTTCGGAATTGATCTGCTGCTTTCCAGTTCCAGCGCTCGGCTCCCCAAATTGCCGGTCCCTGGAGACTAATTTGCCACCGAAATAATCCATTTGTCGCTGCAGGCTTTGAAATGGAGGCTCCACTTTCGCGGGCGGAGGCTGTAAATGCAGCCGGAGTTTTTCCACGATTATTAGTTCCATCCATTTCGGAAGCTCCTCCGCACGGAGGGTCGGATGATAAGACAGCCTCAGGGGCAGAGCGGGCAGGCTCGGGAGGCTCAGCTAATTGGAAATTAAAGGCAAGAAATTCCTTGGACTCTTAGCCCGAGTAGATACTCAGCTTTTAGCATTTAGCATAATAAAGAAAGGAACATCACAGCATTAAACAACATCATCACTCCTTTAGCAGTTGTGTCTTGCAGCTTGAGCAAAGAAGCCACTAACAGAGGAGTTTGGCTGCTGCAGGTCCCTCAGTGGGCTGTGAACCCCACCAGACCCACTCCTGGCCCAGTATGGGCAGTGCCCAAACTGGGCAGCCTCGGACCAGAGGCTCAGGATCATTCTTATGGGCAGATGTGGCCACTGTGCTCTCAGGGGGTTATTGAGGGCTGCAGGCACCACTCTCATCCCTGTGCTGATCCTGGTGCCCCTCCAGCCTCTGAACTGCTCCTGGGCAGCTCTGTGGGCTGGGAAATTGATCCAAGGTAAAAATAATACTGGGAAAACAAACCAAGTTATTTTTAACCTGAGTCAGCCCTGTGATCTGTAAGACTGTCCCACAGCAAGGTTATATTCCTCTGGTTTGCAGGGGAAATAATAGAATGCATTTCTGATAAATTAGTTTATTTTCTTTCATTAGTTCTTCATCTCACAGCTTTTAAATCTGTACAACTTTAGGAAAGGCATTGATTTAAAACTCCTCCAAATATCCAGCTGTAACACTACTATTCTTATTTAAAACAGAAGCTTTGTCCCATTAAGGCTTGATTATTTATTATCTGCTTTGTGTCCATTTACTATAAACAGACACTGAGTGAATTCACTTACTTGCTTTCTAGTGCCAAGTTTACCTCCTGTGTCTGTGTCCTGAGAGATTGTTTCAGTGAGGAGTGAGGACTTGGGAGTGCTGGGGGAGAGGACAGACACCGTGGCTGCTGAGAGCAGGGTGGCTTGTCCAAGCAAGTTCCAGGGCAAAGGCAGGACCTTCAAAACTGAGAGCTGTGAAAGAGAAAAGGAGGAAGCAGCAGGCAGGGGACAGGGACAGAAAGCACCCAGAACACTCACAGTGTGTGTTCTCAAGTGCTGAGGACTGAGGAACATGCCCAGGCGAGTGCTCAGCCCTTGATCCCGTGATGTGAACAGCACAAAACCCCACACAGGGTTGTTACCGCACAGCTATTTGAGGGCTGGCGAGGATTTCCAGGGAGTTGCAGCAATGGACTCCCTCCTCTGGTGGGATCTTCACAGTGAACTGCAGGGCTCTGGCAGTTCTGGGTGACTGAATTGTGGAATCACAGTGTGTTAAGGCTGGAAAAGACCTTTAAGATCAAGTCCAACCATCAGCCTGGCAGCAGCACCATGTTCACCACCACCATGTCCTCAAGTGCCATCTCCACACATTTTTTGAATACTTCCAGGGATGGTGATTCCACCACTATGCTGGCAGTCTGTTCCAATGCATTACAACCCTTTCCATGAGAGAAATTTCCTTAATATCCACCCTGATCCTCCCCTGGCACAGCCTGAAGCCATTCCCTCCCCTCCTGTCCCTGTTTCCTGGGAGCAGAGCCCGACCCCTGACTCCCCCCTCCTGTCAGGGACTTGCAGAGCCACAAGGTCCCCCCTGAGCCTCCTTTTCTCCAGGCTGAGCCCCCCCAGCTCCCTCAGCCCCTCCTGCTGCTCCAGCCCCTTCCCAGCTCCGTTCCCTTCCCTGGACTCAAAAGAAGCATTAAAGCAGAAGTGGGCCAGACCCAGCAAATGGGAGTTACTGGTTTTATCTGGTGTCCTGTGCTGGCAGACCTACAAGTCCTCCCAGTCCCTCTCACTGCACCACTGAGGAGCTGGTGGGTCAGATCTCCCAAGCCTTGAGCTATCCAGGCTATATCAAAACAAGGGGGAATGTTATGGATGAGCTGGAAATGCCATGATACACTTGAAGGACAATTAGGAACATCATAAGGCAGCTAAGAAATGTGGACTGTAAACAAATGCCACTTGCAGATGCACAGGGATCCACAGGCTCTGCTGGCAGATAAAATGCTGGGATTTCTGAGGGGTGGAACAGTAAGAGCTGACTCAAGTGCTGTTCTTATTCCAATCTTATAAGATTATCCAGCTTCAGGAGATGTACACTGGGAATTACTGTGGAGGGGATTACAGGTAGCATAACCCATGGGAACGGGGAGAATGGGAGTGATTGGGATTACAGGGAGGGTAAGAACAGGCAGAGCTCCCAGGCAGCCCCAAAGCTTTGCTTGGGAGGGAAGTCAAGCTGTTTCCAAGTCCAGAGCACCCAGGTTTTCCCCAAGGCAAGCACACCACCACACAGAGAGGGCATGTGTACTGTGGGAAACACTGGAGGCACCGAAGGGGAGCTGTTGGTGGTGCAAACATACAATCCCAGAATGGTTTGGGTTGGAAGGGGCCTTAAAGCTCATCCCGTGCCCCCCCCTGCCATGGGAGGGACACCTTCCACCAGCCCAGGTTGCTCCAAGCCCCCTCCAACCTGGCCTTGGACACTTCCAGAGATGGAACAGCCACAGCTTCTCTGGGCACCTGTGCCAGGGCCTGCCCACCCTCACAGGGAAGGATTTCACCCGTATATCTGACCTAAATTTCCCCTCTTTCAATCTGAACCCAAACGTGCTCAGGGCTCCTTCCAGCTACTCCCCTGAAGCTGCAGAGCACCGTGGTTTTGCTCAAGACACATTTATTAGTGACAGGGGAGGGTGTGGAACAGGCCCCAGGGCAGAGGAGGGATCTGCACCACGGACTCTGCGAAGGCTCCGCGCTCCCCATGAACTCTGTTTAAAGAGCTACACCCAGGCTGTGGAAAGTTTGCACAAGGAGAATTCCTCGGAGAGCGTGCACTGGAAACAGGGTCAAGAGTTAACATCTGATGTAAACGGGCATTTCTGAGCCTGCACTTGGCTGGATCATGAGATGAGAACTGTGACTTAGAGCAGATTTAGACCCAGATTTTTAGACATTAAGAAAACCCCTGAAATGAACACCTGACCCTCAGCTCCCTGTGAATATCCTGCACACCAACAATCAGGCAATAGCATCATAGAATCCCAGAATGGTTTGGGTTGGAAGAGATCTTAAAGCTCATCCAGACATGTCCTGCCATCGGCAGGGACACCTTTCTCTAGCCCAGGTTGCTCCAAGCCCTGTCCAGCCTGGCCTTGGACACTTCCAGGGATGGGGCAGCCACAGCTTCTCTGCCCAACCTGTGCCAGGGCCTCCCCACCCTCATAGCCAGGAATTCCTTCACAATATCCCATCTATCCCTGCCCTGTGGCAGTGGGAAGCCATTCCCCCTTGTCCTGCCCTCCAGGCCCTTGTCCCAAGTTCTCCTCCAGTACTCCTGGAGCCCCTTCAGGCACTGGAATGCTGCTGTAATCCTAATCCAATACTTACCTGAACACTATCCTCAGATTTCCATGTACTGTAACCTCGGGAATGTTTGCAACTACAGATGGAAGTAAGTCAGGTCATTCTCCCCTGATCCAACCCCTTAGCTGGGAACAGGAGGGATCCCTTATTTGCACCTGGCAGCTGCACCCAGAACTCCCAAATCTGGGAAGATGGGAAAAACAAGCTGATGTCCAGAGTTCACAGTGGAAATCAAATGTTAAAACAACAAGTTACAGGCACACAAAACATGGGCACTTTGGGCAGGGCTTTCCTGCAGCTCTGAGTTTCCTGCCCCATCCCCACGGCTGCTGTTGGGGCATCCCAGCGAGCAAGGATTTGGGAGAGCACGTTGGGTGGGAGGAGCAAGAGGAATCCATGGCATTTTGGAGGTGATGGCAGAGCTGTGGCTGTCCAGAGAGCTTTGACAGCTGAAACAGTCTTTGCTGAAGTTACCATGTAGGGAAACAACCAGAAGAAGAGAGGAGTGGAGGCTGGACCCTGAGCACGAGGAATATAAACACTGGCCCTTTTGGAAGAGCAGAGTGATGATTTCACACACACATCACACCCTCCCTGTGTAAACAGGAGAGCCAACATGAGCAGGCACGCGTTGGAAGCTGGATGGCCGGCTGCTCCGGGCTCTCTGTGCAGCTCTGGAGGGGTGCAGGGATCAGTGAGGCCAAGAGCATTTCTTAGGATCAGACTCAGGCACTTTCAGGCACTTCCCAAGCTTCTCACAGCCTGGAGGGGACCAATTCTGTTAAAGACAAACAAAACCAGACAGAGAGATGATTCACACCAAGTATCTGCTAAGCCCTAATCCCAACCAGCCCTTTTGGATCCTCACAGAGACACTTTTATGTCCTGCTTGAAAAATGAAACTCCTCTTGAGCCAGTGCCTCTGGGCTCATAAAATTCCCCACTCCAAACACCAGTCAAATAAAAGCTTTAGGAAAGGCTACAAATCCTTCTGCAGCACATGAATTCCTCTTCTGGGATCTCTCCTGGTCTGTCCCAGTCCAGTTTGCTAGGACTCTGTGACCCTCCTCTCTCTCCTGTAGTAGCCCAGAGCAACCAGACCAGGAGGTTTTGGTGACACCCCAATTTTCCTGAGATCCAGGAGAGTTCCCATTCTTAGCACTATGATATCCAGGCACTTTGTGGAGGAAGCAAAAAGCAGCAGAAGGCCAAGGGTGTGAGAGAGATAAGAATGCTGGTATTTTAATGAGCATTTTGATGGATGAATCCACAAGCAGATGGAGCAGGAAGCATTCCTGGGACGCCTCTTCCACACAAAACTATTTGTCTCCCTTGTTTCCACGTTTCTTGAACTACCTGCCTGTGTACAACAGAGGAAGGGCACCAGCAAGGAGACCCACTGCAAACCTCAGCTTCCTAAGGGATCAACAGAGGAAGGAATTTGGATAAATGAACATTTAAAATTCCACTGGGGTTTTGCCATTTAAAATCTGGGATTGTGGTCAGGTTGTTATTCCCATTCTGCCTCCAGCAATTTTTTGTGTTTGTTCTCTGTCCCTCCCTCTCTCAGGTCTGTCCATATCAAAGGCCAGTTCAGCTCTGATCTATTGCCTTTCATTTTGCTTATTCTTCTCCTTCAAATATTTATGTTTTCTCAGAAGGAAATTCCTATGGAGGAAACGAAAAGTTTAACCCCAATGAAAAAAATGCTGGAGCTGGATTTTATTCCATGGAACTGACAACAGATGGCAGTGAGACACCAGCTATCCCTGCAGAGGAGGGAGCTTCGGTGGAGGCACCTCTGCACCAAGGGCTCCAGAGGCTTTAAGAACAATTAATGCTGGTTTCTAAATCTGTTTCTCCATTTTAAAATGCACAACCACGGCTGGAAATTTCAGACCACTCTGTAGAAGGAACTGAGAGCCAAAGGAACAAATGAAATGTTTGTTCTTTTGAAAGAAACCAAACAATAAGTGGTGTGTGCTTCGGGCTCACAGTCCAAGGCTTTCCTGGAGCTGTGCTGGGAGCCCTGGGGACACCATGTGTGCTGCAAGTCAGGCCAGCACGGCTCCACTGCATGGAACAACTTCTCCTGCACTTCCACAGGAGGGAAACAGCAGAGCTGGCTCTGGGGGAGCTTTGTGGACACTGCTGGTGGGACACAGAGATGGGCCAGCAAACACCTCCCGGCTCCGGAGGGCTGGTGCTGCTGTGCTTCCATCAATCCCACCCCTGCAGGAGCTGCAAAATGATGCTGCTGCTGCTGTCATGGAATGGTTTAGGTTGGAAGGGACCTTAAAGCTCAGCCAGTCCCACCCCCTGCCATGGGTAGGGTAGCCCAGGTTGCTCCAAGCCCCATCCAACACAGTCTGGAACACTCCCAGGGATGGGGCAGCCACAGCTTCTCTGCCCAACCTGAGCCAGGGCCTGCCCACACTCCCAGGGAAGAATTCCTTCCCAAAATTCTATCTAACCCTGCCCTCTGGCAGTGGGAAGCCATTCTCCCTTTTCCTGGCACTCCACTTCCTTGAACACTTCCACACACTTTGCTCATGTGTAAGCGAAGACAATTCTTCTCTGTCCCAGAAAGGATATTAAACACCCACATCAAATAACCAGGTGGCAGGCTTTAGGAGAAAGTAAGTCAGATTGTATTAGTCAATGATATTTATCTCCCAGTATCTCCCAATCACAGATTTTGGGCCCAATCTACCAATCACTCCAAAAAGATTTGGCTTTCTCCATTCTGGTCTCAAAAGGCAACAGTTTGGTGCCTGGTATTTTAGTTTAGTGACCATGTAATCAGACACTAAGAAGTGTACATGGATTAGAAAACTCACATTTCCTGGTGGGATTTGAACATTTCTCCTGGGATTGGGATCCTCCCCAGCCCACTTTCTGCCTCAGATGGCCTAAAATTTTTGAACTACTTTTGGAGGCAGCACAGAAGAAATGCTTTTGCCAGGCCCTGGGGACAGTGCCTGATCCCAAAAGGTCCCAGGGGAGCACAGACCAGTGTTTATTAAGGGAAAAGTTGAATAAGCAAAGAAAACAGCACAGAAACAATGGGCCTTCAAATCTTTTTCCTATTTAACATCCAAAAATAAAAAGCTGGGACAAGGCTAAGAAAGATGTTTGCCTGTCACTGAGGGGACACAGCTCCACATTTTGTTCCTTTCTGGTGACAGACTCGAAGCAGCAGGTTCTGGCTGTTTCAGAAGATTATTTCAGCATCAGAAGGATTTTGCTGTTACTATTTTGTGTCAGCCCACAGACACATTCCCTCAGACTACACAGCCTCTCATCATCTGACAGCTTTACCTCCTCCAGACTATCCAGTTGCTTTCCCAGGTTCTCAACAAACCAAATAGCGTTTGATGGGGAAGCCAAACTGTAACTTTTCAACATGGGACTTGAAACAAAAAACAGAATTGAACATGTTTTGTCATGTCTCAAGCCATGAAGACCTTGGGAAAGTCAGACATGGGTGGAATTGGAGGAGGCTGAGCAAGACCAAAGATACATCACTGAATGAGAGGCACTGTCCCAGTGCCACCACTCAGACACAGAGAACCCAAAACAAATCGGGCAGGGTTAGATGGGATATTGGGATGAAATTCTTCCCTGTGAGGGTGAGCAGGCCCTGGCACGGGTTGCTCAGAGAAGCTGTGGCTGCCCCAGCCCTGGAAGTGTCCAAGGCCAGGTTGGACAGGGCTTGGAGCAACCTGGGCTGGTGGAAGGTATCCCTGCCCATGGCAGGGCGTGGAACAAGATAGGCTTGAAGGTCCCTTTCAACCCAAACCACTTCAATGACACCATGACTTTTTAAGATTTGCACAAGGGGATTAGGAAGAAGGATTTAAAGCTGTGGATCCTGCCCTGTCTCTACAGAAGGAAGCCACAAACAGGTGAGTGAGCATCCTTTCTCCACCCCTTCCCAGCACTGGGTGACACTTTATGAAGCCTTCACAAAACCTTTCAAGCCAAGGATTGTCCCCTGTATTTCTGCTTCACCCACTCACCATGACAGCCTTGTCACACACGTTCAGCTGTGGCTCCCCTGGCACCAAGGTGTCTCTGTGCTGCTGGACAATCCCAGACAGCCGCTCCATGGCCCGCTGGTATTCCTCACTGGCAAAACTGGAATGGCAAAAAAGTACAGATCTTACTGGTGGGGCATCATCTCAGTGTCCACATCATCAAGCTGGGCCATAGGGAAGGAGAAGGGTATGTAAACATGCTATCAGCTGCCCACAGTGCTGCAGGGGAGTGAAAGCCCTGAGCTGGCAGAGTCCAGGTGCTCTGCTTAGGGATGGGAGGTGGCTGGTCCTCCCTGGAAAAGCACCTGGCTCCTGGCACATCATCTCAGCTTTCCAATCCGCTGCTCCCAGTGGCCCTAAATGCACTGTTTGCTCCTCAGCATGCTGAGAGCTCCTGTGGAGTCCTGAGGGGCATGGCAGGTGCAAAGAAGGGCATTTCTGGGGGGTCCTCGAGCTGTCCCTCAAATGACTGTCACTGGAGACTTCCCAGACACAGCACAAACACCTGGCCAGACAGGCTGGACACAAGTTTGCCAAGGTAGCCCTTCCAGTGTGTCACACCTGAGGTCACCCTGCTCTCCACACAGTCACCCCCCACTCTTCCAAGAGCTTTCCTGTAACACCTGCCTCACTTGCAGGTCTTTATTGTAGGCAAAAAGGGGAATGTCAATATTTTGTTTTACAAGAGTGTTCTCAAGGCAAGAGGGTTTCAAACACAACCCTCGACCAGTTAAACTCCACAATCACCAAGGAAATGAGCTAAAATTATGCAAACAGGAAGATGAAGAAGAATAGAAGGGACTTGTCCAAGACAAGAATACCTCCTCCATTTCACAACATCCTGAGGTTCTGCCCCATCTACATTCTTCCATTACAGCTTTATTATTCCAAGCTGGGACCCATCTGTCATTCCTTAAACATGGTTATAAATTACCAGATTTTTATCCACCCCACTACTCCAGTAGGTACTTGTTTAAGCGCTCAGGGTGTACTCCACTAATACCTCAAGTACTTCTGAAATGGAGGGTTCCTCCACAATGATCTCACTTTGTCCATCCCATTAAGAGTCACTTAAAGAAAACACAGAGAGCGGCAAATTGCTTCTGAAGATAAAAGAAACAATGCCCTGACCTCGGGCTCCCTCTGCTCACAGTCCATGCTGGCCACCAGCCCCACACTCCAGCTAATTTCCTTCTTTGCAAAACAATCACATTTCGAAGCCCAGCAATGTGCCAACAGTTTCCAGTAAACCCTATAAATATCCCAGCTGGGCAGCGATCCAGAGGGAGCTGATGGTGGGGATGGGCCTGAGCTCTGCTGATAGAGAACCGGAAGGGAATGTGAAATGAAAAGGGAAGAAGGGATGTTAAAACCGAGCAAACTGTGGCTCTCACACCCAGCTGGCCCTGTCCTGGTGGAGAAGCTGCTGAGCTGATGGACCACATGGAAATTCAGAGTATCCTTGAGAAGCTCCTGAACTTCACAGAATCGTGGAATGGTCTGGGTTGGAAGGGATGTTAAAACACATCTTGTTCCATCCCCAGCCATGGGCAGGGACACCTCCCACTATCTCAGGTTGCTCCAAGCCCTGTCCAGCCTGGCCTGGGACACTCCCAGGGATGGGGCAGCCACAGCTTCTCTGGGCAACCCGTGCCAGGGCCTGCCCACCCTCCCAGGGAAGGATTCCTTCCCTGTATCCAATCTAAACCTACTCTCTGTCAGTGTGAAGCCATTCCCCCTTGTCCTGTCACTACATGCTTTTATAAATTGAATTTCCTTGCTCCCCTCCCCAGCTTAGCTCTCCCAGGTTATTCCTGCACTGCTCCAAAGAAGTCAGGGAGCTGCCACAGCCCATCTCTGACTCCCTGAGGAGGACACTCAGGGCAGCAATCCCAGCGTGGCATCCCGACGGCACAGTGGCCTTTCAGCCAGGTGAGATTTTATCAGGAAGCCTTCTGGTTGAATTCTAAATGTGCAGGATTGCCAGCCCAGCAGCACAAAAAAATCAGAGCCCATTTTCAGGGGAGGCAGAGAGGGTTTATAACTCAGCTGGGCTGACAGAGAGGACAGGGAGAGCCTGCACGTGGAGAGGGAAGGCTGGAGACAAACACTCTGAGGAAGCTGCCTAAACCAGGCAAATATCTGGGATGTGAAATATTGTACAGCCTACACACACCAGTGATGGAATGGGAGCCGGGAGCAGTTTGGGAGACACGTGTGTTTCAGCCTTTTAGGATTCCAACACACCTATAGCACCAGGATTTGTAAAGTTCTTCCAAACCTGAGCTAATCCCACTTTTTTAGGACCCTCATTTTAAGGATTAATATGAATTAATACATATTTTAATCAATTGTTAGACTTCAATACTCTAGATATCAAATCATTTCATGCCTCCTCCTGCTGCTCCTGTAACTCCTGTTTATTTCTGTCACATCCATGTGTCATCTCTCCAGCATTTAAGATTTTCCTTTCAAAGTGGACCCGTAAGATAAAATATTGCTGGTAACTAATTAAACTCCACGGCATCTTTGCAAATATTGAAGTGCTCAATTTCATCCATGGAAATGGCTTTTCAGATGAAGGATTTCAAATTAGCCATAATGTGGACAGAGCAGTGGAAAACACAGCTGTGCTCTGGAGGAGAGAGAAACAATGTGTTGTCACGACTGCTGCTTTTTGCTCCAAATATGCCAGTCTTGTTGCAATGGAAAAAAGTCTTTTTTGCTGTAGCATTAACTCCTATATTTATCCACAGCATTGATGCTCATCTACAACCTCAGACGTGGGAATAACACAGAATAATAATGTCTGCTTGAGTCATTTAAATCACAGAATGGTTTGGGTGGGAAGGACCTTAAAGCTTATCTCATTCCACCCTCTGCCATGGGCAGGGACACCTCCCACTAGCCCAGGTTGCTCCAAGCCCTGTCCAGCCTGGCCTTGGACACTTCCAGGGATGGGGCAGCCACAGCTTCTCTGGGCAGCCTGTGCCAGGGCCTGCCCACCCTCACAGGGAAGAATTCCTTCCTAATATCCCACCTAACCCTGCCCTCTGGCAGTGGGAAGCCATTCCCCTTGTTCTGTCCCTCCAGCCCTTGTCCCCAATCCCTCTCCAGCAATCCTGGAGCGCCTTTAGGCACTGGAAGAGTTCTCATTTCTCCCCAGGGCCTTTTCCAGGTGAACACCCTCAGCTCTGAGCCTGTCTCACAGCAGAGGTTCTCCAGCCCTTGGAGCATCTTGGTGGCCTCCTTTGGATTTGCTTCAAGTCCATGTCCTTCCTGTGCTGGGGATCCCAGAGGTCCCAACTGAGCATAGCAGAGTCTCCTCCCTTAACCTCACCTTTTTGCTTTAATTCCCGTGTTCAGGACACTCCTGTTTTTCAGCTGGCTCAGCAGTGACAGGAAATCTCAGCTCCTGGTGTTTTTGAACTGTTCACCCCTTCAGCTTCCACGCTTTTAGATTATTTCAGTGATTAGCACAGGCTGAATAAATCCCCCAAAAGCACAAGGGAAACGGCTCGGCCCCTCTAAAGGACTTGCAGTTCTCACACAAGGACAAAGCTGGTTCAAGCTGAAGAACAGGGACAGATTAGGCTCCAAGTCATACCCCAGCCTGTAAACCTGGGCTCAGCAGGGCTTAACATGTTCTTAAGCTGGCTGAACCTGCTGACACCAGCTTAAACCAGATCTGATTGCAGGTGTCTTCCTTGTGGTGCCGCACACGGCAGCGACGACCCCGACTCACCGGGGGATCCTCTCGGATCGTCTTCGGTGCCTCGATGAACACACGGCCTGTCTCCCCCCTCCAGGTGAGGTCTCTCTGTGAGGTTGGGCAGGGCAGTGCCTGAGGGATGGCCCCAGGACTGCACCTGAAGCTTCACCAGCTCTTCATCGACATGCTGTGCCCTAGGCACTGGTTTTCCTGTCCTGATCCCATGGAGATCCACATTCCATAGGGGTTGGATTTCCAGTCTTGGCCTCATGGAGATCCCTATTCCATGTGGATTGATTTTCTTTTCTTGCCTCTGTGGAGATCCTCAATCCATGGGGTTGGTTTTCCTGTCTTGGCCTCATGGAGATCCCCTTTTCTTGGCCACGAGGATTGGTTTTCCTGCTTTGGCCCCATAGAGATCCCTATTCCTGGCTCTGATAAGCTCAGTTTCTTCTCAGACATTCCTGATCCCATACCCATGGATTTGTGAAGTATTTACTGACTGCACAGGGGTTAAAACTGCCTCCAGCCCTAGGCAAGTGCATTTTGAGACAAAATCTGCAAGAGTGCCTAGAATTTGCATGTAAAATGGGGATAATTACCTCATGGTAATCAGTCTGAGTTGTTAAGGGAGCTGGGAACCTCTCCTACCTGGAGTCCCATCCTTTCCTGGAATTCATATGCAGGACTGGGCTGCCAGGCAGGGTTTGCTACATTCCCTGTTCCAAAGAAAAGAGGGTATTATCTATACAGGTGTTTGGGCATCATTGTCTGTGAAGATCCAGACCTCGGTGCCTCAGGGCGTGCTGCATTTTGTATTCCAGTCCAACAATCCTGCGGAAGGAGAGCTGGGAATAGCACTGGAAGAATGAGAGGGTGAGCAGGTGGTGTTGTGAGGAGTTTGCTAAAAGAGATCCCCCAGCGTCCATGAAATTATTCCACGCTCAGAAGGAGGGAACAGAGTGGACAAAGTCCAGGGTCATTACACTAATTGACACTTTACCTCTGGGAAGTCCCCGGAGATGCAATCAGGGCTGGATTGGAGCTCGGGGTCCCAGGCACAGGTGTGGGCTGTGCTTCCTTCATTTAGCGTAATTGTGCCTTGGCAATCTGTTCCCATCCTCCCTCCCAGAGAGCTCCGGTGGAACCTGCTCCGCTGTTAACCCCAGCGTGCCCTCCTCACACAGCCGGCTTGGCAAGGAGCCGGCTTGGTCTCTCCTGCTGGGAAACTCGGGTTTAATCTTGCTGTCCTTCGGGTCTCACGGCGTCCCCAGGGCAAGGAGAGGGCGATTCCCTGCCATCACTAAACACACCCTCAATAGATCAGCACCCAAACAAGTCCAAGAGCATTTCCAGCGGGTTTTAAAGGTGTTTTACGCCTCAGCCTGATTTATATACAGGCACAGTGCAGCGTGTCTGTCCTGGGAGTGACAGGACCATGTTGTTACTGAGAGGAGTGTAAGACAATGGGAATTATAATTACATATATTTCCATAATTATATAAATGGGACTCACAGAATCCTGACAATGGGCTCAAGGCCAGGTTGGATGGGGCTTGGCACAAACTGGGATAGTGGAAGGTGCCCCTGCCCATGGCAGGGAGTGGGACTGAATGAGCTTTAAGGTCCCTTCCAATCCAAACCATTCCATGATTCTACAAATAGCAGCTTGCAGATTTATATGAAGTTATGGGAAGAGCATGAAATGTGGCTAATGATAGCTTACTTCCTTCTCCCCTGGAATTATTTTAATTAAAACCATTCTTTTTAATTGTGAAATACCCCCAGATTACGATAATTTGATTTTATCTGTTATCAGTGCTTTGAGGCTTTGCAGCACTGTAGTATCCAAGTCTTGATCTTGTCTTATTACTCAGTCTTCCTCAGTTCCTCTCTCCTATTATCAAGTTTATTTGCAATTTAAAGTCTGCACAGTGGATGAGGCAGAGACAGGTTTGGGGCTCTGCTGCTGGAATTACTGGAGAGACTCGGAGGGCCAAAGGAAAACAAACAAGGAACTAAAGAGAAGGTTCAAAGGTGCCCCAATTCACCTCTGGCCCAGCATTTTGGGTCCCAGAGGTACCCCCAGACACATGAGGGGAATGTGCCCATTTAGCCAGAGGAATATTTGGAATCACAGAATCATTTAGGTTGGAAAAGACCTCCAAGATCACCAAGTCCAGCCTGTGACTGATCCCCACCTTCCCTGCAGCAAGAAGTGATGGTGCTGATCCTCTACTTGCTCACCTATTTTCATGGATGTTTCAACTCCCCAGCTTCCAGAATCCTGCCCTTCTGCTGGATTTCACTGCAAGGAACCACAGCATTGAAAAGGCAGAGGGGATGAAGGCAGAGTGAGCTTGTAAAGCCTCAGTCTGTGTGTGAACAGGGGGCAGAAAGTAACAACAATCCCCCTGATCCTCCTGCTCGTTGCTTCACTGGTTTTCCTGAATCGTAATTGTCCATGGTTTTCCTGAATTACAATTTTCAGTGGTTTTCCTGAATCATAATTTAAGCAGTGTGTTCTTCAGGCCACTTTCCTGTGCTGTAGCACTGCCTGAATCTGTCTCTGAAGAAGATGCTGCTGCTGTCCATTTCAAACTGCATTTTGCATTTTTTCCTGCTGGTTCATGTAAGTTTTTCCTTCCAAGACTCCCTTTCATGCAGCACCACTCCAGTCCAGGCAGCTCCTCACTGGAATACCTGCAGGCTGCTGCTGTGCCATGAGAAACCACGAGTTCCAGGTGCCCAAGACTGGGAGAAGAGCAGCCCTGGATCCAGGTGTGCTTTCCTCCATTCCCAGTCCCCAGGACAGCGATTCTCCTCCCCAGGTGTATTTTCCTTCACCCTCTTCCCTGGCTCTGTTTTGCTGTCCCACCTGGCTGTTTCTCCCCACCTTCCTGCATCCAGCCCTGCGAGGCTGAGGCTCCATGGTGTTATTGCCATCTCTGAGGCTCTTTATCCACGATTCCCACACTGTCAGTGCTCCTCAAGGCCACCTCTCCTGTGGCAGCTGCTGATCCACCCCTGCAATGCAGCTGGGACCGTTTCCCTCTTTCCCCCGAGGAGGAGGCAGCACCATCCCGGCTCTTTGTTGCTCACATTTTTTCCCTGTTTGCAACTTCTCCCTCTTCCCCACTGCCAGGTTTCTGCCCTGAGCTGTAAGGAGAGACTGGCAACATTTCTCTCAGATCCTTTCCCCTTTAGCTTCCCTTCAGGAGCTCCTTCCCTTTTTTTCTGGCTCCATAACCACTGCAATTACCTCTCTGATGATTTCCTGAATTTTCCATCTGCTTGAAATAGGCACTTGTGAGCTCTCTTCTTAATTAATGTGTTCTAAAATCATTATGTTCATCAACCAAGCCTTATCACTTCCATTTTCTTCCATAATAGTAAAATCCATTGCCCTAAGTAAAACACAGGAATTTTGATGTTCATAATTCAGTAAAACTCAATTGCTCAGAGCAGAAGTTGCTATAAACCTGGAGCAGCAACAAGGTGTGAGCAGGCTGTACTTACTCTGGCCTTACTTGTTATTGAAGCTTTGCACCTCTGGCTCAAACTGACAGAATCTAAGGATTTCTGTTGTAAATTCCTTTTGCAGCTCTGGAGTTAAAACACTTTTTCTACTTGAGGCTGCATTAAGTATTTTGTTGAGTGTATTTTTAGCTGTGCCAGCTTTGCTACATATATATTTATAAATATATACTATTATTTGTGTTCTTCTTGCCTGGCAATAAACTATTTTAGTAAAGTTGTATAAAAACAATAATCTGACTTGGATAATAAAACTGACAAGCAGTTGTGAAGATGTTACTGAGAGATAATTTTACTGAGTTCGTCACTTTGGAGAAACGAGTTCCCTCTGTGGTACTTGGCAGACACAGCATACCCCAAAGATAACAGAATCTGGTCAAGAAAAAGACCTATCAGATCTTTTAGTTCTGCATTCGGATAAATTCGGTAACAAGAGCAGTTTGAGTGTTTTGCTATGAAGCAAAAGGCCTGGTTATTGCATCCAGGGAGGAAACAAAACCCTGCTCAGACCTGGGAAAGCTTCTGCTTTCTCTGCTGCCTAACACACAAACTTTGTTACATTTTAAAGGTGAGAGCTGTAAAAAAAGAGGCTGATCTAGGCAATCTCTCAGACACTACTCACCACCAAGGACCTGCTAACAAGGTAACTCTTACACAAGCTGTGGCTGCCCCATCCCTGGAGTGTCCAAGGCCAGGCTGGACGGGGCTTGGAGCAACCTGGGCTAGTGGGAGGTGTCCCTGCCCATGGCAGGGGGTGGAATGAGGTGAGCTTTAAGGTCCTTCCAACCCAAACCATTCTGTGATTCCATGACCTTCCAAGGAGAAGGAGCAGGCACAACTGTGACCCTTGGCAGAACATGGGGTGCAGGAGGGAGTCCAGCCAAATCCAGAGGAGCAACAGCAGGAAGAGCCAGTCACAGCCCTGTTGGGAGAGTCTGTTCCTAGGGCAGACAAGGGTAGGGATGCAGGCACAGCCTCACGTGAAGGGAACACGAGTGCAGGGTGCCAGATGGCTCAGCACTGCCAGACGTGTCCTCAGCACACTGACAGGACCTGCCTGTAATTGCCTGACCAGTTTTCCCACTGCCTGAAAAGTGCTCCCGTGGGAGAGAGGCTTTTGCTGATATTGTTTGCAGGCAGGCTCCAGGAAATCCAGGGAACCATGTCAGGAAGAGGAAGGACTTGTCCTGCTTCACCAAGAAACCTGGGAAACCAAAGACTTCATGTGCTGCCCCAGATCTTGAAGGATCTGCATCTTCAGCCATCCTTTGGCAGCCACTACACAGACTGAAAAGCTTCGTTCAGTTTTGGGGGAAGGAGGTCATTTCTATCCACTCATTTTCCTGATACAGAATAATAGAATCATGGGAAAGTTTGGTGGGAAGGGACCTTAAAGCTCATCTTGTTCCAACCCCCATGTCAGGAGATGACCTGAAATAATGGTGGGCTTGGCAGTGCCAGGTTAGTGGTTGGATTTGATGACCCCGAGGGTCTTTCCAACCTTAAATATTCTCGGAATCTATGAAATTGTGGACTAAGTCTCTTAGTGACCTGCACATGCTGTGTCATGACCCAAAGGCATTTCACATCAGTTGCCTGAGCACCTGCAAGTCATGAGTGTTGCTGCTGTTGACTGAGCTGGCTGATTTCTTGGATTCCCTGGCTCTGAGATCCCCTGGGATTTTGCAATGAGCCCAAATACATAAGCAGCAAATCCCTCTGGAGAAGCATGTGATGTCTGGCCTTCCTGAGCAGCAATGACAGCTCTTACTGATTGTTTTACACTCCAAATTAATGCAAATCAAGTGATATGAGAGATTATTAAAATCATTTGAGGGAGAAGAAAAGGTTGCAATAAAACAAGGAATAAATGAAATAAAAAGTGAGCAAAAGCAGGCAGAGAGAACACAGCCAGCATGCAGGGACAGGCAGATGCAGGCTTGGAAGAAGATGCTGGATTCCCTTTGGAGAAACATTAGTGTTGGGACTCCCACCAGGCTGTCTGCCAAGGGGGATAATTAAGCTAAATAAAAATACACACCAGTAACAGCTCCACAAATGAGGGTAATTTAATTACCACATTCGATACAGGAGACCCACTTCCCACGAGTTTTCCATTGTGACCAGGGAGGAGACAATAGCAGCAGAATGTGCTGGAGAAAGGAAGAGTCATTTGCTAAGAAGAGGTTTTCTATTAGGGTCTGCATAATAAACACCAGCACAGCTTTCCATAATCGTGTCATAATCTTGCCATAAAATTCAATCAAAGCAACAGCTTGTGAATGTCCAAAAAATCAATGGAACCATATGAGAAGTGATTGCAGATGTAACACTGGAATTTATTTCAGTGCTCAATCCATGGGGGTGGGAAGGAACAGCTAAAGAACAGGGAAGCAGGTGTGCTGCAAACACCTCTTAGGGAAGAGCTCCTCTGCCTCAAATCCAGAGGAAACACAAACAGTATCACAGAATCACAGAATATTTAGGGTTGGAAGGGACCCCTGGAGATCAGAGTCCAACCTCCCTGCCCAGGCAGGGTCACCTGGAGCAGATGACAAAGTACAGTTCATTTGATTTTTGGACAGGGAGGTCACTTCTATCCACTTACCTTCCTCAAACAGAATCATAGAATGGTTTGGATTGGAAAGGACCTTAAAGCTCATCTTGTTCCAGCCCCTGCCATGGGCAGGGACACCTCCCACTAGCCCAGGTTGCTCCAAGCCACATCCAATCTGGCCTTGGACACTTCCAGGGATGGGGCAGCCACAGCTTCTCTGGGCAACCTGTGCCAGGGCCTGCCCACCCTCACATGGAAGAATTCGTTCTCACTACCCCATCTAACCCTGCCCTCTGGCAGTGGGAACCATTCCCCCTTGTCCTGTCACTCCATGCCCATGTGAAATAACAGAGCTGTCAAACTCCTCTGGAGTCCCAGCCCGGTGTAGTTTCACTGAGCTGTATTTACAGCCCAAGAGCTGCAGATTTCCTTTATTCATTAGTGCTGGAATGCAGTGGAAAGCAGAGCTAATGTGGGGCTCCCAGAGAGCTTTATGCACCGCCTGATGCACCTCCAAAGTGCTCTGTTAAGTGAGAGAGAAGTGGAAATATTTTTCCTCCCCTTCTCTCTCTGGTGAAAACACTTAGTGGGCAGCACAGGCTCAGATCCTTTGAAAGGAATGGAGTGTGTCCACTCAATTATTTAAAGCAGTTGAGTAATTGCAGCCCTGTCAGCTCAGAAAACATCTCCCTCTGTCCAAGCTGCTGCACAAACCCATTTCTGGGCAGGCAGTCCCAGCAGCACCAGTTTTCTCTTTATTCCTTCCCACACCCTCCCAGTCAGAGCTGGGGGAGGGATGAGGCTGCATGTCCCTGTTTGCAGCTGGTTGTGCTGCAGGGTAAAACTCAGAAGGAGGGAGGTGGGGACACCTTGGGAGCCCTTCTGGAGGTGGCAGGTTCCTTTGTGGGCTGTGCTGGCTGAGGACTCCATAAATCCTTCCAGAAATCTCTCAGGGCATGGTGTGTGCTAGAGATAAATATTACAATAGGAGGCTTAGAGGAAAATGGATTCAGACAGCCAGGAGAGCCCACGGGTGGAACAGGCATGGGTAGCAAGTCCTCTTGTTAAACACCCTCTGGAGAAGCTCCTTTAGCTGAGCTGGGAGACTGGAAGGTTACCACAGCTGCCTTCCAGAGATTCCAGTCCCACACATCCCTGGTCATTTCTTCCCTAGTCCCCACACACAGGGAGAATCCCAGCTCCCAGGCCCACGCTCACCACAGCTGTGCTGCATCAGCCCTGGCCTGCCCAAAAATGTGTTTTCCTCCTCCTGAGGGGTTGTAGGACACAGAACAAGCACAACTGGACAGACAGCTCCACGTGCACACCCATCTAACCTGACCACCTGAAAACAAAGGTTTGTTCCTTTTTCCTGATAAAAAGGGAGCAGGAGTGCCATTATTTCCCAGAATGGCTTTCTGGGATGTTTTTTAAGCAGATTTCAAGAACCAGCTACCAAAGCACATGCATTTTGTACACTGACAGCACTGGGTTTTCACACCCTCATTAACTGACTCACCTTAATGGGAACTTCTCCCCAGGGTCCCTTCCCAGATGGAAGAGCAGTGGCAGGTGTGTGTGTTCCTCCTGTGTGTGTGTTGTCACTCCAGAGACATTCTGCCCAGGACAGAAATCAGTACCCTGAGGGAAAAAGGAGAGAGGCCATCAAAAGTGACAGAACAGGGAACAAAAGTGACTGCAGTGACACCACTTCCTCCAGCACCTTGTTCCAAAACACCTACAAACCCCAGAAGTATTTTAAACTAAGAGTCCACTTCAGTCTGCAAAACAGACTCTGAGCTGGTGGGGTAAAATGAGGTGACAAAGTTGAGTCACACTGACATAAAAGCTGAAGCACCTCGTACATTCTTGTCTTATAAAAATATAATCCCTGTAAAATATTCATTAAAATGAAATGGCAAAACAAAAGACAAAGTGGGGGAACCATTTAATCATAAATATTCTGCACTTGGAGAGTATCTTCTCTCTTTGGTTCCCATGGCTTTGAAATGGAGAGAGGAAGGGATCACTTGGCAGTTCTGATCGAAAACAAAGCCCCAGGAGAAACATCCAGACACCCTGAGGGGCCACAGGCCCTGCAAACTCCCTTGCCAGCACCTGAAGGATCAGTTTGTCTGAGGAATGAAGCAAATCTGGTTAATTTTTTAAAAGTGGGTGTGTTCTTGGTCTGGTTCATAGCAAGCTGGTACTGAGGCACTCACCTGGGCAGGACAGCGGGGCTGGGAGGACTGGAGGAAGTCCGGAGACACTCCTGTCACTGACAGCCTGTGGGGTCAGGAGTTGGGGTTCTCCCTGCAGCAGCAGGGCACAGGGACTGGGAATCTCCCTGGGAAAGGGACTGGGAGCAGCAAGGGGTTAAGTGCTCGCTGGGCACCGAGGGACAGAGTTTCCAGCTCCCTCCATCTGCCCTTCCAGCCTTGCCAGGCTCCTGCTCCCCAAGCCCAGCCTGTTATTAGCCAGTTGTGGGCTCCCTAATCCCTGGCCTGCAGCCTCCAGAACCCATTTAAACCCTGGGAAGAGCCAAAAATGCAAAAGCACTAATTTCCCCGAGCAGCCAATAAAAGAGGGCCCCTCCAGCCCAGCAAGGACTGGCCCCAAATGGACTTGTTAAAGCTGGGCTTTACAATTCCAGCTCCCACGCTGCGCTCCTCACAATCCCCCCAAACGCCCCGAGACACGGACAGAGACATGGAGAGAAGGTAAATGGGAATATTTCAATGGAAGTGGGAAAGCAGCTGTAGCATTTGCTTATAAAACAAACTAAAAAGGCTCTCTACAGATGTTGGTAGGATTTGATTGGCAAACAATTTTCTAAAAATATCCCGTGTTTTTAATGGACAGCTGGTCAGTGGAGCAGTTAATATTCTGCTTTTCAATAAAGCAAGAAGTTTAGAAGCCCATGAAATCCCATTTATCTGCACAGAGCTATAGATTCCTGAATCACTGACTGGAAAAATAAGGGAGTTGCTTGATAGGTTGGAGTGGCCCTACCAATAATGGACTTTAAATGGATACAAAACTGATTGACCTTTCCACCTTGTGATGCCACAGGCCTCTGGAACACACAGGGAAAATAGATTTTTGTGGGTTTTTTTCCACAAAAGGACCAGTTAATGAAAAGGTATCAAAGCCTCTATAACATCCAAATTATAATTTGGATGCAAATCAAACAAGCAATTTAATTAAGAGCCTGCTAATTGGTACAATGCTCCTCGGCTGCAAATGCTTCGGTTTGAAAGAAGATTTTAGTCTCTTGGGTATTTGTTTAGACATTGCTGTTTACAGTTTAGCTTTTGTTTCCTATAAAATCCTTGTAGCCCTGACTCCAGAACACAGCCCAGGCAACAGTCCCAAAGATTCCCGGGAAAGAAAGTGCTGGGACAATGTGCCTGATGGCTCCAGCCAAAAGCTGTCTGTCCTTCTGATTTAAGCACTCAGTACCCTCTTCTAAAGCAGCCCACTGGGGAAAATCAAAATAAATAAATAAAAAACCCTCCAGTAAATAAAACTGCCGTTTTATGACATTGGGTGAAACCACCCTTTAAATTTCTAAGGCATTTCAACTTTATCTCTGCAAATAAAATGGACTGCTATTATTTTTATGTACCATGTGACAGCCAATATTCAACCTGCAGAGAGAGCTTCAAAGATTTTCCACCTGTTCATCAACAAATGAGCAAAAATAAGATATAAATATATTAAAGTGTATTTTACTTTATATATATAATAAATATATGAAAATATACCCTCACACTCCTGAATCAAGACACTGTCCTGCATCAGAGCAAGCAATACACTACAGACACAGCCAGAGGAGCTCAGTGCTCTGTTCCTCTGCTAGAAAAGAATATTTAACTTACCTTCCACACCTTTATCTCATTCTGTTTGTCAGTCAAAACATTTTCAGTTCTCAGGATGGGAAAAAAAACCCCAGCTCTATCATCCTAAAAAACCTGGGATCCCCAAGTCTGGACTTCTTTGCTTTCCTGGGGCAAACCAGGCTAAATTAAATCCACTTGAGACCTGAGAACTATTTAAAGGCAAGACAGACCCCAGTCTGGAGCACCTGGGCCATGTCCCTGGTTGCTTGGAAGGTTTGCTGATGTCTGGAGCCATGGTATGTCAGAGAAGAGCCCAGAGGTGCCTAAGCCTGTCCTATCCACCAGGATAACACAGCCCAGACCTGCCACCTCTTTGTTCTGTTATTCCCTTGAAGCTATTTATTGTCAGACACCTTATAACAACATGCAGGGATCAAGAGCCACTTAAAGCACATTCCTAATATTTTATCCTGCTCATTATCCAAGGTAATAGATGGAGTTCCCAGCCCTGGAGGTGTCCAAGGAATGGCTGGGCATTGCACTCAGTGCTCTGGGCTGGGAGACAAGGTGGGCATCGGGCACAGGGTGGGCTCCATGGGCTGGGAGGGCTTTTCCAACCTCAGGGATTCTGATTTCTGTGTCCTCAGGTAACGCTGATGAAACACAGTGGAAAGGTCCCTCCCCGTGTTTAGGTGAGCTCTTGGAGCATCCCTCCTCCATCACAAAGGCATGAAAGCCAAACCACAGGATGCTGTCTACAACAACTCCTGCTTTCTAAGGGAGCCCTTAAAAGAGCATCAAATGGCACCAAAACCAGCTCGGCTCTGCACCAGCTCTTACCCAGCATTTTGCACCACTGTAGGAGAAATTCCCAAACCCTTTTTATTTATTACTATTATTATTAAAACATAACATTCCCTGCCCATCAGGTGAACCTCCCAGAGAGCACATCGTCCTGCCCTTCCCAGCAATCCCGGATTGTTTGCCTGTTCCTGAGACTCGGCAGCCCTTGGTTGCACAGCTTATGCTCTAATTTCCAGAGCAAATGGACCACAGATGCTGTGTCAATATAGACATGAGACAAACACAGCCGGTTGCCAGTTTGGGCTGCGGGCCAAGAGATGGAATCACCACTTGTGTTAACGTGAGCCCTCTGGCAATTCCTCACCCTGGCTCCAGCCCAGATCGCTGCCACTCGACAGGCGGATGCCGCTCAGAGCTGGCATCTCCTCCTTCCCCACGCGAGACCAGGGCAGCAAACCCGTGTTACTGTGGGAAGGAGAAAAGCACAGCTGTTATTTAAAGCCAGGAATGCCCGTCCGTGCCGTGCCACAGCGCAGGTTAAACGGGGCGCTCGCTCTGCGGGCAGAGCCCTCCTAAAGCGGAGCTCAGGGTGAGCAGACCCTTCAAAGAGGGACTGCCAAGCCCCAGCCCTGCGGCCCAAGAATCGCTCCTAATGTGTTAAGCGGCTGGAAGAGCCCCCAGAAGACGGGCAGGCTCCGCAGACGGGCAGCTCCCGAGCCTCCCGATCGATGGCCGGTTCGGATGCTCAGAGGACCACAATGAAATGTCATTATTTGTGAGGTTCTACTTGACTTCACATCCCCCGTGCAGAAAAGGCTTTATCGATCCCTTCGCGTGGAGGAGAAGGGCAATCAGACAGCCTGACTGGAATAACCCCTTTGGCATTTTGCATTAAAACAATAGGAGCTGCTGGCAGGCGCCTACACCCAGCCTTTAAAGTCACAGGAGCGCTCTGGAAACCCACCAAACACTCTAACAAGCTGACAGCAGAAAGGTTGATGTTATCAGCCGCTCTCCAACAACCAAAGGGCGTTTGCCACATGTTTTTCTTAATTATTTTTTTCCCTTCTTGCATCAGTGCTCTTGGAGAGCAGAAGGACTGTTCTGTGCTGGATGCTCTTGGTGGCAGGCAGAGAAAAGGAAATTTCCTCTCTGCTGCAGCTCCTACCCCTGCCTCCTCCACACAGCATGAAATTAGGAAATTCCTGAGGACTTGCTACCTACTCAGATAAATCTTTAGAGAATACCCAGTTTTCCCCCTTTTCAGACCTCTCCTTCCAAAGAACAGCATTTCACAGGTATTTCCAGTAAAAGTCCTGTGTGTTACACTGCAAGAGGGATCTCCCCTGGATTATCCTTAGTTCTCCCTTCTGCTATTTTTATCACTGCTGATTTTTGCTGTAAGAAAGGTGGGCAACAATGGAAAAGCTTTATATCCATCAGTCAGAGCAACAGGGACAGATCTGTGCAGGAGGGAGATTTCTCTCCCTCTGCCAAACTATTTAAAAATACAAACACATTTTTCAAGTCAGGCTTCCTTTCATCTCCCTCTGTCCCATTTATCACCTCTTGAATGTCAGAGATGTCAAATTATGTAAACATGAGCCACCTTTATAGATGGAAGCCAGGTAAACAGCTCAAAATAAGCATCCTGTGCAATCCACAGGGAAAATGTCCCATGGAGTGCTTATTCCCACTTGCTTCTGCTGAGCGAGCCTTCCCTTTATGCTTTCAAGAGACCACCCCTTCAAGAAGCAAAAAATCCAGTTAATCCAGCAGAAAAGAGCATCAAGGTATCCTCCAGCACTGAGAGAGACTACAAGACTTTATGACAGGAGTCAGACTAGGAAAAAAAAACTGCTTGGAGGTTAAAAAATAAACAAACAAAAAATGGGAAGAACAGAAGAGCACAATTCATCTCCGTGTCAGATGACAAGTTCTAATCCCAGGCCATAAGGCAGAGGATGCAGACCAGTAAGGGCATGTTACTGTCAGGGGACTTTGGGATGACTGTAAACCTGTGTACTGCTTGCATGGGATGTTTCCAGGGTAAATATTCTGAGTGCCATATGGAGAGAAGCCTTCAGATCCCTGTTCTGCTTTCCTAGGCTTTGCTTTCTGCAAGCTGTGCCTCCCTGGTGCATTTTTATTTGTGTGCACATTCTTTATTGCTGAACTAACTTCCACCCCATTCAAACCCAGCCCTCAGGTGAGGGGCCAATGCTGGCCACATCCTTCCTTGTTCATCCTGCTCATCCTAAACAGACCCAGGACAGGCACCAGTTTCCCATTTTCCAGTACCAACATGAAAACGTGGGTTTGGCTGCTTTAATGGCACAATCTCATCTGAAAGTCAAACGAAAAGGCACTGAGTGTTCATTAAAACCAGGGTAAGTTTTCTGTATTGATGATTTCCTGCTCTGTCAACTACCAAGGGAGTTCTGAAAGTGAAAGGAGGTTTGGCTAGACTGGGTCTTGTATTTGTCAAAATGAGGAGATATTCAACTATCCATGAAACAAACCCCTTAAAAACGTGCAGGCAGCTGTTCTGCCACATCTGGCCAACTTCAGATCTCCTTCCAATGGATGACATGTCAACCAGATACCCCAGGTCTGAGTGTGGGCCTTCAGACACAGAGACTTTCATATCTGGAAGTTTAATAAAGCATCACATTGGATTCACAATGAGGAAGAACCTCTAAAGATCATAAAATTAACCAAGCCTCACTAGCTGAAGTTCTGCTGGGACAGCAAACCAAACTTATCCAACAGTCAGAATTCCAGGTGCCACAGGTGGGCATGGATTTCAATACGTTTCTCAAATTAAAACAGCAAACAAACTGGCTTTTTTGATTCTGGAGTCCAATATTAACACAGCTGGGAAGTCACTGAAAGAGGCAACTGTATCACAAGGTGAGCTCAGAAACTCCTCCAAGAGGGCCCAGAACTGGTCTGCATTCTGATTTATTTCTATTTTTAAACTCGCAGGGCTTGTAATTAATGGCTCGAGGACACGAGGAGAATTGGAACAAATTTCAGCCTGAGCTTCCTCTGCATGTTGTTAATGGCTGGTCTGGCCACTAATGTGCTCCAATTTTCCCCACATCCAGCACATGTGATCCAAGCTGCAGGAAAGAGAGTGAATTTGTAATGGTCTCTCTGATGTAGGGGATAATTGCTGACTTTTATCAGACAGTAGTTAAACAAAGACTTGGAAAGAAATAAATATTCCTTAATTGCACGACTGCCATTGCTCACAGTGGGAGAGCCTCTGGAAGGAGGAACTGGTGCCCATTATCACTGCTATACACAGACATGTGGAAATAAGTTGAGACCAATGTAGGGGTCTATTTATCCCCCAACTGGGTATGTAAGTGTGGGTATGTGCTTTTATCACCATGGAGAGCAATAACTCATGTGGGAATTCTCCACGCACGTGGGAAAAGCATGAGCCCATCCCTACACCCAAACACAGGGACACACAAGCTCCCAGTGTCTTCCACACAGGGAAAATCCTCCAAGTGAGATATATGGGTTTTACTCACACACTAGACAAACAAATTATTTCATTTGATCTGTGTGGAATTAGTGCTGAGACAGAGCGTAAAATACATTTCTAGAGCCAACTTTCCTTTCCTCCTTACTCCCTGTAAAACAAACTTTGCCTCCTGGAGCATTACAGCCTTCAGAAAGACAAACACACATATTTACAGCCCTGAATGCAAATGACTCCCTTGGAGCTGACGTTTCCTTCTACCCCCAGGACATCCCAACGAAAGGATCCGTGCACTTTTATATCCACAAATGTCATCAGCACTTAGTTCTGCACCTGTGATGCCTTGAGGACCCACCACAAGTTCAAAAAAAGAGGCCCAGAAAAATAAATCATGCAAACAATCCCTCCCCAGCCCCAGCCTGCTGTCAGGATTGTGCTGAGAGCTGTGTCCTAATGCACTGGGTTCATGTCTAAAGGTATAATCAGCCAGGCACTCGTGGGAACCTGCCACTCAGCAAATGCCCCAGAGTTCAGTACCTGAGTCTGAGGCAAGAAAGACACAAAAAGAAAGAGAAATAATAGTGCTTAACATCTAATTGTGAGGAGATCAGCCAGGAAACAAACAAAATTAATAAAATGTAAAACCCATTGTGATGTGGGATCACAAAAGTGCTGATAGTAGATTAAACACATGGATTTTACTCTTTCTGCTTTTCTACAGCTTTCCTTTTCCCTTTCAAGAAAAAAACAAAACCATCACAAACCCATCCCTGTTCCATTTAAATAGTTCAGGGCAGTAGGACTTTTGCCTTAGGAACTGTGAGATATGTGACCAATGTGGCATCAGGCTCCAGACTTCCACAGAATCACAGCATATCCTGAGTTGGAAGAGACCCAGAGGGACCAGTGAGTCCAACTGCAAGGGGACACCCGAAGGCTCAGGATTCAGCAGAGAAAAGTTTAAGTGCTGATGAAAGGGAGCACCTTCAAACCTGGAATTGGCTCATATTCCTTTGCCTGTCCCTGATTTCATGAGGGATGTGACACCACTCCCCTTAGATTCTCATAGGATCACATAATTATTTAGATCGGAAAAGCCTTCAAGATCACTGAGACCACCCATTCCCCCAGCACTGCCAAGGCCACCACGAACCCATGTCCCCAAGTGCCACATCCACACGGCTTTTAAATCCCTCCAGGGATGGGCACTTCCTGTACCAGGGCTGGACAACCCTTTCGGGAAGAAGTAATTCCTAATCTCCAATTTAAACCCCTACAGCAGATGTGGTAGCTCTCCAGAGACTGAAGCAGGGTGACATGCCCCAATTTAAAACTCTGTTTAAAGGGTTGTGTGTCCCCAGGAGCATCAGTGACCCCCCAGGAGCAGGTCCATGTGCTGTTACCTTGCCATACTCCTCCCAGGAGTTGCTCCAGGTCCAGTAGTGAGCTTTGTAAAGCCCAGCTCTCACTGCCATCATCTCGTTGCCACGATAATAGAATATGGGCCTGGGAAAGAGAGCAGAGCTGCATGAGAAACACCACCACCCTGGGCTGATAAGGGAGACAAACACCTTAATGGAGTCTGACTTCCGACGTGGATATCAGGCAGGAACAGGCTGCCTCCTAATAGTCTCCTCTGCAAGGTTTTCAATTAACATTTCTTAAAGTGTTCATCAAGTTGAGAGCTCACACAGTGCAAGAATGAAACATTATCCAGCTTGGCTGCCAGTGATTGTTAATCCTTGAACTATCAGCCCCTGGTATTTCCTATAGAGCGTGTCGGTTTAAACATCAAATGGCTCACAAGTGCTGTGTGTGTGAGGGGGAAACTGGGATTCACAGGCTCTGGGCTGCTCAGCCTCCTCTCCCCAGCAGCACCAAGTGAACTTCACAGCTATGCCATCAAGCTGTCAGTGTCACCCAGGCAGGGTGGCCGGGAGGACACCAGATGCTGGTGTGTTCTGGATGACATCTCAGAAAAACTCCATATGGAAAAACCTGGCAGCCAGACATGCTGTATTTTTAACTCCTATCCATTTCCCCCCCCTTCCAAACCTCACTTTGCAGCATGTAAACATACTGCTAAAACTGCATCTTCTCCCAGAGCTTTCCCTAATTAAAAATACATCTGGGAGATGCATCTCATTCAGCACACCTGTGCACTTCCCTGGGCATCCCAAAAACGTTCCTGTTGGCTTCTCCAATAACACACACTTGTTTTTTGGTTTTTGTTTTTTTTTTAGGAAACAGCACAGTATTTTACTGAAATGGACAATGTGCAGGAGAGCAGTTTGATTTGTTGGTGCAGTTCATCATACAAGGACACCAGGCTTGGTCAGCTCTTCCCTCCAGTTGTTTCGGACAGGATGGTGAAGCTGTTTGTCAATGCCAGGGGGTACAAGCACCTTTTCTTTCCTTCTGACACACCACTCAGCAAAAACTACTCACTCTGGTGATGCCACCCTGAAAAAAACTGTCCCTAAATGCAAGGTAAAATTTAAATACCCATGTGTGAATGACAGGAGTCATCAGTAAGAGAAGATCTCTTATTTTAAAATTGCAGCCCCACTGCAGGTTCTTGCACAAACAATGAGCCTTTGTCACCAGGAACAAAGGGGAAACAACTTTGTCACCAGGAACAAAGGAAAGGTGCTGCCAGCAGAGCCCATTCCTGATCCTTAACACACCTGAAAGGTGGAATAAGGCAGGAGAGACCTGCCAAGTGCAGCACCTGATCTAAGCCAGTCCCATTAACAAAACCCTTCAAAAATATACCAAGTACTCCAGTCTCCTTTTCCTTGCCATAAATTCTCACTATTTGACCCTTTGAATGAAGGTTTTAGGTTTACCCTTTTTTAAAAAATACATTTTCCTTTTTGAAAGAGGATTCCAGCTTGTACTCAATATTCTGCTATTAATGATTTCTTTTTGTCCCCCATCCATTTTTTCTTTTTAAGCTTAAAAGAACAGAACAAACTGTATCTCCTGGCAAGTTTTTTTGGGGCTGTGGAAATTGTGACCTGGTCAGGTCTGGAAGGAAAAGAAAAACATGAAAAAAGCCATGATGTGCCTTGAGTGTGTTATAACAGAGAGAGCAACAAGGGGTTGGTGACTGCAGTGAAATTCCCTTTTGGAACAATGAAAAAACTTCACAGACTTCCAGAAGATGGGACAATGAGGAACCTGCAAGGCTCGTGGCAGCTCTCAGGTACCACTGCAGGTGTGCCCCTTGTTAACAGGCACAAAGGCAATTTTACAGCCCAAAGGCTCAAATCCACCAACAAAAAGAGTTCAAAGATGTTTTTCCATCCATGTGTTTCCTTGCTATCTCACAAAGTGTATGTTTGTGTTCAGATTTCCCAGGCTGACAGAATCCTCATCGAAATCCCAACTGGAAGAGCTGTCTTGACCCCTGACACATCCAATAAAATGTTTGTTGGAGGGATATTTGTGGTCAGATCTCGGTGCCTGTACCCAATAGTTGGCAGCACACCACAGAGATTCCAGATCTTTAACCCAAACCTATCCCTGCAAAGGCATCCACAGAACAGGACCTTGGGAAGAGGGTGATCCCAACTCACCCCCAGCAGCACAGCCTTTACCTCCACCACTCCCAAGCAGGGGCTACAAGGACCCAGCACACTCTGGGATGCTTATCCAGTAATAAATAATGTATTCTCCCCTACCCAGGCTACAGTTCTCAGGCTTTTATCTCCCCCTCCTGCCATATGTTGTTGCAGGGATCCCTGCTAACCCTGTGACATTTTCAGCTGTCCCCAGACTCCACTGTATGGCAACATGCCACATGTCAGGAAATCCCACCTCAGCAGAGAATTAGCACAGTGGGAAGCTCTGGTGCTGCCCCACCTCACTGGGGGGGGCAGAGATGCATCAATTCAGTTTATAAAAGAGATCTGGGAGCTCGCTGTAAAAAATAACCCCCAACTTGGCATCCTTTCAGCTGGGATGCAAGGCTGAGAGCTCGGGGCTCAGGACTAACCTGTCAATTAGTTTGCCCTGCAAGATGACAGGTAAAAGGTCGATGCCATCAATCTGTCTGTCACAGGGAGGCTGGAGACCCGCCAGGGAGAGGCTGGTGGTGAACAGATCCATCACATTGCCCAGCTGATGGCTGACCTGGAAAAATAAATCAACAGAAACACATTTGCAAAGAGCCTTTCACAAAAATCCATAAGGGAACAGGTTCCCACCAAAGCTTCCTGAAAATCTCTCCCTTTACGGTGCTGCCGTCACCAGCAAAGCTCCTCTTAAAATAATAAAGGAAAGGAGATGATCCTTATTTCCCCACTTCCAGGGAGAATTTGCATTTTGATTCATTTTTTCCACTTTCCTCCCTTTCTTCTCACTTCTACAGGAGCGTGTTGTCACTGAGTTCAACTTAATTTAGCAAACTCCAACCCATCTGTGGATTGAAAAATCAGCACTTACACCAAGCCAAAAAATAGCCCTTGATTTGTTCCCTTCTCCAGGTCATCTCTGGAGTCCAGAATACCCTGAGAGAGTTCCCAGAAAGCACAGGGATAGATGGATAATAACAAAAAGAGCCTGATGACTTCATCTGCAAACCATTTCCAACAATTCAAGAACTGTAAAGTTGTGGTATTTTTAGTCCAAATTTTAATAAGGGAGAAAAACATCTGGGTCTGGCTCCAATGGAGATGTTTAAGCTGCTTTTCTTTTTTTCTTTCCTTTTTTCTTACTTGGAAGCCATGCTTGTCTCTCTGCGCTTAATTATTTATATTTTAAAAGCCTAAAAAGTCTGTTCTGACTGATTCTTTCCAAATCTTTGCTCCCACCCTGCTTGGAGGATCTGCTGGAGGATGTTTAATTAGTCAGTGGCACACTAAATTAAAGCAGATACATTCAAACCAAGAGCACCAGGATGCACCAGCACAAGATGTGACATGAAAAGAGCATTTTCAACCATATCACTTGTTGGGAAACAAGAAACTATGGGATATAAACCCACATCTGTAAGGACAGAAGCACTTTCTGACTGAAACCCAAGTTCAATCCCAACAGTACAATGTTGGGTCTATCAAAGACTTTTTAATCTCTGAATCCTACTTACAAACAGCCTGTTAGCTGACATTAATTATTTAAATACAACAAATGATAACATGATAAATGAGTTTTTATGAGATATTGGCTCTAGAGGGAAAAAAATAAAGGAAAAATGCTGTTTTTCCTGGGACTAAACCTTGTATTAAGAGACTGAGCTGAAAACTGAACACAAAGCAAGAATTAAGAAGTTTAGGAAAAAAAGGAACTGCAGAAAGGAACATGCAGGGGCCTAATTACAAGTGTAACATTACAATATCACATTACTTGATTACAGTAATTTCAATTTTTAATGGCTTTCATTCATCAAAAGGTGTTGGCAGGAACACCTCACATTAAAGCTGCATGTGAGACTCTGCCACGACTCCTTTAGAGGAAACAAAGTGCAGAGCTCGAAACACGGGAGGAAGACCGGCCATGGAAATCCTTGCTGGGGAAAGCAGCTGGATCAGATGACCAAGACCAAAAGGGTTGAGTTTGGGAATTATTCCTGGATGCTGCTGGAACAGCCTGGAAAAGGCTGTGCTCAGCCTGTCCTTGTAGGGAGCCACAAACAGAAGGTCAGTGGTGGAGTCTCCATCCCTGGAAGTGTCCAAAGCCAGGCTGGACGGGGCTTGGAGCAACCTGGGCTTAGTGGAAGGTGTCCTTGCCCATGGCACAGATGGTTCTGGGATACCTCCTGAGGGAGAGTCCACACCCTCTCTAGGCAATCTGTTCCTGCACAGGAAAGAAGCTCTTGCTCACACTCAGGAAGAACTTGCTGGCACCAGTTTGTGCCCGTTGCCTCCTGGCACCCCGAGCAGAGGCTGCTCTGCCCCTCCCTGCAGCCCCTCAGCACACGGATGAGCTCCCCTCTCAGTCTCCTCCCAGGGCTGGTCATCCCCACGAGGTGCTGGGAATGCTGGAGTCAAGGGATTACAAGCTCTGAGCACCTCAGCAGAGACGCTCAGCCCCTTGTAGGCTCATCCAGGGGCTAATTCCCGCCGGGAGAGCCGTGGGATCGGCACACCACCCTCTGCAGAGCTCAGGCTCTACTGGAGAGCAGATCCGGCCCCCGCCTGCTCCCTCCCAAGTGCCACGTCAGGAGCCTGAGCCTTTTTGTAATTAGACCTCTCACAGTTTATAAATCAAACCCCCCCGTCCCCTCCCGTGATGTGGCCCCGTTCCCTCGCCTCAATCTTCTGATAAGAGGCGATGCTGACCCGAGGCTCGTGCCTCTAATACCCCTAATTTATACAGCACGTGGGGACAATCCTGGGGGGCCACCACGGCCTCCTTGTCCTGGCCCTTATTAACCAGCACCAGATGTAGATGACTCTCTTTAATCATCCAATTACGTTTCTGGTCTCAGACAACATTTTTTCCGTGAAGCAGAGAAAACTTCTTAAGGAAATTAAATGCCCATGTCACAGCCACTTGGATTTATCTGTGCTCTGCAGCACCACACTGAAGAAGGGAAAAGGGGGGGGAAAAAAAAAAAGAAGGTTAATATTTATATAAAACTTTGAAGTATTTTCAGAGAAAAAAAAAATAAAAAAAAATTTACCATTTTTCTCCTGTCAACAGTGCTCTTTCATTCTAGTTGCCTTTCCCACTTATTTATTTATTTATTTAAAGAAAAGAAAAAGAAAAATCCAGAGAGGGCAGCAGCCCAGAGAAAATAAATAATATATAAAACCGAGGGAGATCAGATATTGCTCGTATCAGTGAGGAACAGCCGGTATTACGCACGTAAAAACGGATTTTTTTCCCCCCTCTTTCCCCCCGTTCTTTTTAATAAACTCTCAGTATACACACAACGTCTTTAAGAAAATGAAATCCTTTTGCTGTGGGCCACGGCGCTGGAAGAAATAGTCCCCAGTGCTGTTATCAGAGCTTTCAAGCTTTAACTCTGAATCAAAGGCGACAATTAATAAAGTCGCCCCCGCCAGGAATGGAAAGGAGGAAAGCTAAATATTTGAAACTGGGTGAACAAATGTCAGGGTGTTTTTAAATAAAATCCTTTTACAGTTATCACAGCGAGCAGACCTGATATCCCTGTCTAATTCAATTTCAATTTGCGCCCCATGGGAGATAGGGAAGAAAAGGTTGCAATGCTGTCTTTGGGTTGATATGTTCTTTTCTCCTTCAGGAAGCAGGCACGACAGAGGAAGGGGAGGAGGGCGAGGGGAGAGAGGAGGAGGATTCAAATACCAACAGAATATGATTTTTTTTTTTTCCAGCTGGATCCTTCCAGAAGGCAGATGTGATGTGGGGAATGCTGAAATGCTGATTTGTTGTGAATTCACCTGGAAAACGTAGCCGAGGAGGAAACTGCAGAAAGGCTGTTTGTGTGTGAATAAATATTCCTGATGGGGGACCAGAATCCACTGAATGTTGATGCCAAGAGCAACATGCATTCCTGAGGCATCTTCCTCCTCCAAAAACCTGCAAACCAGCCAACTGCACCAATTATCCCAACCTCTATCCATATCCTGTCAGGAGCTCACAATCCTGTCACTTCACTTCTTTTGTTTAAATCAAAAGGTGCTCCTTTATTTAAGTGCTCTTTAATAAGAACAAAATCAATAAGATTATTCATAAACTGCCAGATAGAATCATGGCATGGTTTGGGGTTGGAAAGGACCTCATAGCTCATCTCATTCCACCCCCTGCCTTCCACTAGCCCAGGCTGCTCCAAACCCTGCTCAACCTGGCCTTGGACAATTCAAGGGATGGGGCAGCCACAGCTTCTCTGCCCAACCTGTGCCAGGGCCTGCCCACCCTCACAGGGAAAGATTCCTTCCCACTATCCCATCTAACCCTGCCCTCTGGCAGTGTGAAGCCATTCCCCCTTGTCCTGTCACTATCTGACCATAAAAAAAGTCCCTTTCCCTCCTTTTTATAAGCCCCCTTAAGGCAGTGGAAGGCCACAATGAGGTCTTCCCAGAACCTTCCCATCAATGGAATGAACTTTCCACCCAGCAACTGGATTTCACTGGCCAGAAACAAAAGCCCTCCTTTTCTGACTCAGCTGTTCCAGCTGAAGTGGCTCTAGGCCCTTCCCCTGATCCTCAAAAGGTCCAGGGCTGGAAAGGAACAACCAGTGCACTGGGAGCAAACCCAGTGCAGAAAAGGAGGAGCAGATCCTCCAGCTTTGTGCTGAACATCAGATCTCCCAAGCCTTTGTTTCCTTCAACTCTTTGGAAAAGAAAGAGCAACAAGAGACTTTGAAGGACTTTTCCCACATGTTACAGCTACTTGGGGTGCACAGGGCTTAGGCTGAGGAGTCAAAACACAGTCAAGAGGATGCTGAAGCTACAGACTCTGCAGGACACAGGAAAGGAGCCACAAATGTACCACCAAACACGTGCCCCTTCACTTTGGGAGTGGCAGAGGCACTTGTGGAGCAGTGAGTGCCATGGTGAGCTGTATCACACCCAAGCAAAGCCAAACCTCTCACCTTGGCCAGGGCTGCTGAGGGGACCAGGCTGGAGCCTCGATGGCAAGAACACAAGCAAAAAACACACATAAGCATCTCTCACATAATTCACTGAGCAGCAGCATCACACAGGGCTTAACTCTGAGCAAAGCAGCACATCCTGGGACAGGGACAGAGCTCAGAATGGGCTTTGTAAGGACATGGAGTCCCAGAGGACACCTGGGAGCCCATGCACACACCTGGCAGGGACCATCCTGAACGGGGACAATAAGGATTTACAGCTAAGCCCGTGCTTAAGGGCGATGTCAGCACGGTGGAGGAGAGATTTTGGGTGCATCCCTGCCCCAGTGAGCTCCAGGCACACTCTCCAGCTGCTCCCTCAGCCACCCTGCAAACACCTCCACTGTGCCCAGCATAGCAGGAGTTCAATTCCCAGGAGTTCAAGCAGCAGCTTCCAGTGGCCTCAGGCAGGAAGCCGTGCATCACCTCAGGCCACCAGGAACATTTGGAGCTTCCCCCCTGTGCCACATGCCAAAAACTACCTGTGAGAGGGGTCCCAGCCAGGCCCAGGCAGAAAGGAAGCAGGCACAAGGATTTCTCTACTCCTGTTCTTAATTATCCTCAGAGTTACTACAATGGAAAGAATTTTTAAATGTGGGTATTTCCTTGTCCTCATTTATAATGCATGTTTACTTTTAGCACATTATTTAGTTTGGACCCAGAAAACCAAACAGTCAGCTGCAGTTTCATGTTCTCCTTTGCTAGCCCAGGGCTGTTGTACTTGGCTTGCAAAGGCTTTATGGAAATGTTTAAATTTAAACAAAAAGACTGTTTTCATTTCAAATTAGAAAAATAATAAACCATCCTTAGTAGGTTTGGTGAACTCTTTAAAAATGATGAAACCCAACTACCCTCCTGCCCTCAGCTGCAGATCTGAGCTGCCTGATGGTCCCTCTTAAATGCAAACGATAAATTATCATTATCCTGACTCAATTAAACCCCCCAAATGGAATGCATCTTAGAAAAATGTTTTATTTATGAATAGTTTGCAGGCTTAAGCACGGTGGCCAGTTAATGAAGTATCACTTTCTTCAGGGAGGAGAGATGCTCACAGAGGGGAGGGAGCTGTGTTATTGCTGTGAACCCAGCCTGCAGCAGGATTGATGGCATCCTTCTGTAATGAGAGCTGGGACAAGAGGGGCTGGCAGTGCCACTGGAGGGTTATTTTGAAGTGATCATGTCTGCATTTGTGTACAGGCAGGAAAGAGCAATAATCTGGTGTTAAACCTCCCTGAGTGGAACTTCTATCAAACACCAAAGTGAGAGCTGTGAGAGTCAAACCACTGGTACCTCAGGGCATGGAGAGTGTGGGTAACACATCCCTGCTCTGGAATGGGACACACATCAGCAATGGGTCTTTATACTCCAGTTTGTTCAAACACATGAAAAATACTGTGGTCCAAAAGAGTTTAAATAGGTTTAAACAGAGCAGAAAGACAAGCCCAGACCCTGGCTGGGTGCTGATCACAGACACTGGAGATGCAAATTTGCACTAATAACAAAAACAGCACCATTTTCTGGGGCAGCATCACCTCCTTATTCAACCAACCACCTGGAGTGACCTTGGGCATGCTAAAAGTCTGAACCAAAGCCCACTAAAGCCAGCAAGGCCACCTCAGGGTGCTGAGAACTGCCCAGAGCAGATACTCACCCCTCCTGCAGGGACATGGCCAGGCCACCAGGCGATCGCCGGCTCTCTCATGCCACCCTCAAAGGTGGTTTGTTTGCCACACAGAAAAGGCCCATTGCTTCCTCCTAGACACACAGAAGAAGCCATAAATCCCCCAAAAATACCAGCATTCCAAAAGGGACACTCAACCAGGCTGCTTTTAAATGAATTTTCATTTCTGCATGGATGCTTCTGCAAATAGCATGTCCAGAGTTAGGCTTTCTTGTTATGATTTCCCTGTTTGTTGTGTTGGGTTCCCTTTTTCAATATCCATTTGTGATGAAATTTTAGGAATGTCTTTTCAGCACAGGGAGAAAGTGACAGTTAAACACACCTTGCTATCAACAACCAAATTGAAAAACAAACCCCAAGCAAACAGGGAATACCTTCCTGGTTTTCCTTCCCTATAAAGGTGTTAACTGCTGTTTGTAGCTAAAGAAAATCTGACACTTTCAGCAGAAATAGTATTTCTTTCATAATTACTTTAAATTTTAAAATACCAGAGCAGTATTAGATGAAGGTACAAGAGAGAGAAAAATAATCCTGCATTCCCTGAATGTTCACTCTCAGGGATGACAGGGGCTTTTCAGGAATATCTGGGGTTTTAGCCTAACCTTGGAGCTAAGCTTGCCAAGGAACAAACAGGGAGGTCTCATCACTGATTCCAGGTCACCCAAAGTCAAACACAGTGGTTGAGCTGAAATCAGAACTCAGGATACTCCCTGCTCTGTGGTCCAACAACCACGAGACATCCTGCCTCCAAACAGGAGAGAGTGGGTTAGAAAATCAATTTGCAATAATTTCTTTCAGAGAAACGACCATTTAAACAAAAGAAAAATTTGTGAGGTACCAAAAATAGGTTTTTTTCTTGGTATTTTTCACGAGAGCTAAAGAATGAGGGACTCTAGAATCCTCTGTAATTACTCAGAAAACTCAAAGATGCATTTACCAGATGGAGCGTAAACACCCTGCTAAGTCAGTGGGCCTGGTCCTAAATAAATTACAAAACAGTCACTCCCTGAGTGGAAAGCCACACAGGTAACAACCACAAGGGCTGGAAGAAGTTCATTTGGCCAGGGATATCCCCCTGCAACAGTGACCAGAAGTAACAAACACAAGTTACTCTAAGCAGAAACGCTCTGCATTTTGAGGCTTCTCCCAAGTGCATAAAGGAGAATCCCACATACACATCTTTTCCCCCTCAGACATGGAGATTTAAGCCTTGATTTCCCAACCCCAGGCTGGGTTTGTTCCCCTGAGACTCACCTTGTTTGGGAGCTGAGATGAGAGCGGCCCCGTTATCCGAGGTGAAAAACACGAAGGTGTTCTCACTGATCCCCAGCTGCTGCAGGTGTCTCAGGATTTTTCCAATGCTGTCATCAATTTCCCTCACAGCATCCCCATACCTGAGGCAAAAGGGGATGCAAAGCATTAAAAACGGCAAAAAAAAAAAAATAATGCATTTAGTGGACTTAATTTATACCTGTGCTGCAGAAATCCTTCTCTAATTATCAGGGAATAAAGTTTTCAGCTGGCACTGTGTCTTTTACCTGCAGAGAACAACCTCTGAGGGGTATGAAGAGTCACAGCTTGTTCATGTGTGAGCCACTCTTGGACAGAGATCAGTAACTGGTATAAATTTAGCTATACAATTCCTAACTATAGGCAAACTGAGTTTGCCACAGGCTGGAAGGCAGTAACAGAGTTATGGCTGTTGGTTTGAAACTCTCAGTGCTCAAAGCTCCCAGGGTCCAGAGCTCTTTGTCTCCTCTAAATTGCATTTTTCAGGGGTGCTTTTCTACTTGCTGGTCTGATTTACAGGCTTTTAAAATGGGCACTAATCATACAAAAGCCTTCTAAAAAATCATCTGTGCCACATACAGCATTTCATTCCTCAACTGGCAAAGGAGCTTAAAATCCCCCTTCTCCCCCGTTTTGGTCACATGACCATCATTTCAGATTAGAGCAAAATTATTAAAGAACAATCCAAGCAAAGTGCTACTAAATAATGCATTTCAGCACACACACACTACACTTTTGAGCAGTGATCTCTGTACCTGGATCTAACAAACATGGCTTAGGTTTTCTGTGTCTGCAGCATGAAGTATTAGTTAAAAAAAACCCAATAAACCAAAATGCACAAAAGCAGGACTTACAGCCCTCTCTGACTGGTGCCCAGGAACTGTTTGGAGGCATAAACAGGAGCGTGGGTAGCATCAATTGCCCAGTATAAAAAGAAAGGCTGCTGGCTGGCCTGCTGCTTGCTAATAAAATCGAGAGCTTCCTGTAAACAACAATAAAAATGGATTTATCCTCTGCCATCTAAATCCCTCCAAAAAAAAGAAGCATAAAATCACCGTGCCTTAGAAACCAGGATTAAAACAGTACCTGCAGGTAGAGCTGAGTCAAGTTGGCTTCACCTGTCTTCAGATCTATTTTGAAATCGTCGTAATATCTTAAGATAAAGTGAATCAGAGAGGAAAAAAAAATCAATCCTAAGAAATCCACAACATAAGGATTTTTTTCCCTTTATTTGCTGTGCAAGTAAGTGACAAATAAGTCACAATTGCTACTCAGCAAACTCCCTTCAGATATTAAAAATACATCACCATAATTTTTCTTATGGGAGAAAACAGTGACACAGCTCGATCCAAATTAATGAGGCCTTCAAGTGTTTGGCCAAAGCTGAGGGACTGGCCTTTCACTGTGAAGCCACTGGGATAGGGACAATATGACTAAAGGCCTCATGCTCCTTCACAGAGAGCTGTTTGAAACAGGAGTGGAACAGTCAGAAGGACACAACAACTTCCAGTGAGACAGAGAAAACCTGGAAGCAGACCAGGAGAAGAACAGCAGTGAAATAAGATGATACCAGGGTCAAAAATGAATGGACAAGCAGGGCACAGACTGCACACTTGGAACATGGAATGGTGTTACACAAACAGACAAAATGTTATTCCAAACAGGAAGAGAAGGAACAAGGAGGTCTTTCAGTACAGAATGGAAGCAGCTTCCAAGAGCAGCGGAGTGAAATCATCCCAGGAAGCCTTTAGGGTGCAAGGGATGAGCAAACAGCTCTGGGAGGGGGGCACTCGGGGGCAGCCACATCCCTGCATGGTCCACGTGCAACTTGCAGGTTGGCCTTGGTGCCTAGACCTTTATTAATCACAGAATCATGGAATCACAGAACGGTTTGGCTTGGAAGAAACACTTTCCAAAAAGTGGCAAAAGCCCATCCAGTTCCAGCCCTCCTGTGATGGGCAGGGACACCTTCCACTAGACCAGGCTGCTCCAAGCCCTGTCCAACCTGGCCTCAGGGAGAGCCCAGAAAATAACATCACCAGGCAAGGGGCTGAATTACCTGCCAATCATTTCCCAGTCCCTATACACTGGGATGTTGGGGAGCTCTCTGTTATCATAAGGTCCAAAATGGCAGTTTGGGGATCCAAACCACTCGTCAAACCCGTGTTTCAGGGGGTGGAACTGGGGCCGGTGCCCCAAGTGCCTGGGAACAAAAGCAACAGAGGAGTTAAAATCCTACAGCAAAGAAGCAAATAATCCCCTCAGAATGGCATGCAAGGAAACCATCTTTGCCTAAGAAGTCCAAACTCAAATAATTTCAATCAAGACAATGACTCCAGAGCAGTGCCTTGCTCTGTCTCACACTTGCTGAAAGCACACCCATGTGGACTCACCCCAGTGCTTACATATATTCTGTTTTATCTACTGTCCAGTCTTTCTTTCCCATTATTTCCTTGCATTGATGTCTTCTCTCCTGATGATCAGCACTGATGGACTACCCTGCCCAAAAACCTCTGCAGAGATGCACATAATGTTTTACTCAAGGATTCTGATCTATGACAAGTCACTTTTATACCCCTGAGCTGTAAAAACACAAGGCAAAGCTCATGAAATGCACTGTTTTATCTGCATCCCCTTTATGGAGTATTCATGATGCCAAAATGGTACAAAGAGACCTGAATGTAAATGAAATGAGGTTTTTTTATGTGCACATGTGGATATAAAACACACTTAGCTACTCCTGATGACAGCTCCACTCTACTGTGCAGCTTGAAAATTCTCCATCTTGAACTTCAACACGAAGCTCCTCTCTAATCTCCGGTTTTTGTCCTGAAAATTCCACATTTCCTCCATTTATACCATCTTGAAGATGCAGAATGCCCATCCTCTCTGTTTCTAAAGGAGATCTCTGCAGCTTAATGTTTATTTAATCATTTCAGCTTCCACTCACTATCCTGCCCACTCTGTGCCATCCCCCTCTGCACCTTCTGAGCGTAAAGGGCATAAAATGAGTTCCCTGAAGTAAAACGATCCAGGGAGTTATTCTGAGCTATTCCAAACTGAGCTATAACAGCAATAATCATCATTCCAGCTCTGATCATGTGATGTAACTACCACTGCAAGTCCAGCCTGAAAGATTCCATCCTTTCCTCATTTATAGACATGGAAATACAAAGCTATTCCTGGCTGCTTCTACAACAGGGGAGATGAATATGCACATCTTATTCTCAGTCCTGAGAGAACTTACAGATACATTAAATAATGACTGAGATGCAGATTATTCTCTCCCTTTCACAACACAAAACCCAGAGATTTAATTAGACGCAGCAAATTCTGGAATTATTGTGGCAAATACTTGACTTGCAAACTTATAATTAAACCATGGAACTTGATTTAATTACTGGGCACCCCAAAAAGTTTGTAGAAGGGATGATGAAACAATATAAAAATCTTCTGCTGGAAAACTTTAAAAAAAATCTTTAAAAGCCTTAAAATTCTCTGCATGGCCGGGATGAGACTCCAATTTAACTACTGTACATTGGATTTCTTTACACCTTTCCAGGGAGCAGGGGATGTGCACAAATGCCAGAGCCTGTTGGTGCTCAGCAGCAATCCCAGTCCTGTACAGGACAACATTTTTTGGATGCACAATAATGCACTGCACGTTCCCATTTAGTCATATATCCCTGCTAACAGCTGCAGGTCCTTCCAGATTTGCCTTTTTCCAAATAACTGGAACCAATCTGTATTTGCCTTGTTTATTCCTTTTCCCTGGGTGTATGAATTTACATTTATTAGCACTGAACTGCATCTTATTGCATCCAGCCCACTGAGCCGATTCTTCACGGCCACTCTCCTGCTTGGGTTTGTGGTGATAAATAATTCACTGGCTGAGGGTGGTTTGCTTTCTTCCCAACTTCAGCAGGTGAATCCGACCACAATCCAGACTCTCTCTTTCCTGACTTGTTAATGGAACTCCTCAATAAATTGTATCCCGTTAATTTCCACGGGAATTCAGGTTATTAACAAAAACATAGCAAGAGCCAAAGATAAAAAGCATGTGGGTGCTCAAGGCAAATTCCAAATAAAATCTTGGTGTTTTCTGATTAAATTAAGTGGTGGGAGACACGGATGAAAGCACAGTTGAAGAGTTTATAAATATATGTACACACATAAAAACCCCTTCAACTCTTCATATGAAGATGTAATGGCAACACTCAACCCAGAAATTGATCCCAGCAGGGGGGAAGATCCACCACAGATTCCAAAGCTGGACATTTAAGCTTCAAAACAGGGGCTTTTTTCTGTAATTCTGTTTTTTTCTGCTGCTCCTCCCCAACACACACACAAACTGAAATCTCAAAGCAAGAGCTCTCAAATACATTTACCATTTGCCAATGATCTTATTGATGTACCCAGCTTTCTTCAGGAGCTCTGGAAGCAGCAATTCAGAATCTTGGATTCCTCCTACTATATCCTGTGGTGTGTATGCTGGGGGAAAACAAATGAAAAACAGCTTTCTGACACTTGGAAATATTAGAGCAAACAGCAAATGGCCACTTAACATTAATAGCAGTGTCATTGGGTCAGAAATTGGTCCCAGCAATGTCACTCCTTCGAAGTCCTCAGAAGAAAACAAATTGATCCAGAGAGATCAAAGAGAGATCTTCACCCACTTGTGCATCAGAGCAAATAATAAAGGGAACTACCATGAGGGTGAGACCATTGAAAGGGGAAATCCTAAAAAAATCAGGTGCTTTAGGTGTTGCCTTTATGTTGTAAATTTGCTTTATACTTTCTACAACAAAGGCATTTTTTCCTAAATCAAAAAAATAATAAATTTGCTCACGATAGAAGAACTGACAGAAATAAGTCTCTCTGAGCCCACAGTTCTCTGGCCCTTAGGAATCTCAGGTGTGACTTTGGGTTTTGGCAGGAATGGGTCCTTGGGTGCTGATTCTGGCCCAGGCATGTCCCAGCATGTGGCATTTCCAAAGCAAACCCAGGGATCTTCCCTGGAATCACCACAGGCACAAGTCCTGTAAAACTGCCAAGGTTAGAAATGGTTCAAAATCATGAAAAAGTTTGAAATTAAGAAACATAAAAGGCTAAAAAAGGTTAGAAATCTGGCTGCTGAATAAAACCATGAGCAACCTGTTCTTTCCTCTGGGTGCCAACATCACCCCCCACGTGACTCTTCCTCCACCAGACCCCAACACCACTGCCTGGAGGAAACATTTCTCAGCCAGCAGAAGCAAATGGATCAACCAGCCTTGTTTACACCTCTTCATTCGAGGAGGTTTTTCTGCTTGATGAGGAGGAAGCAACAAATTTCACGCTTATTAACAGGGTAATCCTCCCGTGCCACTCTGGAGGATCCACGGGGGAAGATCCCTGAGCCAAGCCTTTGTTCAAAGCTAAACCCCCTCCCAAGGCACACGGGGAAACCAGGAGAGGCAGGGAAACAGCAATGAAGTTCCTACCGTTCCTGGCATGTGCATTGGTGGTGTAAAAGCCATTCCTGACTGGGAGTCGGCCCGTCAGCAGCGCTGCCCTCGCTGCAAACAACAAAAACACTCATTTACATGCAACTCCTGCCTAATATTAACATTTCTGTGTGAAGACTGAGGCCAGAGCACTGACAGAAGTGTGTCAGTGTCCTTTTGCCACAGCCAGCACTAAATCACTCACATCAGAACTGGCAGCAACTCCCCTCTCTGATGCACCAGGTTCTGACATATCATTTGAGTTATTCCAGGAAAAATCCGAGTGAAATTTGGCCTCTTTATTAAATTACCCATTGCTGAAGAGTCATTATTTTGAATAGTCAATGCAGCAGCCCTTATATCTCACTTATACATATATATATATAATATATATTGTATATTTAAGAAGAAATCATAGCACAAACTGATTAGATGCTCAAGGCTATATTTTCAAGCTTGACTGAACAAAAATCATGAAATATAAAGAGCTGTCCAGCTTTGACAATAAAATCAAGTTCTGACTGCAGGGAACATTTAAACAGACGTTTAACTTTAAGCATATGCAGTCCCACCACTGGACTTAGCAGGATTTCAGCACATTTTAAATGCTTTTTTTGAGCAGGGACATCATCAGCACATTGCCAAGTGATATCCTATATGAAAGCCCAAATAAAAAGCCCATGTTCCCCATTTTTGTCTCAGTTCTTGGCAGCTAATCAGGTTGGAGGGAAAAAGAAAAGAAAAGAAGAAACCACCTCACAGAAAAAACAATAAGGATAAAAATATCTGTGTCTTCCAGACCCAAACGTTTCTTTTATCTCTTGTCCCTGTCCCAAGAACCTTCAAGTCACCAGAGTCAAAAACAGGACACAACCTGCTGCCTGTCCTCACCAAAGCCAACAGAATCAGGCAAAATACATCCAGCAACACTTTAGATCCTGCTCTGTTTATCCCAAAACATGAAAGGCAAAAAAATGCAATGACTGAGGCTGGAATATTGAACTGTAATGGTTTTTAAAAAAATCCTTTAGCTGGGCTGATGTGATCACTGAACCAGTGCTCTGCAGAAACTAAAGACTCTAGGTTTTCCAATCAAAACATAAATAAAAAGGGAGCAAAATGCAAGATCAAAGCACCAAATCCAGACTCTGGTCTAAGGGACTGGTTGTGACTTCACTGTCAGGCAAACACCCTAAACTTCCCAAAAGAAGCTGTTTCTTGTGCTTACATGGTTTAAAATTCCAGTTTACTTACAGGGAGAGCAGAGAGGGTTGGCAGTATAAAAATCCAGGAAAAGCATCCCTTCTGCAGCCATCTGGTCCAGGTTGGGAGTTTCCTTAGAAGGCTCTCCGAAAGCTCCCAAATCCCCCCAGCCCATCTGTAAAAAGAAGACACCAAAAGATTTATAAATCTTTGCAGTGCTCATCTCTCTGCTCAGTGACAAAAAGGCTCTTCCCCATCCCTGTGAAACAGGGACCTCCTACACTTTTCCCTGGTGGGTGGGAAACTGAGACACACATGAGATTAAAGGACTTACTAACAGGTATTAAACCACTTTTACAAGCCCCAGTGCCTTCACTGCTACTCAAAGGCCCAAAGCACACCCAGAGCAGGGAGGAAGTTACACATGATACACTCAGTGCTGTACAGCTGCCATGTCAGTCCCTGCCTATGTGTCTTAGTGCTGGACCCAGGATTCCATCTCAGCCTCTGGATTTATCCCTCTGTACACAGGGAACCAGCAACACATGGAAAAGGCCTAAACGCCAAAGCAGCACTGCAGGAAAAACAAGGAAGTGTTTGCTTTAAAGCAAGAGGAGAGAAACCTGCCAGAGGAATCACATGTTCCTCTGCTTATCTGTGGTTTCACCCTGTTCTTCCTCCTAATTCCGAGGGTCACGTGCCAGGAGAACCATAAAATTCCCATCATGGTGCCCGTGGTTAGTGCTGGGAAAAACACAACCCAACTCCAGACAGAAGGTTCCAGAAGGGAACAACTTAATGAGCCCTAAGGCACCACGAGTGCCAGAGATTGTACTGTGCTTTAAGAGGCAACAGGTCCCTTTAATTCAGGTGTGTCCTCAGGTGAGCAATGGACACTGAGGGGGGGACCTGTGGGGATCTTTAGGAACCCATCCTCTGGAAGATGACATGAAAATATTAGGAGAGAAGCAAGCCAGAAAGGTGGCAGTGACCTGAATGTGTCGGAAATGAATAGGTGTCCTTATCCACGTGTCCAAGGGTGCAAAAAAGCCTTTAAATTAGAAACAAATCTAGGATTACTTTTGCTCTTTAATAACCTATTGCCTTTGTTATTTCCCCCCCCACTCGGTTCAGAGAACAAAAATCAGTGGAACTACTTCTCTTCCTCTTTAGTTTTTCAGGAGGCAAGTATGGGTTAAAGCATTTCCTGAAATGTGTTGGAGTTTCTTTGTCCACACTTGTAGATGCACCTTATGTGGTGGATCCACCCACCACAGCTGCCACAATTCTTTGTGCAGGCTACAAACCCAAGCTTGTAACTTCAGGGTGAGTCTACCAAGCTTTAACAATCACCAAGACACCCTGTTTTTCAATATTTACTAGTCAGTTGAATCCTTTCCCAAGGGCTGTGGAGTTAATTGCTGGGTTATTTTGAAATGAAGGAGAGATAAGATGAATAGACTCCTAGATAAGGTATTTCTTAATTCCAAACTCTAAAAGGTTTGACTCTGTAGCTCTGAGAAGAGTTTTCAGGATATCCACACACAAGGAATAAGGAGAGGTCACTCATTCCAAGTCCCTGCCAAGGGGGAGCAGGTGATGCAGGACCATGTCTGGGTGGGCTTGGAATGTTCCAGGACTCCAGCCCTCCCTGGGCAGCTGCCCCTGTGCTCTGACACCTTCAGCATACAGAACTTCTTCCTCATTTTGAGCTGGAACTTCTCCTATTTCAATTTACGGCCATTACCCCTCTCCCTGTTGCTGGGCACCAGTGGGAAGAGCCTGGGACCACTCTGACCCCCCCTGGGACCACCCTGAACCCGTTGGGACCACTCTGACCCCCCGGGACCATCCTGACCACCCCCTTGGGAGATATTTGTGCGGACTGACGGGATTCCCTCTGGGTTTCCCCTTCTCCAGACTAACCAGGCCCAGCTCCCTCGGTCTCCCCTCACACCAGGGAGATGCTCCAGACCCCCCCCCACCCTCACAACCGCGTCCCCCGGTGTCGCAC
>VXBX01008851.1:661152-675337 GCA_013400415.1 Scytalopus superciliaris
GGGGGGGCTCCGGCGCCTCACGCTGGGTGGGGAGATTTGGACTATGCTAGGCTGTGCCAGCACCAGAGAGGTGGCTGCAGGGGGCAGAGGATGCTCAGGAGAAAAGCCCTGGAGGGGCCATGATGAGCATGGATGGCAAAGTGGGATGGGGTGGAGGGCACTACGTACGTTGTTGAGGTGTTTCCACTCCTCCGCCCACTCGCGGTCAGTGAGCCGGTGGTCGATCACCTCCTCCTGCCGCGTCCCGTGCACGGCTGCAAGGCAAGAGCAGGGTGGGAGTCAGCTCCCCTGCAGCACCCCTCTGCCTCTGGGGGGGCCGCAGCCCCCCATTCACCCCTCAGTGCATGGGGGGATGCCCTGGCTCACCGGCGGGCCGCTGGCGCTCGCGGAGCTCCCGGGGGTCGGGGTGCCGGTAGGCGTCACGGTAATGGTGTGCCATGGCCATGTCCTCCAGGCGGTAGTGCTGGGGCAGGGGGGCGGCGGCGTTGGGGTGGCCCAGCCCGTTCGGGGGGTGGCTCAGCCCGTTGCTGGGGCTGTAGCGCTGCGCTGGGCTCATGGTGCACGGCCGCTTGCTGAGGTGCTCGGGGTGCAGGGGGTCTCGGTCCAAACCGTTCTCTTTGGTCCTGGGTATAAGAGAAGAGGTTGGTCCCCACCAGGCACCCACCACCCCAGGGGCCCAACCCCCCCTTTTGAGGGCTGTGTCCCCGAGTGATTCCCCATGATGCCCCCAGTTTGCACCTGTCTGGCGTCCTCCTCTTGCCACTCTCGCCCACCTCCAGGAGCAGCTCGGAGGAATCAATGGGAGAGGAGGCGTTGGCATCCAGCAGCAGCTGCTCGTGCTGGGCCAGGTACTGGGCCGGGGTCTGCTTGGCCATGCGGGCACAGTGCAGCAGCTCCCGCTGCAGCAGCGGCAGGTTAGCCTGTGAGGGGGGTGACAATACAGTCCATGGCTCCAAAGCCCCCCCAGTGTAGCCTGGCTGTGCCCCAAGCCCATTGCAGGCAAGGGGTGCAGGGCAGGCAGCTGCCTTCCCTTCAGGGTCCTTCCTGCTCACCTTCCCCAGGGTACAGCCTTGGGATGCCCAGGGACCAGTTGGGCTTTTAGGGGACATATGCGAAGCAACCCACAGCGTTTGGTCACATGCTGGCATGGCCCAGCTTTGACAGAGCCCTCCTGTATCCTGGCAAGGGCTGTACAGCATCGTCCCCTGGCCTGGTCAGCCACCACGGCCACCCTATCCCTATGACCATCACCCTGGGGGCTGCATTTCTGGGAGCCCCCAGCCTGTCTGGCACCCATGGCGTGTGAGGATCAGCTGTGAACTCTCCTCCCACCCACCCACCGTGTCCTCCCCACCGCTGCAGCCCCAGAAGCACGTGGAGCAGCAGGAATTAAGCAGCAGCAGAGACCCCTTTTGCCCGTCAGTCTGGCTGCCAGCTCTGGATTTCTCCTTAGGCAGCTGATCCCCAGCCAAATCCCATCTGTGGGACACGTTAGCGCCCGAGCTGGAGATGCACTCTGCGGTGAGCAGGGCTGGACCCTCCCTCCCCTTTCCTTCCCTTCCCCTCCCTGGCTGGGGGGGAAGCAATCCCACAAAAACAGCAAGTCTGGGAAGCACGCCGAGCCCGGCTGGTTGCAGTTAGGCTAATGAGAAACATCTGGAACGGGTGGTGGGAACAGCTGGGAGCAGGGTGCCAGGGCAGCCGGCGCAGCCGCCGCGCTCTTGGCAGTGGGACAGCGGGATGGCTCCCAGCCCGCCCGGAGCCGCGGGGCCACCAGTGCCCGCCGGGACCGGGGGGTGCACCATCCCCTGCTCCCACAGATCCCAAATCCCCTGCAAACTGTGCAGGAGGGTGTTGGGTCTCTGCTGTCCCCTTGGCTCAGCCCGGAGCAAACCACTCCGGCAGCTCTGTGGCAGATTCCTGTGGTGAGCACGGACCTCAGCTCCATGGACCTTCTATCAGACAGGACTGGGATGCAGAGGTGGAAAAGGGGCTGGCTTGGCACTTTTTAATTATTTCTTTGCTAATGAGGGCCAGGCGATGCCGGGCTCGAACATCTGCCAACAGCACCAGTGCTGCCAGTGCTCGGTGAACCCCTCCAGAGCGGGGTGACAGTGCAGAGTCAGCACAAAATTAAAAGGCCAATAAAAAAAAAAAAGGGGGATTTTTAATGAATTTCAAATGGCAACCAGCTGGACCAACCCCTGGTTTATTGCAACCAGCCCTGGCCCCGTGTGACTCCACACGTGCAGCTGGCAGTGTGCCCAGGGGGACATGGGCAGCCCCACAGGCAGCTGCCAGCCCTGACCCCAAAGCCACTCCCAAATCCCCTGTACTGGAATGCTGCCATGAATCCCACCATGTCCAGGCTGGGGCACCCACCTTGAGGAAGGGGATGACGAAGGGTCGCAGCGGGAAGTTGGTGGCCTCTTGGAGCTTGGCGTGAAACTCCTCGATGGTGAGTGTGGAGTTCTGTGGGGACAGCCTGGGCTCAGCACCCCTGGCACAGTCCCCCACCTGCCCCACACCCCTGGGGGATGCTTGGCTGTTTCTCCCCCATTCCTGCTCCTCTGCCATGCTCATGGGAAAACTGCACCCATGGGAAAACCGCGCTCAAGGGAAAACCATGCTCAAGACTCTGCTGGCAATGCCAGCAGCCAGCACCCAACCCTGCACCATGCTGTGCAGATCCCAGGAGGTGCTGGGAAAACATCCCCCGTTTTCCCAGGATTTAGGTCACTCCACGCCCCTCTGTTCCTTTTAGCAGCATCTCCATCCCAAAAGGAAAACACGAGACCCCTGGAAGACAGGGCACCCTGTGGCTGACCGGGCGGACGTACCACGAGCCCCAGGACGAGGGTGCGCACCCGCTCCCCGATCTCAGGGGAGATGTCATTGCCAAACTGCTGGAGGGTGGTGAGGAAGCGCTTGAGCTTGGAGAGTTGCCGGGCACCACAGGCTGGGGGGAGCTGGTGGGTGGAGAGGGAGGCGCTGGAGGAGGTGGCCGGCCCATTGCTGAACCCGTTGGGGGTGGATGGAGCCCCATTGATGGCAGTGGGTGAGTGGCTGCTCCCGTTCATCACTGGGGAGAGAGGGAATGGGAGGTCAGAGCGGGTGGTTGTGCCCTGGCACTGTGGGGACAAAGCTGGGAAGAAGGGACAGGACCATCCTGCTGGGTAATGTTGGCACCCCCTGGGAGGCTTTGTGATGCTGCTGCATCCCTGGGGCTGCATCCTTGACTGGTCCCCAGTGCTGTGGGGCTGGAGTGAGGGAAGGAGAAAGGGAGGGAGGGAGGAAGGGGATACAGTGCATCCCCCAGCATGGTGAGAGCCTGATCCAGCTTCTCAGCAGTCAAGGCAGCCAAGAGAAGACACTCCATCCTGCCCCTCTGGGAGCTGCTCAGCATTCCCAGGGAGAATCCATGAGCCGTTTCCCACAGAGCCCAGTCTGGCTTGCAGCATGCTGGCACCTCTGTCCCTGCTGCCCAGGCAGAAGGATAGGAGCTTCCTGGAATACCCCATGCCAGGTGACCTAGAGGGGACATTTTGGGGTGCCATCCAGCAGCATGACAGACCCCCTGTGTCCTGCACCAGCCCCATGTGAGCACAGGGACCTTTCCACAGCCAGTGTGGGCGACAACACGCGTCGCCCCCTCTCCCGAGCGCGCGGCCCCGCGGCTCCCGGCATGCACGCGCCTCTCCCCGCGCACACCGGGCACCCAGCATGGCACTAACCTTGGCGTGCTGCGCTGCCCACCGGCCCTGCCTGCTCTGGGGGGCTCCCGCTCGCTCTCCGGCCGGGCAGCGCCCGCCGCCCGCTAAAGAGGTGCCGAAAATAACCCCGCGGCCACAACTGCTTTTATTCCCACGACAGGTGCGTTACTAAGTTGGACACCACACATGTCCCTGGGCTGGGATGGGGCTGGGGTTCCCATCCCCGTGACCCACCGGGGCAGGGCGAGGGGCTGGTGGCGGGGAGCACCCCCTGCCCAAGTGCGCCATGGTGGCACCGTGCTCCCAGTGGGACCCTGTGCTGGCTTGGGGGGCTGTGGCTGCGCTCGGGTCTCTCATGAGAGCGGGTGTTTCATTTTACTTACAAAGACAGACCATCGACCATTTCAAGCAACCATGAAAACGGCCGCGAGGCAGAAACGTCGGAGGGCCAGCGTCTCGATCTGCAAGCAAAATAAAACACGCTATGATGAGAGAGCAGAGGGGGCAGCTCTCGGCCAGGGGTCCTGCACAAAATGCTCCTCGTGGTGGGCACAGTGTGGGCATGGTGTGGGCAGGTGTGCCCCGGGCAAAGCCACCTGAACCTGCAATGGACACAGGTCCCTGCATCCCACTGCAGCCTCAGCGAGGGTTCAGGGGATGGATACTCATCTGCCTGACACAGCCCCCACATTCTGGGGACCAAAGGAGGTCCCCAAAGGCCAAGAACAACTGAAATGCCGTGGTGCTCCATGCCAAGCTGTGGCAGAGAGCCTTGCCTGCACTCCTGGCCCTATGTGCCAGACCCAGCCAGACCTGGGCTGCCACATCTGCCACAAGGCTGGGATTGAAAACCAAAATCCCTCCGAGCGCAGCCAAGCACAAGCTGATTTCTAGAGTCTGTCCAGGAGCAGTGCTGAGGGGCTAGAGGTGTTCGGGGGCTGCTTCTTGGGGTTTGTTTTAGGGTGTTTTGTTTCCCACCGGGGATTTTCTAAGTAAGAAACAGCTAAAAGCAAAGCCCTTGCACACGTGCATGCCCAGGATATGTCTCGGCGGGTCTGGAGCAGCTGCTGGTTATGGCCACTGCCTCTCCTGCCAGGGGGACCAGCCTCATCCCCTGCCTGCCCGGATCCTGCCCGGCATGTGCCTTGTCCATCCATGTGCCAGGACAGTGACACCAGTACAGGGAACATGTGGGTGTGCAGTGAGTCCTCGTGCCACTGGTGCAGCCACGACACTGGTGTCCCTTCAGTCCAACTACAGAGACTGAGACTCCAGCCTGGAGTCCCCTGCAGCCACCACGCCACAGCCTGGGCTGGGCATAGAGGTCCCTGCCACCGCAGCTGGCCATGACACTGCCCTGCCACCACTGGGTGCCACACAGATGGGCATGTGGGTCCCCACATGCCTGGGAGCCACAATGGGGCCAGCTCCGATCCACAGAGATGCCCCCAACCTGCAGCATCCTCCAGCCATGAGATGCTCTGTGCCAGCACCTGGTGACCTCATGGCAGGAGACCAGCATGTCCCTGTCCCCAAACACCTTGGGGGCACTGCTGGTCACTGACAGTGCTACAATGCTCCCTGTAGGCACATGCATGAGCCATGGTTTGGGGAGTGCAGCCCAAGGACTTTCTCCAGCACGAGCACATGTGATGTTACCCCACATCACAGCCAGCACCGTGCCGGGCTCTGAGGATGCCGCTGGTCCCGGCACAGCGTGTGATGTGGAGGTGAGGAGGGCTGGGCAGCCCCCCAGCCTGGCACCCCGTCCCCAGCCCATACTCACTGGTGCTCGGCGTGAATGGGGGGTGGCGCGTGGCTCCCTGGGTGGCGGCCGGCGGCGGCGGGGGCATGGCGGGCGGTGTGGACCTGGACTGTGTCTTCACGTCGGCTGGCGAGTCGGGCATGGTGGCGGCCACGTCTCCACGTTATCTGCGGGGAGAGGGCATGGGGTGGTGAGTGGGGTGTGCCAGGCAGGGCTGTGATTGCCCACAGTCAGGGGCAGAGGGGACACGTGCGGACCTCGGGCTGGCTTGGGCGTCTCTGCTCCCAGGAGGGCAGAGCTCAGGCAACAGGCAGAGTGCCTGGTGTCCTGTGTGCCAGCCACATGGTGGGCATGGTGATGGACCTCCTGTGATCTGCACAGTGGTGGGGACAGGTCAGGGCACCAGCTCTGCCCCAAGCACAGGGCACAGCCCGTGTGTGTCTTTGCAACGTCATCACTGTCACATCACAGCACCCTGAGCCCTGTATGTGTCCCTGCAAAGCCATTGCTGTCATATCACAGCACCCTCCTGCCCATTTTTTGGGAATTCCCAGCTGCCTGCTAATTCCCCACCATCCCTGGCTTCCGTAATCCCAGTCAGAGATCCTGGGATTGTCATGACCCATGCTCAGTGGCAGCAGCAATGGCACAACCCACACATCATGACCTCAACCCACTAGTGACAGTCCTCCCACAGCGCTGAGGGACCCTGTGAGGCGCCATATCCTGCAATCCAGGCAACATGGTGCTCCTGCCATCACCCCACCGGGCTCCCCTCTGGCATCGCTGCCTCCCTCACACCTCCCTGTGCTGCCAAGCCCAAACAACACCCAGCAGTGGCATCCCCGGGGAATGGTGCCAGCGCTGTCCCCTCCGGCTGGCGTGGCCGCGGTGCGAGGTTTCGGCCCCGCAGTGCCGTGCCGGGTGCTGACGGGTGGCCACAAGTGCTGGCAGCTGCGGTGATCTGTCACCGTGCCCGAGGGCCGCCGGCTCCAGCCAAAGATGGAAGCGGCTGCCACAGCCACCCCCCGGCCGCGGGGTCCCCGCTGCGCCCCGGCACGGCTGATAAACACTAATCTAATATGCATCCTTAATCCATGGCAACTGTGGGGAGATTAATTGAACCTGGCAAGAGCGCATTGTCCGGGCTAAATAAAACCGGGGCCTCATCCCGAGCAAGATGCTATCGGGGTTGTGCCGCAGCCAGCGCCATGCACGGAGGACCAGGAGATGGGAGAGGTGTGGCAAGAGCCAAAATCTCCAGTGGTCACTGTCGTGGACCCACAGCATCCTTCCGGATGGCTCCAGCACCACGGATATTCCTCCCTGTCCACAGCACACCTTAATCCTGCCAACACCTGGATGTGCCTGCTCCAGTTTCCCATTCCTTGCTCCCTCTCCAGCCACAGGAGAAACCCCAAGACCATTCAGCATCCCTCCTGCTCAAACATCAGTTTCTTTACAGGGCCTGCCAAAATAAATTGTTTGTTTTGAAAAACACCTTTTGTTTTCCTTTTCATGGCGATGCCCTTCTCTGGGCAAAGCTTCTCCAGTCTTCCAGGCTTTCCCTGTCACTCAGCAGAGCAGGATCCAGCCCCGATGGCAGGGAATGAGCTCTGAGTGTGCACAGAGTGTGACCCTGACTGGGTGGCTGCATCTGCACAGCTGCAGCACCTTGATCCCACACAGTCCTTGCCTGCATCCCTGGCAGCATCCCTGCTTGCATCTCCATCCATGCCTGTATCTCATCCCTGCCTGTATTCCCATTCCTGCCTGCATCCCCACCCTGACCCTGATCCCTTGGCTGTCCTGACTCCATACACACACCCACACCCAGGGCAAAACATGGATACACTCGTTCTGGCACCAATACAGCTTTTCCACAGCTTCCCATCAGGAGGAAAGTTTCCACAAAGCTGAATAAGCACTCGGGGCAACAGGCCCTGGTTCTGTTTTTATCTGTGTTTTCCTTTATTTTCTCTAAGTTATAAATTTTCCCCAAGATGTCTGCAACCCAAACACGGCTGTGCAGGCACAGGAATGGTCCCAAATCCAATGGGAAAAAGAGCCTGGAATGCTCATAGGACCCAACCATGGCCGTGCCACCAACCCAGGTCCTTTGCAGAATGGGATGAATTCCATGGGGGTAAAGGAAGTTTGGGGGGGCCAAAGTGCAGTTTCCCACCACCACCTCCAAACAGCGACCCCCCAACACAACTCAAACTCTGCTGGAATTTTTTTTCCCCTCTATTTTTTTCTCTCTTTGGGGTAATTTGTCCCAGCCGCTCGGGGCCGTGTCTGTTTTCTCCATCTGGTTTCCATTAGGTCTGTGCAGCCCAGATGAATAAGTAATAATATAAAAATAAAAGGATTAGTATTTTCTCCTCGGCTGGCGGGAGCGGGTGTTCCCACCCTGCCTCCCGGGGCCAGCGGATGCCGGAGCCCCACACACCCCCAGGTGACCCCGAGCCCCCCATTTGTCCCACTGCAGGGTGTGACCCCCAGCACTAGCCCAAGCAGCGTCCCTGCTGGGGGAGACACTGTCACACAGCCAGTGGGCACCAACACACGGCCAAGCATTCCAGAGGGCACAACACATGGCATCCCACAGCCTGGAGTCTGAGGGACAGGAGCAGTGCTTGAGGGATGGGACTGGCAGCCATCCCAGTCTGGCATCTGCTATTTCCCACAGCCCAGGGAGCCCATCCCACCATGGGCCGTGTCCCAGCCTGGAGTTCTGTCCTTCCCAGGCAGCACATGGGGTGTGCCAGCCCAGGGTGAGCCCAATGACTGTGGAGCATCCAGGCTGGCTGCTCTCCTCTCCACTCCCCAGGGATGGAGCAGGCAGGGAACTGCCCTGGACATGGCCATTGGAAATCTCCGGCTCCCTGCAGCCCTCCCAGACCAGGCAAAGCTTCCCGGGCAAGGAAGGGGTTAAAGGGAATTCAGCGCCCAGCATCCTTCATGCTCTCCAAATGGCCACAAATGAAATCCAGATGCTGGAGGCGACATCTCCCCAAGCCAGGCTGCCTCAGAAACAAAGGCAGGGAAGCATTCCTGCTCCTCAGCTGCTGCAGCCACCGGGGCCAAGAACAACTCCCCGATAAGACAGCGGGGACCGAGCTGTCCCAGCTGGAGCAGGTTAGGAAGAGGGGAGTGCCGGCAGCCTGGCAGCAGCACTGGCCACGTGCACCAGCACAGCAGAGCTGGTGGGAGCTCAGGGCATCCTCGTCTCCCTCCTGACTCCCTCCCTGGGGCTGTGGTGACAACAGGGACAGGTGACAATGGCCACCTCGGAGGTGTCTCACCCCTAACTGCACATGGAGGGGGAGAGAGCAGGAGAGCAGCTGTGGGATGCTGAGAGAGGGTAGGTTTGGTTTGGATACTGGGAAGAAATTGTTCCCTGTGAGGGTGGGGAGGCCCTGCCAGGTTGGATGGGGCTTGGAGCAACCTGGGCTAGTGGAAGGTGTTCCTATCCATAGCAGGGGGTGGAACAAAATGATCCTTAATATCCTTCCCACCCAAACCATTCCATGATCCTACGATGATGCTGGAGGGTTGCTGCCCACCTATTACCACCATGTCCCACGTGCTAATTTTAGGGAGAGCGTGACCCACATCCCAGCACACACCAGCACAAACAAAACCCCTTTTAAAGTAAATCCAACTCATTAAACTCTCTGCAAAGTTTGTAAACGAACCCAGATCCAACCAGTTCCGGTCCTGGGGAGCCCCAGCAGGTCACCCTCACCTTTCCCATGGGCATCCTGGGAATGTCCCATGCCACTGGCCCAGCTGGGACACTTCCCACCCACCCAATTCCAGCGTAAAGCAGGTTTTCCCATGCTTGGATACACCCCAATTTGCTTTGCTTTCTGAGCAGTGCCCGGCCACGCTGCCTGCACCTGCATCCCAGGAATGTCGGCGCTGCCAGGGGATGCACCACCGGCAACACTCTCCCTTGGCTCCAGGACACCAACTCCCAACAAGGACCAAGACTTCTGGTCCCCTTCCACCTCCTGGCAGTGACAGCTCCACATGGAACACCAGCACCCACAGCCAGGCTCCCCACACGCCCCAAGCCCAAAAACCCTGTTTCTCGAGCCAAAACCAGCCGCCCAGGGACCCAAACCAGCTGGCTCAGTGCCACGGAGGCAGTGCCAGCAGCTCCTGCTCTCCCTGAGCTGGCGTGGCCGGGGGCGATGGGAATGGGTTTGATTTTCCTCGAAACAACAACAAAAAAGCCAAAAAAAAAAAGCGCCCTCTCTGTTTTACAAGCCTTCATTTGCTATTGTTTATGTAAACAGGTAAATTGTTTCGTATCTCAATTAAAAACATCTGCCACATAAATGAATACCAATTAACTCATCCTGTTTTTAATTACTCTGTTAATTACACACAGGCAGCAAAAAGGATGGCAGGGGAATAGGGAAAGCATGCTTACACCCCCCCCTTCCCACCTTGCTCTTGGCAAGGATCCGAAATGTGCCCAGATAATGATGGATTAAGGTGGCTGGTGAAAGCTGTGGCTCGTGGCCAGCTCCGGCGTGGCAGCTCCCTCCTGGTGCTGCCGGGGCACCTTACAGGGGGATTTCCCAGGACCTCCTTGAGAGGTTTGGAAATCCCAGCCCCCATGGGATGCACCAACGTCTGCGTCACCCCCCCGTGCTGGGGCATGCACAGCCAAGCTGGCATTCCCGGTGCCAGCCCCAAAACATGTCTCATGGCAGAGAAACTTTGGGATGCTGGAGCACAGGGGGCGGGCGGGTGGATGGAGGACGCTTCATGTGGGAACCATCCTCATGGATGAAGCGCATCCTCGAGGCGCCCGTGCTGCCCTGGGAGCCCTCCAGGTGCCAAGGCCTGACCCCTCAGTGTGGGCACGGCAGCACAGAGTGGGTGCCATCCCTGCCAAGGGACCCTGGGCGCCGGCGGCCCCCCCGGCTGCGGGAAGCTTTCCAAGCGAGCAGATGGGGCAGGGGAGCGGCGGCAGGAGGAGGAGAGCAGAAAAGGCTATTTTCTCACGCTACATATTTTACAAGTCGAACATTTTGTGCATTTCAGCCTTGCCTGGAAAAGCATCTCGGGCTCAGCCCCGGGACTCGACGGCGGAGCCTGTGAGTCAACAGCGGCTGGCGGCGACGTGGCTGCTGGCGTGGAGATGGGATGGCAAGAGGGGTCCCCCCATGCACAGGGTTGGGATGAGGGGTCCCCCTGACCTACTGGTGCTGGAGGAGCAGCAGGATGGCCAACAACACCCAGCCGGGGCACAACATCCGCTACAAACACTGCTGCAGTGTTGTGCCCCGTGCCATTATTGGATTCATCCCACCATCAGCTCCCGGGGTGGCACAGGGATGTGGGCACACACACACCCTGCTGCTCCCCAGCTGCCTTACCCTCCTGGAAATTAAATATACTGGCTAAACATCAGGAGTAAACAGAGTGCCGTGGCCAGCCCGGCACACCTGGAGACACGTGGGCGGCACAGGGTTGGGACTGACCCCACTGGAGCTGCCCCCACCCAGGAAACACCCACGTCTGGGCTGCAAACCTCAACTGCACCATCCACCCTTCCACCAACACGCTGCCAAAGGGGCAGCCCAGAATCCGCCTGGTGCCCCCATTGCAGCAGCGGGTGCTTTTTGAGGACAGGGAGAGGTTTTGGCTAAAATGCCCTAAATCTGGGATTTTTGCGGGGATGCTCCTGCCCAAAGGTGGCCCTGGCAGGGGACTCAAGGCATCCCGGAGGCAGAGAGTGGCTGGAGACGGGAAGCATCCCCCTCCACACCCCGGTGCCGGCGGGTCCCTGCAGCGTGGGAATGCCGAGGCGCCGCCGGCTCCCCGGGGACCCCGCGCCGGATCCGGCCCCGCAGGCGCCGGGGTGGTACCAGCTCCTGGGGGGTGCCGGATCCAGCCACGCACTCCCACAGCCTCCAGGCTGCTGCCTCACCGACTCTTTGTCTATTTTTGAAGCACAGGCTCCATTTCAAGGAGATTTCGCCCATGTGAGATCGAATTGAACAACACAGGAAAAAAAATATTAATGAGAATTTTGCAAAAATAAACAGGAAATCCCTTGGATGTTTTCTGGAAACATTGGTCAGCATCTTCTGAAGGAAAGCTGTGGGCTTGTCAAGGTGGGGTTCCCCCTGGGGAGCCTGAGCACGCTGGGAGGGTTGGCAGAAAACGGCTGCAGGAAATCTAAAAATAACCCCAAACTGGTCAATGGCACTTAGGCCAGCAGTGCCTGGCAGGGGGCTGTCCTCTATGCCACCAGACTGTTCTTGCCTCTGGCTGGCAAGGATTTGTCCCATCTCAGGGACCCCTCTTGCTCCCATCCTGCCAGGTAGCTAAATCAATCTCCCACATGAGATTCAGCCTGGAAGACACAGGTCAGGGCTGCAGCATCCAACCTGCAGCATCTGACCACATCCCCTCGACCCCAGCAGCAACATTCAAGCCCAGCTTAAGCCACGGGTTGTCCCTGGTCCCTCCCAGCACCTGGACAGCCCCATTTGCAGCATCAGTCCCTGATCTGCCCCAAACCTTGTGTTCACTGAGACAGTGCCGGTCTCTCTGGGGGCAGAAGTAGCATCAGTGCTGGTGATGGGGGCTGGTGTGTCCCCCCAGGAGGGACCCAGCTCCTTGCCCCTCTGCCAGCATTCCCTGGCAGCCCTGCAGTTCCCGGCAGCCTTGCACTCCCTGGCTGACTCACCAGCAATCAACTGACTCCCATTAAGAGACGCGATGTGTGTGGGGTCCCCCTCCTTCCCGGGTGTACCACAGCACCCCAGGCTCCTTCCCCAGGTGTCTCTGCAGGGCAGGGAACACCCCACAGCCAGGGGCAGAGCCGAAGTGCCTCCAGACTGCAGCAGGGATTTGAGCTGGCTGCCGGCAGCAAGCAGAGCAGAGACCCCATTTCCACGGCAAAGCCGGACACGGCGCAGCCACACTGCCTGCATCATTTTCCACGCATGCAAACACCCATGGCTCAGAGCAGAAAGCCAGGAAGGGACACGGGGAATGTCAGCACAGACCTTCCAGCCACAAACCCTCCCTGCAGGACCCGCCAGAGCTCTCTCTCCCCAGCACACTGTGCACGGGAGCCTTTTTCTGTCTTACACCTTGGAAGTTCCAAAGGTAAGAGGCAAATCCTGCACCCACATGAGGCCTCACCACTGTCCGAATCCAGCACCCATCCTGTGCCAGCACCCAGTGCTGCAGAACAGCCTCTCCCCCACCACAGCCTGGCTTGTCCTCCCTACAAACACATTTTCCAAACAAAACACACCCAGCATCTGGCTGTCGCTGGGTAAAACCTTACCTGCCGGCACGGGAAGCAGCCAGCAGGAATAAACCCCTTGGCACAGCCAAGTTCACCTCCCCAGGCACGGAACTGCTCCCCGTGTGGAGACGCTCGGTGTGGGGACCTGCCTCACACACCTCTCAGGATCCAAGAGCCCGCCCCAGGCGGCAGCTCAGCCCCGTGGGGCTCCTCACCCGAGGACCGTGGCTGTCAGCATCCTCCCTGGCTGCTGCTGCTCCACGTTTGCCGTGGGATTTCGGGATGGTTCCCGCAGATCTCCATGCCCTGTACCATTAGCAGGGCTCACCCCGCGGCGGTGCCAGGCAGACGGATGTTTGCAGAGTGTCTTCAAGTCGCTCAACAAAGGAGCAGGGAATTAATATTCCTTTTAATTAAAGGCAGAAAAATCTCTTTGTTCCTGAACAGAGAGAAAACAACAGAGGGAAGAGCTCAAAAGCTCTTCCTAAGCTGGAGACGAGACCATCGCTTGGATTCAAAGACACTGTCAACGCGCACGTGACCTCGAATTAAAAAAACAAAATGAAACCCAGCAGCGGCAGCGGCTCCTCTCCGACAGCGAAGGAAAGTTGCAAAGTTTTTCTTGGCTAATAGAGGGAAAAAAAAAAAAAAGAATTCCAAGAAAAGGTGTGTTTAGCTACAGAAAGGCTCTGCAGGATCCGAAGGCACCATCCAGCGGCGAGGGAATGACGGGGAGAGCTGGTTGTGCTCCGGCTCGGCGTCACGGAGGAGCCACGGGGGAGCCCCGGAGGAGCGTGGGGCCAGCCTCGCTCCATCGCCACGCCGGCGGCGTTCCCGTGCCAGAGCCGGGCTCCTGGAGCGGGCTGCCCGGCTTAGCGAGGTTCCAAAGGGAAAGCGAGAGCCGGGCGGTGATGAACGGCAGCGCTGGAGGCTCCCGAGCCAGCCTTCCTTCCCAAATCCAAATAAAGGTCCCCGGCACACGCGAGGACACTGACTGTGAATGTCCCCACCACGGACCCGTGTCCTCGCACGTAAACACAGAACGACACTGCCGTAGCTGAAACTTCCCAAACCAGCCCTGGGGTTCCTCCCGCAAACTCTCCCGAGTGGGTCAGCTCCTCCTCGCCACCAAACGCGGCTCCATCTCTCAATCCACTGCGGCCGGAGAGGGATGCGGAGCCGGCGGGTTGGCGGACGAGGAGGAGGGACGCAGGGATGACAGTGAGCGTTCCCGCCGGACAGAAGTCGGGAGCCACGACCAGGAGGGGTTCGCTGGGGGACGGGAGGAGGTGGGCACAAACTCTCGTGGGTTCCCGGGCATGCCGGGCCGCCCCACGCCGCTCCGGAGCTCGGGAAGCGGCTCCGGGGACGGGGAGCGCAGGGGAGCGGGGTCCGCACCCCGCCGCCCCCGAGTGGGAG
>VXBX01008851.1:681632-693414 GCA_013400415.1 Scytalopus superciliaris
CCCCCCAGTCCTCAGCGTCCTGGGCTCAGTGCTGGTCGAAAAGGACCCCCCCATTCCCCATCTCCCTGAGGTCAGTGCTGGTGGGAAAACATCCCCGCATTCCCCAGCTTCCCGGGTACACGGGAGGCAGGCAATGGGACCAGCCCTGCTTCGGCAGAGCCGGTGGCTCCGCTCCGCTGCGGTGGGAAATTAACGGCTGGCCGGGAGATAAGCGCCTGCCAGAGCCCGATAGCCTGCTGGATCCATCCCAGCCCGGGGCCTGGCAATCCTTCCCCCGGCAAATCTGGAGCCGGGGCAGGATGGGGCCCCATCGCGCTCCCACCCGGCGGAGAGGGTGGAAACTCCTGTCATGACTCGGTGTGTCGGTCACGCTGGCGCGTGATTGATGGCACAGTGAGCAACAGCCTGGCGCAGGGATTAACCACACATGTGGTGGTGATCCATGATCCCTTTGTTTTGAGGAGCTGGCATCTCCCACTGCCGTGAGTCCTACCCCGAAAAAGTCAACTGTCCGCTCACCCCATGGGTGTCCCAGTCCTGGGGGAGATTGTCACTGTCACCCATCACTTCTGCTCGAGGTTCTGGGTGACATCCTCCATCCCTTCTGGGTGTGTGCATGGCGGGGCTGCATGGAGTGTTTTGGCAGTGCCAAGGACCTACCCCAGGGAAAGGGGCACCACAAGGCACAGCCTGGGGGAAAAAGAGGGGCTTGGTGCATGCCAAGAGATAAGGTGCTCGATGAAGGCAGATGAGGGCACTCATCAACTCATCAACTGGCACCAAAACCTCGCAGGAAGTGGTCACCACCACGCGCCATCCAGGCCCCGTATCTGCCCCTGCACATGACCCCCGCCTGCTATCGGGGCTGTGCACGTGGGTGGGGGTCAGCCCAGTGGGTGCTGGGCTCATGCTGCCACCCAAACCTGTGCCCCGCTCATGCCTTTGCAGGCACCATGGTGTTGGTGTCCCTTTTCACTCCTTGTGAGTGCCCAGGCCTCAGTCCTGACCCACCACTCTCTCTGAGCCCCTCACCCTGCCTTCAGCTGGCAGTGCACTGTCCCTCTTCTCCTGGTTCTCACGAAGCTCTCGCTCAGTCCCGTGTGCCGGTAAGAGCTGATTGCTATTCTGGCTGCATCCCCTCTTCGCAAGCCTCAGGCTTTTTAAAAAAGCCCACGGTGTTGGTTTATCACACCTTCCCCCTCGGCACGCTGGTGACTCATCCCCTGTCCCTCCATGGGCACACCCAGCCCCTCTGCTGCGGGTCCTGCCTTTGCCTGACTCTCACCAGAGCACCCACAGCCCCTCTGCCATGCCATGCTGGGGGTCCTGCCTCTGCCTGCTCTCAGGAGAGCACCCACAGCCCCTCTGCCCTGCTGTGCCAAGGGTCCTGCCTCTGCCTGCTCTCACAGGAGGATGTCTGGAGGCGAAGGCACTGAGCCGTGCCGGTGCTCAGCCCTGGCGTGCCACAGGTTTCCTGTGTCACCCCCAGTGAGTCTGTCTGTCCGTCTGGGTTTCTCAATCTCTGTCTTCCCCCTCTCAGGGAGCAGAACATCCCTGGGTGCCTTCCTGAGCCCGTGTCAGATATGGCCTTGGCAGTGCTGCCTGTCCAGCAGAGCTTGGGGACAACGTGTGTCTGGCTGCTTATGAGCAGCCACAGCGATGCAAAGTCCCATGACACTGTGGGGTCCCCAGTTTCCACAGGGACCAAATTGCTCAGAGCATCCCTTCAGGGCCAAGGAGCTGCCGGGCTGGGAAGGGTTGGTGTGACCATGGATGGTCCCATCACCCTGGCTGTGATCACGGATATGGTGGCCTGAATCTCAGTGCCTGAATGCATCCCGGAGCAAGCACCAGGAGCCAGGCTACAGCCCCCCGTGCTTTTCCCTTGGCATTTTGCTTGCAGCAGGAGCGCCGGTGCTGGATTTTGCCTGCACGTTAATTCCTCAGGGAATGCAGCAGGGAGATAAGGGGCTGGTGGGGAGCCGGTGGCCAGGGAAGGCGGCTCGCCCGCCGCCGGCTATCGCCCGCCGCAGCTGCATCCGCCCGGGGACATCTGCTCGGCAGGAAACGTTGCACGCCAGTGTTTCCAAGGAAAGGGGGTTCGTTTGTGCCTGGCTTCCCTCTGTGACCACTCCTGGGGGCGCCTAGACTTGGGGTCACCCACCCTGCAGCCACCCCAACCCCTTGTTTCCTTGGCAGAGGGCTGGAAGGAGCAGCTCCACCGGCTGTGGCTGCTGGGAAGCAGATCCAGTGGCTTTGTGGCTTCCTTACAACTTCCATATAGAAAAGAAAAAAACCTGCATCTTCCATTAAAAGAAAAAAAAAAAAAAAAGTCAAAATCCTGTTTTCCTTGCTGACAGATTCGTTCCTGCTTTGTGGCATTCAAAGGGAAACCAGCCCCTACTGCTTATCATCCTGCTCACCCTGTGCCGCCGGCTCCAAAAATCACCAGCCTGGCTTAAACAATGGGAGACTTCGGGAAACAGCATCACTGTCCTGGATGCTTTAAGGTTTTGGGGCTGCTGGGGCCAAGCTTTTCTTTGCCATGGACAGTCTGGGAAGTGTTCCAGTTGCAAGGCAGAGATGGCCACGTGCTGCCCTGTCTCCGGGAGTTGGGGTGTATGGAGATATTGTTGGCATCTCTGTGGAAGCCACAACAGTGGTGAGTCCTGCCAGCCTCACCCTTGGCCAGTGGGAATTCACTGGGAGATGCTGAGCAAAATCCCCCAAGCTGCCTTGAGGTTCACAATCCCCTTCTTGCCTCTGAACCTGAGGGACCAGCTCCTTGCCAGCCCTCCCCATCCCACAGATTGCAACTGCCTGCACAGGGCTCTGTAATAACCATGGGAATTTAATTAGCTGGCATTGCACTTCCTACACCTTGCATCCCTGCAAAAATCAAGGAGCTAACAGCAGCACAGTGCAGCCTGCCTTCCCGCAGGCACGAGGCTTAGAGGGAGACCCAAAACCTGGGGCTGCTTTCAGAATCCCACCAGGGCCACAATGCCCCGATGTGGGGCTCTGGCCCTGTGGAGGTCGGTGCCGATCTGTGCCATGCCAGGCCATGCCATGGGGAGCCGCAGCCTGGCGCCGGGTGAGGTCTGGGATTTGTTACGAGGTCCAGATGCGCCGCAGCAGCAGGGGACGTTGTGGCTGTCTCTGGCCACCTGCATCGTTTCCAAGTTCCCAGGCTAAAAGCAGGGCTTGTTATCAAGAGCAAAAAATGTGCCACCTCTGTTGTATTTCATTTCCCTTTCTCCACCTCTTCCCTGCCCGCTGTGCATCGGAGATAACAGCTCTCTGCCGAAGCCGGAGTGCGGGGCTGGCAACGGCCTCACCAGCCCTATCGCTGCCTCGCCGGCCGCAAGGAAATCAGGAAGTTTGCAGAGATATTCGGCCAACAAAATAAACATTCCTCCTGCCAAGAGCCTAACGGGCAGCCCTGCGAGCCAGCAGCAATCTGCACGGCTCCCTGGCTGCAGCCTTCCGGACCGCGGTGCCCGCCGAGCCGCCGCGGCCGCGCCACCTTGTCCTGGCGCCTTATCGGCGGCTGCCCCGTGCCTGGGATGTGCCCAGCCTTGCTGCAGGTTTGGGGATAGGGACCCCAGCGCAGCTCCCACCCACAGTGAGCCAGCACAAGGGGTGCAGCACCCATGGTGTGCCCCAAACCCTGCCCTTGTGCTTGTCCTCATGGTGTCCCCAGCCCATGGGCGGGTGCCAGGAGCGGGCAGGGGGCTGTGGCCGGAGCGCGGGGCCGGTGGGGAGCGGGATGTGTGAGGGGAAGCGAGGCAGAGGGCCAGTATTGTTCATGCCGGTGACTCAGATGGCTCTGCTTTCCTGCCCACTCCAGGCATGTCCCTGCAGAGCCCCCTGGGTTCCCCAGAGCTGCCACAATCCCTTGGCGTTGGTGCCCCGGGGATGCTCCAGCACAGGGATGTGTGATGCCCCATCCCTGCAGAGCCTCTGCACTGCAAATGGTCAGCAGCACCTGGAGAACCTGTGGGGTCAGATGTGAACTGCTGACCCCAGAATGAGCAAAGCCACCCAGTAAACACAGGACAGAAATACTGTAGAATTTACTGTAGAAATACAGTACAGTAAATAAAACATCCTCAGGGCTGATCACTCGTTATGGAAAGGTTAATTGCAGAGCAGGGCCCAAATGGGTCCCAGTGCCAATAAGCCATGGAGTTGGCCATGCCCTGCTGCCCACTCCCACTGGCTGATTCCCATGAGGATGCACTGAAGGGCACCAACCGTGTGCCACTCTCAGGGAGCACCTGCCTGCCCAAGGCTGCATTTGGTACTGGGGTGAGTCACCAGTGCCACAGTGTGGCACATGGCACTGCCACCTTCCTCCCGCCGCTGTCTCTCTTACCTTGGTCAGTCCCTGTGTCCTGGCCCAGGAGGGGTGGCTGTCCAGTCTGGGGGTCCCGAGGGGATGGGTGTCAGCACCCCAGTGCCGTGAGCTCCGCAGGGGCTGGCGCAGCCCGGCTGGTCCCACGTGTCAGTGCAGGAGCCGTGCTGGGGACGGAGATGCTGAGCAGTGTCAGGGTGTGGGGTGTCCTGCCCGCTCGGCGCCTGCCCGGCCGCCGGGGCCGTTCATGTGACGGCCGGGGCCGCGGTGGCAGCAGAGCCGTGTCCCATGGCGAGGGGAAGGTGAACAGCTGCCGGGCAGTGATAATGCGGCGGGTGGGGGTGGCCGGGCAGCTGCGCCCGTGTCCTTCCCCAACAGGAACCATCTGTGACCAAGCCCAGCTCTGCCTTCCCTATCAGCCATTCCGGTCTGACTTTCCAACAACTTCCCCTTCGTGCCGGCTTCACTTCCTCACTGCGACGGGCCGGCAGCACCGTGCAGTGTGGGCACAGCAGGACCAGCCTGGCACAGCCCGGCATGGCATGGCTGTCATGGTGCACCTTGGCACGGGTAGCACCGTGCAGGGTGGCACAGCATAGCCAGCATGGCACGGCTGTCCATTTGCAGCCTGGCACGAACAGAGGGCTCACCCCCCTTTGCTGGGGACATCCAGGATATCCCCTGGCTGCTGCTGCCGCTTTGATCTGAGGCTGCAGCATCTCCCTGACCTTCTCAGCACTTGGGGTCACTCCCCCTGTGCAGCCCCCCCAGACAGCCCCCCCAGTGCCAGTGCTCAGGCTCCCCAAGAGCTGCCAGTGAGAGAGAAACAACTTGTTAGAAACCCGAAAGGCGGCTCTGGGCTGCAGGTGGGAGGGAGGAAACGTGTCCTAAAAATACAGCAGCGCCTGCACGGTCCCCGAAGGTGGCTGAGCAGATGGCGTGTCTCGGCGGCCACCTGGGCTCCCGCAGATGGTACCCAGGGCTCCCCACTTCGTGCCCCCCACCCCAGGCTCTGGGGGTGGGGAAGGGGCAGTGGGCTGTAAGCAGGTGGAAGGAACCCAGCGTATGGGGATGTGGGAATGCTGTGCTGTGGGGGCACAGGAGAGGGGCAAAGAGGGGTGTCACCAGCAGGGTCTGTGCCTTCTGGGTGCAGCCCAGAGCCCCGGGGGACACTGAGCACGGTCTGGGTGTTACAGGGACACAAGGGGAAGCCCCAGCATAGGGCTAATGTGCTGGCAGAAAGTGCCACGCACTACAAACCACAGCCCAACTCCTCCAGGACTGTGTGCTTAGTGTGAACCACCGCAGCTCCCCCAGCACAGCTCTGCTCCAGACCCACATCCTGCATCCTGGCGATGCCGGGGCATCCCAGCTCCATCCTGCTGCATGTCTGGCTGTATGGACTGAGGGCTGGCACAGGTTTTGGCAGGGCTTCCATCTGTGTTTCAGGCTCTTGCTTCTTCCTCTTTTATTTCTGGCTGGTCCAGGTGGGTGCAGTGTCATTGCTTGGGATTTTGCCAAGCTGCCCTGCCACAAGGGCCAGGCTCACCATGGCAGATGGAAAGTGGCCACTTCAGGGGAGTGTCCCAGGGCAGCAAGTCAAAACCAGAGGGTTTCAGGGCCGGCCAGGAAAATCCCACCCAGCTGTGGCCCCGTGTCCCTGTGTCACCCGCATGGGAGGGTTTTCTCTGCCACCAAACAGGCAGCACCTGCCCGGGCAGCTGCAGGCTCTGGGCTGTGTGGGGGCATCCCTGGGGTCCTGGCGTCTGCCCCACTGTGGGGGGAACATTTAGGCTCCCAGGGTCTGGTTCAGCCTGGAGAGGAACCCCTGTGGGCACAGGGTCCACCCTTGCATGGGGAAAACCCTGTGGGCCTGGGGTTTGGCTCAGTGAGAAGGGAACATCTGGGGTCCCAGGGTCTGGTTCCGCATGCAGGGAACCCCTGGGGGGTGCAGGGCTCACCCTGGCATGGGGAAGCCCCTGGGGCGTGAGGTCTGCCCCGCCGCAGGTGACCCCTTCCCACCCACGCTCCGGGGAGCCCGCCGGCGCTCCCGGCCGCTTTCTGTCTGAGTCAGAGCCGCGTTCGCTGCCGAGCAGAAACTTCCCCCTGGTAAAGGAGAAGCAGGACGGGCTCCCACCGCCCCCACACTCAGAACAAGGTGGGGGAAGGAAGGCAGAAAGCCCCGGGGGCAGACGGGGTCCCATCGCGGCTCCCACCAGCCGCCCTCGCGTTTACCGGGGCTGCGCCAGCCCCGTGCTCGGTGTGACATGGCATAGCCAGGCACGGCATGGATCGCTTCCCTGGTGCTGGGGAATGCCCCGTGCCCCTGTGCCCCACTGCTCGCAGCGCCTCGCTGCCTTCCCCTTTCCATCTGAGAGTGATGGGTGGCAGAACCCGAGGGGAAAGGCAGCGGCAGCAATAACTGGTGAGCAAAACATCTCCGGCACCTTCAGGAACCAAAGAAGAGACCATCGTCTTCCAAAGTGAACTGGGATGGGGGCACAGCCACGGCGGGTGGCTGGGAAGGGGCTTTTATATACCGATGCCTAAATCTGCCTCTTCTAGCCCAGGGAAATGGGGGTGCAGGAGCCAAGGCAGGAGCTGGGAATGGAAAGGAGAGCGACGGCCAAGCCGGGGAGATGGGAGCTGCCGAGAGTTCACACGGAACACAAAGACAAATTCTTTAAGGAAAAGAAAAAAAAAAGGAGAAAAAAAAAAAAAGAAATCAAAGGGATGTGGAGAGGGAGATAAGAGGGAAGACAGAGCAGGGAGACGGAGGGAGCGGAGAGGACGCGGGCAGAGGGAGGCAGGCGGCGCGGGGAGGCGAAGCGGGAGCCGGGGGAGCTGTCTGGCGCGTCCCTATCGCCTCTCTCCATCGCGGGAGCCCAACCTCAAGTAGTTTTTCACTGAGATTGGAGTGATCAGGTAGGGCTGCCCTCGGCGGCAGCTGCGGGGCTGTGAATAAGCACCTGCTTATCTCTGCCCAGCGGCTGTGCGCGGCTGCAGATTGCGGGGGGACGGGAGCTGGCTGCCGGCTGCGATTTCCATATCAGCGCCCTGCAGCCGCCTGCGCCAAATAAACACAACAGCCCCACGGACAAAAGGTTAATTATCAATTTTCAGAAAGGGAGTGAGAGGGGAGGGGGAGAGGGGAGCGGAGCGGCCGCCGGCAGCCGCGGGGACGAGCAGCCCTGACGGGGTGCTGGGCTCTGTACCCCGGGCATGTCGTCCCTGAGCACCCCCGGGGCTCTGCCCGCACTTCGGGGGCTGCGGGGAGGGAGCGGGATGGAGATGGGGACAGGGATGGGAATGGGGATGAGGACGCGTACTGAGATGTGGATGGAAATGGGGATGGGGTCAGAGATGGGAATGAGGTGAGATATTGGGGTGGGGACAGTGACAGAGAGAAGGATGGAGAAGGAGATGGGGATGGGGACAGGGACCAGAATGGGGATAGAGATAGGAATGGGGACAGAGATGGGGACAGAATGGGGAAAACATAGGAAAAAAGGACCCCTTGCATTCCCCTGGTTCAGCCCTGGCTGGGCAGAGACTGGTCTGGAAGAAGGCACATCCTCCTCCTCCTCATGGGCCTACATGAGGCTGGCTCCACTTCCCTCAGCCACATTTCTGTATTCAACACCTTCATACTCTTATCAGAGAAACCACAGATTCCCAGCTCAGTTGGGCCACAAAGCTCAGGGAGGGATGGGGTGCCCTGATGGCCCCAGGCCTGGGGAAGGCAGAGGTAGATGGTGGCATTCCCCTGCTTGTGGGTTAGACCAGGTAAAGCCATCAGGGATCCTCATGGGCTCTTAATCCCTGTGCTTGGGGTAGGGTCTTGTCCCTCTCTCCTACCACTCAGGAATGGGTTGTAAAATGGGGCCGGGGTGATGGTGCTGCCCTGGTGTGGCCCATCATGTGCTGGAAAACTGCTCTCCTGCTGCAGCCAGCCCTGCTCCAGGATGGTTTTCCCATCCAGCAGGTCTACTCTCTGCACACCCTGACCAGGCACCACTGCCCCATGTGTGCTTGTGATGTTCCCTTCTCCCACGGGGAGACACGGAGCCCAAAAGTGCTTCACAGAGCAGCAGCCACATGGTCGGGAAGCCTCGAGCCCACACGGCACCAGATTTAGCCACAGACAAGTTCCTAAAAATAGCCAGGAGCTGGGAGGCTGGAGAGCTGCATCTGCTGCCACAGGGAGCAGACACAGAGCTCCAGCCCTCATCCCATGGGGTCAGGAACGCACAAATCTGGGGTGCACAGGGCTGGGGTGGCTCCAGAATGGTTTGGCTGCATAGGGGTTTGGAGCCACCAGCATGGAAAGATGCAGCCTTCCTTGTGCCAGCCTGATGCCAGGGGCAGGAGGACACCAGGATGGGGGAGAGATGCTCTTGGTTTTGGGGTGGTCCTAATCCACTGGGTAATTGAATGTACAGCTGTGGATAAGAATACTGAGGGCTGATAATATTTAGTACCTCAGCAAGGCTTTAATGTAGGCAAGGTTTTGCACCTCTTGCCTGAGGGATGCTCCAGGATCCTGAAGCAATGAGGGGATTTGGGGTGAGAAGCCAGGGACAGAGCCAGGACTTGGAAAACTGTGGTGCCTGGCAGGGATCACTGTGGTCTCTGGTGTAGCCCCAACCTGCCCCACATCCCAAGAGGGGCCTGACCTCCAGCTGGCAAAACACACTAAAAATACCAGGATAAATATATGAGGGAATGCAGGCGGGGTGTGAGCATCCCAGGCTGGAGCAGCCAGCCTCCCCCAGCTTTGCCCAACCCCCCCCAAATAACCCCAGCCCAAAATCCTAACCCAGGGCCCATCTGGTGTCCAACTGATGAGCACAGATGTATTTGGGATTTCCGAGCCGGCTGGCAGCCGTTCAGACCTGTCGCAAGCTGCACCTGCTGCAGGATATTTTCCCTTCTGGANAAATACGGATGTGGAAGCAGGAGACGAGTTAAATGCCCAAGCAGGGAGACTGGAATGGGGGACAGGGGCAGTGCGGTGCCCAAATCTCAGCCTGCCTCCAAGGAAATGCCTGGAGGAAAGGGTGGGGTTCACAGCCACACTCCCTCGGGAGGGAATTCTCCACCTCCAGCGTTTTTTGGAAGGTCAAAGGCAATTTCTTGGAGCGACCACAGTCACAGGGACCCGAGCTTTTCATTGCAGGCAAGGAGCTCAAGTGATGCTCTGGGGCTTGGAAACGGGCCAGGGCATTACCCACCCCCCAATTCCCTCCCCCCAAATTAACGCACCATTATTGTGTTTTAACAAGGCTCTCCCAGCTCAGATGTTGACCCCTGTGATGATCATGGAGCCTGCGGAGGGAATAAACAGCAAATCCCCTTTTAAATGAAGGGCTCGCTGAGGGATTAGGAGCGAAGGGGTGGCCTGGCCCCCCCCGGCCCCCCACCCAGGCACTGCCTGTGCAGATATGCGGGGCAGGAGAGGCCTTGTCTGTCTGTCTGGCCCGTCTGAAGTGGTCCTGGGCGATAGGGAGTGATTAGGATTAGACACATCCAGGATGAGAGTTTTTTCACCAGATAGGGATGATAATGGGACCCATGGGGAGGATTATGGTCCCGTCTCTCCAAGAGAGCTGCCATCTGCGTATCCGTCTCCTGACGTGTCTGCTCCCCTGACATGCCCAGCTGGACTGTCCCTTGTCCCTGCTGGATCCTGGGACAGCAGCACCGTCCTGCTGCACCCCTCAGGGCTGGAGCTCACACTCCATCCCCACCAGGGCATGTGGGAACAAGGACTCATGGCCATCGGGATGGGGAATGTGCTGTCCTGGACCTGAGCACAGCACCCAGCAAACCTGCATCCCTGGGATGCTCAGCATTCTCCATGGGCATCCAGCATCCCTGAATCCCTGGAGTGCTCAGCATCCCTTCACATCCCTGGGGCACCCAGCATTCCTGTTGCCCTGAGATGCTCAGCATCCCCAAATTCTCAGGGTACCCACATCCCTGCATCCCTAGCATGCTCGGCATCCCTGCATGTCCCTGGGACTCCCAGAATTCCTGCATCCGCTGGGCACCCACCATCCCTGTATCCCTGGGGTGCTCAGCATCTCAGTATTTCCCTGGGGCACCCAGCATCCCGGTATCACTGGGATGCTCAGGGATCCCCTGTTGTGTCCTGCTTTAGGGGCACTTCCACACATCTGGGATGCTGGCCACGGGACAGGGTGACATCCCCCCGTGAGGCTCCCCATCCCTTGACATTCCCACCCTGTGACTTTCCCATCCCTGGAGCGAGATGAGCGCTCCCATCTGACTGCCGCAGGGAAGGGAGCGGGAAGCGGGCGGTGAGAACCGGTCCGTTCCCATCACCAGGCATCCCACTCCCTCCCGGCAGCATATTTCCCTGCTGAAGTCAGAGCCACCCGGCAAAGCCCCGGCTCCTGCCAAGCCCAAACATTTCCTATTTGGGATGTACACGCCACCTCCTCGGCTGTGACACTGTCCCGGGGCGGCACGGGCTGGGAGCACCCGCATGTGCATGGCTGGAGCATCCCAGGGAAGGCTGGAGCTGCTGTGCCCACCGGAATTGTGGAGACAGAGAGAGAGAGAGTGGCATTTTGAAGTTTGGATAAAACCTTAATTGAAGTCTTGGCTGGTGTTAATTATATTAAAGGCAGAGTGAGCGATGGGCTTTTTATTAGTTAATGAGGATTTTCATTTTCCGGCAGAGGAGCCCTTTGATGTTTCCAGGACTAATGGCTGTTAAATTCAACTTATTTGCTTTGCCAGTGGTGGAGGGTGATGGGGACCAGAGGCTGCTCTGGCCACAGTGCCCACAGCCCTGGGAGCCACCTGCCACTGCAGTGAGTGGACAAGGATGCTCACACCCCATCCCACCAGGGTCACAGAGGAACAGAAACAAGGACTCCCGTCCATCTGGGGTGGGAGACGTGCTGGTCCTGCACATGAGCACAGCACCCAGCATTCCTGTGTGTCCTTGGGGTGCTCAGGCATCTCCCTGCATCCCCAGGGCACCCAGAACCTCCCTATATCCCTGGAATGCTCAGCATCCTTGCATTCCTGAGGCACCGAGCATCCCTGCATCCCTGGTATGCTCAGCTTCCTTGCACATCCCTGGGGCACCCCACATCCCTGCACCCCTGGGGCACCCACCACCCCATGGCTATCCAGCATCTATTCAGCTTGTCCTGCTCTCCACACGGATTTTTCCAGACTCTCTCCAAAACCCGTTCCAGGCTGCATCCCTCCTCCCGCAATTAGCATTTATTATGATTATTTTGCATTCATTACCCACGGAGCCAACGCTCTACCCCATCTCAAATCATGTGCAAACTCCCTTTGCATCACTTTCCCCACTCTTGGAGGGGAAGGGCTGCACAAACAGTTTGCAGTGAATATTCCGGGCTCGGGGGGGGACGGCGGCGG
>VXBX01008851.1:693994-708887 GCA_013400415.1 Scytalopus superciliaris
GATCCCTTGCAGCGGCACCACGACAGCAGTGAGATGTGTTCAGGGGGCTGGGGGGCAATGGGCCCCCCCAAGACTGGGTCAGCAGTGGTTGCCTCTCCCCCAAACCCCACAAATGGCAGCTCAGCTCTTCCTTGGGGGCCACGCTGTGTGTGGCTGCTGTGGGGCAGGAGGGGAGGGAAGGGGGGGCTCCTTCCTGGTAATTACCCCTCGTCCTTCCCCGTCAGGCTGCACGGAGGGAGCCGGGGGGGACACAGCTTAAGCTATCAATGGTCCTGCCTTGATGGGAATAAAATATGCACTGAAAGACATGAAAATGGAGTAAATAAAAGAGATAAAAATGGAACGATCAAGCCAGCAACTTCTCCTCCTCTGATTAAAAAGAGGGAGTGGGGGGGGAGAGGGGATGCGCTGAGCCCTTGAAGAGGCAGCTGCTGCCGCAGCCGCAGCCCTGATAAAGGGGCTGAGCAGCCTGTTTGGGAGAGATAAAGTGAAGTCCCAGCGTTTCCTGTCCTCAATCCAAGCCTTACCATCAATATTAATACAGCCTGACAAACTGGCGTTTAAGATAGAATAAATATAGACTGGTGCTGCTATTACCTAGACCTTATTAATCTGCTTGGAGGCATTTAAATGCCGTTAAAAATATGGAGTTTACTCGCTGGCACTTCAATAGCTTTACAATCCATCAGCGTTTTGTTTTCCACCCTCCTCCTCCCCTTCCCAAGGTGTTTGCTGTGGGTGCCCACTGACCTGTGCTGCTCTGGACAGAGAGAGAGGAGCCAAGAGGAGGACTGAGGTGGGAGATTTGTTGAAGAATTACAATGATGGCCAGGAGAATGGCTGGGGGCAGCAGGGCAGGGAGCCACAAACCCCTCAGAGACAGCCAGTGCAGCATCCCAGGACAGGAGTGCCTGGACCCACGTGTCTGGATGATGGAAAATTCACCCGCATTTTCCTCACTAGGAGAAACTACAGGCTCCTACACCCCAAGGGATGCTGCTCTCCCAAGTGCAACAGCCAGACCCCCAAAACAGAAGAGCAGCCCTCTCCAGAGCCCTAATTAGCCAGGGCCTCATCAGTGAGATGGACAGGCATCAAGCAGGTGCTTGGGAAGCTGATCCCGGTCCTGTCTCCTCTCCTCTGCTCCTGGGCCTGCAGCATGGATGTTATGCTATGGCACCCATGTGTTTTTCCCCTGCTAGCCAGGTGCTGGAGAGACACCTTGGTCCCTGGCACCTTTCCCTGGACCATCCTGTTCCCTCAACACTCACAGGATTGTAGGAGCTGTGAGTGTCTGGTGCATGGCAGGGCCACCATGGTATGGGGATGTGCCCGTGGCTGCCATGCACATGGCAGGGAGTCCATGGATGCCCCTGGTCTGGGGCATGACCTGTGGGTGCCAGGTGCATGGCAAGGACACCATGGTATGGGGATGGATCCATGGGTGCGGAACACATGGCGAGGGCACCATGGTATGGGGATGGACCCACAGATGTCAAGGCGAATGACAGGACCTGTGGGTGCCAGGGCACATGGCAGGGTCTGGGGCAGGACCCATGGATACCAGAGCCATGGAAGGGGCAGGACCCATGAGTGCCAAGGGCATGGCAGGCTGTGGGGCAGGACCCGTGGGTGCCACGCACATGGCAGGGCCATCACCCGCGGCGGTGGCGGGCGCAGATGGCGCGAGCGNGCCATCTGCTCCGGCTGCGCCGCGGGCGGGCGGCAGCAGCCGAACGGGGCTGAGGTGGCCCCGCTCCTGCTGTCACACCTGGGCTGCCACGGGGACGGGCACGCGCCGGGGTGGCACCCATGAGGCGGCTGGTGGCGTGTGGGATGTCCCCACTGCCCCCCGGGATGGTGGTCCATGGCGTGGATGCCTCGAGGAAGGGTTTGCGCCCCTCTGGGCGTGCCGTGGGCACCCTATGCTGTGGCACACCTGGCACTCAGCCCTGGGCATAATTGGGCTGTTCCCGTCATAGAGTTGCTGCCCAGACCTGGGGCTGGGCCGTGCATCCAAGCCCAGGGCAGGACATTCCTCCTCGGAGCACACAGCCAAGCTCATCCTGCATCCAAACAACACCTTCATCCGCTCACCTTTTAATTAAAACACTTGACAAACTTTATAATAAGAGCGTGGCATCCCTGTGGGCTCTCCAGCGAGCTGCCTGTGTGGGAGGTGAGATCCCAGCACGAGGGATGTGCATGATCCCCTTGTCCCCCACCCCGGTGCCAGCCCTCGCCTGCCTCCCACAGCTCACACGGGAGGACTGGGGCGCTCACCAGGCCAGGAACTTGCTGCTCTAAATTGATAATTGCCAGGTTTTAATTACTCGGCAGCCAAGTGACCTTTTGCATCTGCCAGCGAGGCCATGAAACACCTCCCTGAGTGGGAGCAGACGTGCAGCGGGAACGTGGCAGGGCTGACATGCCACTGGCTTCACCTGGGCACAGTGACAGGGACAAGGCCAGGATGAAAACAGGCCCAAGGTGTCCGGGGTCAGGGAGCCTTCAACATCCCTGAGGAGACCTGGTACTGCTACCCATGGCTGAACTCAGCCTGGGAGGGAGCCAGTATTGGGTACCCCAGCATGGGGCAACATCCCCAGGGCAGAGCTGGTACCCTGAGCCTGGCACAGAGCAGGATCCCTGAGACAGAGCTGGCACTCCAGGCTTTAACCTGGCACAGGGTGTATCTCCCTGCACATGTAGGGCCCCCTTTGCTCTCCCAAGCTGCCCCTGGAGCAATTTCATACTTCCTCTTTCCCTTTTCTCTGGAACTATGACACCATGGCTCAACCGAGTCTGGTGCCGGCCCACAGACTGGGCACAGCCCCTGCCTGCACCTTGCTCCGTGTGCTCATGCCCACTGCCAGCCTTCACCTCTCCCTCCCACGGAAAGGAGCCCTTCTCCTGGTGATAATTACGGAAAAGTTCAGTGCTGAGAGAGGCGGGGGGAGGCCCGTATTAAAATGCATGCGCACAGCTTGGGCCTCACAGCAGATGTTGGCATAATTAGAGAGGAAAAAATTATGAAATTAATTTGTGGTTCAATGTAAATTTTGGCGTTGGGGGGAAAAGCCGGTGTGTGCTCCCTCGTGCCGGGGGGACTGGGGGAGCACCAAGCCCAGACAAGGGGACAAGGGGATGGGTAATGACCACCCGTGGCAGGGATGGGATTTGGCAGTGCTGCAACCCGGCTCCATCACACTGAGGGTGTGGAGAGGTGGTGGGGAGATGGGTCACACCAGCCTGGGGAGATGGACAACCAGTCCGGAGAGAGACCACCAGCCCAAGGGGATGGATCACCAGCCCAGGGAGACGAACCTCCATCCGAGAGAGATGAGCTACCATTTCCTGCAAATAAGGATGCAAAAAGGGGAGATTTGAGGAGAAAACTTAAAAAGCAGGGTCCACCAATGGCTATGAGTTGATGATTCTGTTGGCTTCCACAAACACACGGTGGGTAATATTCTTGGTGTCACAACCAGCTTGGGGGGGGTCCTACCCTTTAAGGGGGACAGGGTTGAGGCGTGCAAGGACCATCCTTGTACACATAGTGGTGACATTCCCAGACCGTGCTGGAGCCAGACAAAGCTTTGCTTTTCCCAGTCAGCTTTTCTTACTTTTCCTTTGGGAGAGGAATTAGTATTTGCTGTCTCCCCGTGCTCCCCCCACCTCCCTGGCCCACGGGGAGGGGGTGCAGGCTCAGGTTAATGTGCCCATTGATCGGCACATCCTCCGGTCACGGCTCCGTGCCCGTGCCTGTTTTGCTGTTCCTGGTGGGTGATGGATGTTCTGTCTCCGGATGGGCACACCCTGCCAGCACCACCTGGGAAATCAGGGTCAGCTCCAGGGTCTGCAACTGTGCTCAGCTGCAGAGTGGGGAGGAGGGTGGGCTTTGTGCAAGACTGTGTACCCCCACCTCTTGCAGGTTGCATTTGTTTGGGGGGGGTCCTTGAACTTGTGCTGCTGAAGGAGAGGGGGAGCTGCAGGAGGTGGCTCTCAAAGGGGGGGATGTACACCCCTGGGGCTCTGGGAAGCTGCTGGTCCCAGTTGAGAGCCCCCAAAATTCAATGTGCCCTCAAACTATGACCCAAAATTGGAGTGGAGAGCCCCCAGCACTCCCAGGAATCCCGGGGCTTGCATCCCACTGCCCTTCCCAGCTCTCTGGTGCTGGTCCCCCCGGGCAACCCAAAGCACCAGTACCCCAGGGTGTCCGAGTGCCAAGTCCTGGCTGTGGCCACTCTGTCCCTTCCCTCCTCTTCCTCGTCAGCTTCTCCAGGGCTGGCATTCTTGCATCCCAGTTAATCGGTGGAACTGGTGGAGGTGCATCCTTAGGACTTAACTGAGCAACGCTATTGGTGTGGGCAGGCCGGGCGTGATGGGGTGAATGAAAGGGGCTCTCCGTGAGCCCCGCACCGGGATGCTATCGGGGGAAACAGGATGGGGATGGGAGAGCCATCCTGTACCTCCTCATCCTCCTCCTGCCCCGCTGAGCAGAGCGGGTGCGACAGCCAGGCACGGGCACCGCGGGCACGGGCTCGTCCTGGTGCCCGTGTGCTCCTGGTGTGATTCCATCTGGCTCCATCTGCTCCCGCCCGGGCTCGGCGGGACCAAATGTGGGTCGTGGCGAGCACGGGTGACACACCGCGGTGCGGCCGGGCAGCAGCTGATCCCCCCGGGCTGTGCGGGCTGTGCCGCCGGCCGGGATTACCCAGCTGCTGCCGAGCTGGCACGGGGACCGTCTCCTCCGAAAGGTTCCCTTCCAGGGGATTACGGATAATGCATCTGGAGCAGCACTCGCTCATCCAGGTTTGTGATTTATCTGAAAATCAAATTCCAGTAATCTCGCCTGCCATCTGGCCCCCGCGGACGCGCGGCCGCCCCGGCTCCGGGCGGGAAGCAGACGGGAAGGTCGGGATGGAGGGCTCCGTGTCCCTCCCCGAGCAACCCTCGTGGGAAGGACAGAGCGGGCTGAGGGTCCCTGGGGGTGGCGTGGGGTTTTCTGGGAAGAAGATAGCCCAGGGAGCATTTCTGGGATAGTGTGAAGTGCCAGGATGTGGGCAGCACCCGGAGAGCTCAGTCCCTTGCAGGGATGTTCCTGTGGCCCACACATCCCGGGATGTCAGGATGAGGGCAGGACCCGGAGAGCTCAGTCCCTTGCAGGGATGTCGCTGTGTCCCACACAGCCCTGGATACTGAGTTGTGGGCAGGACTAGCAGAGCTCAGTCCCTTGCAGGGATGTCCCTGTGTCCCACACATCCTTGGATGCCAGGATGCAGGCAGGACCCAGAGAGCTCCGTTCCTTGCGGGAACACGGGCAGGAGAAGGTGATGGGAAGGAGGTGGGATCCCTGCCCTGCCCAGGGGACATCCTGGCAGCAGGGATGTCCCGTTCCCCAGCAGGGAAGGCAGAAGAGAGCAGGATCCATCCTTTCCCCTGGCAGGAGTGGCCCAGAGGGGAGCCGGAGCCCCCAGCATTCCCCTCCCTGCCCCTCATTCCCAGCTCATTAAGGCTCTCCCATTATTCTGACATTTTGTGCGCGTCACGTAGCGGGAAGAAGTAATTTACTTAGAAGAAATTAAAAGTTCATTTTAATTGAGCGCACACTGCAGTATGCAAATGCGGGCGCATTATGTACACTGATGCGGAGACAAAGGCTGTAATCAACTGTTAACCCCCTGCGAGCCAGCCCCACGCTCACCACAAATCCAGCACGGCTCCGGCCACTCCGGAGACCCCAGACCCACATTTGGGATGTCCCCTTCCCCACAGCTCTGTGCTCTCATAGCAGGGGGCAGGATAAACCCCTTGTGCATCACTCTGTGCCAGCTGGGATGCGGGAGTCACACAGGGATGCCAAGGATGGAGGTGTCCCCAAATCGCTGTGACGCATTGGGATGGCTCCAAGCCAGCAAGACGGGGTGGATGGTGGGACAGAGGGTCTTTGGGCCTGAAAAAGGAACTCTGGGGAGCTGGGACGGTGGTGCAAAGGCCAGATGAGATGGGAATACATGTCCAAAGGCCAAAATATGGCTCACTGGAGCTGTGACCACCCTCAAATCGAGCTATCTCTCGATGACATCGCTGCATGCAGCTGCAATGAGCCCGTGATATTCCCAACATCCTGTTGCTATTTTTTAATGTTTCTTTTACTACCTGTCAGACCTGAGATTTTTTTAATGGCAGTGCAAATGGAACTGGTTCGCAGATGCGAGATGACAGCCCGCTGCAGGAGACAGACAAATTACCTCCAACCTCGGCTCAAGACGCCCACGGACTCCCAAACAAAGGGAGACGGTGATGAGGAGTGTGTCTAATGAGTTGTCAGTGCTCAGCCAGGCTGCCCACCCTGGTCTGTGGGCACCCTGTGGGTGCAGCAGGTCTGTGAGCATCCCATGCACCCAAATCCATGAGCCACAAAGGGATTTGGGGCACATGGTCGCATTATAGGTGGAGGATGTTAAAAATCAGGGGAATGTGAGGACAGAGGTGTCCCTTTGTAGGGAACACACCAAGGGTGACAGGGGGGACCCAGCACCCTTTTACAGGAGGGATAATACTGCTGGGGATCTCTTCTCCTGGCTTTGCCAAGGATGGCAGGGATAGATCAGGGGTGAGACTTTGCCACCCTAGGGAGGTGACAGTGGCACTTTAACCCTGGACCCACATGGGGAGGGGGGCTGGGGGACACCTTTGACCATCCACCCCCACCTCAGCCACGCTTCACCTGCCCTGTGCTCCCAGGAGCCTCAACCCCAGTGCTGCCAGTTGGCTGCAAAGGCAGCCAGGGTGGTCGGGGAGGATTTCAGTGCTGCCGTGTAACCTTTGCATCCATCCCACGTGCCGGCTGGGCGCCCGGCTCCGCAGCTCCAGATGGCACCCGGGAAAGAGTTAAGTCCGCTGTGATCAACAGCAAGAAGCAAGTGGTAAACAGTTTTTCTCTCCCTCTGCTAAATTAATATGCAAATTCCCCCCCTTCCCTCCCCCCCCCTTGCTTCGAAATTAGCGAGGTAGAATGCTTGGGCTAATTATGCATTCAAACGAGCAGGCTTCGTTAATGTGGCACTAAGAGGAGCCTGAAAATGATTGTGAGACGATGAAATTGAAATTGGAGCACGGCACTTCTAATGCATCTGGAGTCACTCTTGCGTGCCCCGGCAGATGTAACCTGGCAGTGACCGGCAGCTCCCGCTGCCCTGCCTGTGCCCGGGCACCCCCAGCACCTCCAGCACCTCCCCCAGCTTCTCCATCCCTCTCCCAAATCAGCCCACATACAAGATTTCCCAGCCCAGTTCCTTGGGAATGGAGGGGTGGGATGGCCCTGTGCACCCAGAGCTCCTGGCTTGGGGTGGGGATGGGGCAGACACCCCAGAGCATTCCCAGGACATGGAGAGGCAGGGTCAGGGTTAGGATTGATGGTGCTCCAGGTGTGCAGAGCAGCCCTTGGTGTGTCCACGCAGGTCCTGCTGGTGATGCCACCATCAGCCTCCGTGCTTCCATGATCCAGAGCATGGCTGGGAGCACGTTTCTCCTCCCCAGGCCAAATCCTGGCCCCCGAGGCAGCCAGCAGAGCCTGAGTGTGTGTTTGGTAAAGCTCCACGTGTGCTGGTGTTTGCATGGATCAGTCTCCGGATGGATAAATCCTCTTCACTCCTGGGGATGCTGAAACCTGATGGCTGCAGGAGGGTCACAGGGGGAGTCCCATTCCCATGTCCCAGCAAGTTTGGTGCTCAGCAGTTGTTGGCACATCCCACCAAGGACCAGACTGGTGGCACATCCATCACATCATGTGGCCCGTGGCGCAGCCAGGAGTGAGTGCCCAGCCCAGGATTGTCCCACAACAGGGCTGGGTGGCACAGTGGCATCCAGGCCAGACGGGGGCTGCTCCCATTGGACAGGGATCTGCAGAGGAAGAGCAGGAGAAAGGCTGAGTGACAAGGCAAACAGGGAGACATTTTATTTTTGGGGATGTTTTAGGCTGGGGATGAGCAGCCGTGGGCTGTGACAGGCACATGGGATGGTGAGGGATTCATGGGAATACCAGCCCAGGATGTCACCAGCCTCAGTCTCTGCTGGGATAACTGTTCACTGCCATCTGCACAGGCTCCAGTTCAGCCACCCAAGGGCTAAACCCCATTTCCCACAAGAGCACTGTGGGATCCGCCAAACCATTCCCCCTCTGGGAGTCAGAAGGGATGGATGCGGGTGTTAAATATTCATCCAAGGTGTGGAATTTACTGGAACCATCCACTGGGAGGTAAAACACAATCCACAGCGTGCTCCTGGCAGCCGGGCCATGCCATGGTGGGCGGCCAGCAGGAAGGAGGCAGGGAGGGAAGACGGATGCTCCGGAGGAGGCTGCGGAGCCATAAACCAGATGCACTGTTAGTAATCAATGAGGAGCTACAGATTTTTGGTGCTCAACCATTGGGGATGAAGAGAAGAAATAAACAGACAAGGAGATGCATAACACCCCGGAAAGGAGGGAAAGGAGGTGGGGAAACAGCAGGGATGCAGATCCTGGAGGAGACAGTCCCTGGGAGAGGAGTGGGATGGAATGGCATGGTTTGGTCCAGAGGGATGCTGAGCTCCTGGGAGTGACGTTGAGCATCCCAGAGGGACACTGAACATCCTGGAGCAATGTCAGGTGTCTCAGAGGGATGCTGAGCACCTGAGAGCGATGCTACCATCCCAGAGGGATGCTGAGCACTCCTGAGGACACAAACCTTGGCAGAGGAGGCCGCGGGGCTCAGAGAGAGCTGTGGTGTGCCAGGGCAGGGCCGGGGAGAGGGCACACCCGGGGCAGCAGGACCCGCCGCACCAGCTCCGCTCGGCAGCGTGCCCCGGGGTCGGGGCCGGCACAGGAGGGGGTTGTTTTCCCCGTCTCTCCGGTAATTTTTCCCTCTGACTATGATGCATAGCAGTGCTAATTCGGCACGTTGCCATTAATTCCAGCACAGCTGCCGCTCTCTCCCTCAAGGCATTTCGCTAATACTCGGCTTCAGAGCCTCTCAGCAAATTAACATCATTTGTTCTGCAGAACATGTTTTATTTCTACACTACATGCATAGCTTATTACTCCTCCAGAAACTCGGGGTGTGCGGGAGGCAGCGCCAGCAGGCACAGCCCTCCAGAGTCAGTCCTGCTCCCCAGCTCACTGTGCCCATCCCCAGGTGGGCACAGGGACACTGCACAGTCCTTTGTGCCACCTCACACTGACCCGAGCTGGAGCTGCAGGGATTTTCCCCTGGTACCGGGATGCTGCAGTGCTGTTGGAGCAGCTGGAGCTGGTGATGTGAGGTGGGATGGTGGCAGCGTGCTGGATTGGTCACTGGCTGGGATCTCCTGCATCCCCATGGTGCAATGCCACACCTTGGTGCTCCCACAGTTAGGGACAGGAGTGACAAGAGGTTCCAGTGGGTCATGAACACAGGACCAGGTTGGGGCTTGCTGGACATAATGCTGAAGGGCACCAGGACTCCCCAGCACCAGCAGGATGGCTCAGACCCTCTGACAGCAATGCTGGGATGGATCAGAGCAGATCCCACGTGGCTCTTGGTGCTGACCCTCCTGGAGATCCCAGGGCTGCTGGTGGAGGGTGTGATCCAGGCAGGGTGTCACGAGCCAGACAGGGTGTCCTGCCCACCACCCACCAACCCACAGCCTCTGCCAGCGATAATTTCAGGTCTTTCCCTTTGATTAAGGTTATTTAAGCTTTTTACTGAAACATAAAACCTGATTGTTTGCATAAACAACCTAATTGGATTATGGTGCACGGCATCGCTAATGCCGCAGGCTGGCTGGGAGCCGGTGGGGGCACCGGGGCAGAGCTGGTTTGGGCAGAGGCTGGGTGAGACCCCTCTGTGCCCCACACCGTGGTCTGCACCCACCTGCCCCCTTCTCCCCGCCAGGTGTGGACCCTCCTTGGGGTGGGCAACAGCCGTGTGGGGACAGAGGTGCCTGCAGCACATGGCCCTGGCTTGCCCTTGGTGTTGCCTCACCTGCAAAGTGAGAGGGGACAAAGCCTCCGCTCTGGCACCGCTGGTGGGAGGAGGAAGAGGAAGGTGGAGGTGGCGAGTGGGAAGCAGGGGGCCGGGAGCTTTGCAGGAATGCTGCCTGCGCAGCGTTTCCATGGCTGGGAGCTGCAGAAGGCTTTCATGGCAAGAGGCGGAGAGGCTCCATGAATATTTCATTAGGAAAGCAATGTGGTGTGCTGCAGAGAACATCTGGCTGGAGTCTCTGGAGACCCCTGCCTTGTGCAGGAAGCAGGAACTGTGAAATACGGAGGAAAACGAGGGAGAGGGGGAGATGGGGGGATCATCCCGTGACATGGGGAGCGTTCCTGCCCCCTGGCCCTGTGATGGGCAGGTGTGAGGCTTTGTCCTGCGGTGAATGACAGCCCTGGGCAGGTGGAGGGGCTGCAGTGGTGCCATCCAGGTGGAAGGACCTTTCCTGGTCCTTGTCCATGGGACCTTTTGGGGCCCAGGCTGCAGCAGGATGCTGTGTATAGTCCCAACATGTGATGCAGGAATGGGCACAGCTGCTCCTCCAGCTCAGAGTCAGGGTCACAAGGGTACAGACCAGCCCAGCCAGCAGTGATGGGACAGGGTAAAAGGGGATGTTTCCTCTTGCCTCCCTTCACATCCCTTCCAGGGAGATGCTGATGCCCTCAAAGCTGGATGCTGGGGTCCCTGCCCTGGCTCCTGCAGGCAATGGCCTCAGGACCCCGAGGGAGGTTTGTCCGGTGTGGTTGGCACAGGGGTGATGGCAAACCCAGCTAGGGTCCCTCAGGGATGCAGAGCAGCAGGCAGGAATCAGGGTGGTGTGAGATTTGGGATTGCCAACATCCCTGTTTCACTTCCGTGCCATCTCCTTCCCCTGGTGCGGGGCAGGTTTGGCACTGGGGGGCCCTTTGACTTCATGTGGTGCCAGTGGAGCAGTGATGCCATGGTGTTCCCAGTGCCCATTGCTGGCTCCAGTGTTGCTCCTGCACCACAGGGCAGGCAGCACACTCTGCAACCTGGCCCAGCATGTAGCAGCACCAAAACTGTCCCCAAGGCTCCCAACACCTGCTGGCACCGCCACCTCCCTCACCCAGCACCCTGTGGCTGTGACTCCAGCATCATGCGGGCTGTGGCCATGGGAAATCCTGTGCCCTGAAACCCTTCCCTTCCCTCCTCTTCCTCTCCAGCATGGTGGTGAGTGCGTGGGGCTCTCTGCCCACCCTCCCTTCCTCCTTCTCACCCAGCCACCACACTCAGCTCCGCGCTAGCCCCGGTTTGGGATCAGGGGACGTTTCCCACGTGCCAGCCCTGCCGGCGGCAGGACTTTGGCTCACACCTCCGTGCCCACAGCCCCGCGTGGCTCCCAGCCCCGCCACCGGCGGCAGACAAAGCCCAACCACACAAAGCCACAACCTCCCTCGCCGGCCCCGCGTGCGGCAAATCCCCTCTGCAGCCACCGGCTGAGCCCGGCCGGCAGCCGGAGCCCTCGCCTGCCTGTGCCAGGCAGCAGTGCAAGGAGAGCGGGGCTGCCATGGNCGGGCTGCAGGGAGCTGAGCCGGCCGGGCTGCGCAGCCCCGGCTGCAGACACATGCACGCGCACGCACACCCTTGAAAACGAAGGCAAATACCTCTCTCCTCTCCGGCTTCCCCGCTTGCTGCCCATCCTGCCTCGGCCACGCCGTGCCTCTGCCGCGCTGCCCGTCCTCCATGTGCCCGCGCTGCCAGACCCTCCTCTCCGCCGCCGGCGGGTTTTGGCCCCCGCTGCCTGCTGGCGTTTTGGCAGCCTCGCCGCTCCAGCGATGGCATGTGTCCATTATTTTTTTTTTTCTTCTCTCCCTTTCACAATCCGTCCTCCCCAGCCTTCTCCACCGGTGCCTCCGGAGCCGCCTGTGGTGCCAGCTCGCAGGGAAATTGGCAGCGAGCGCGGCACAGGGATCCTCCCGCAGCTGACGGAGCCCTGCCAGGCGCAGGCAGCCCTTCTGCCAGCCACCAGCCTTGGCACGGGGGGCCGGGGGGCTGCGGGGGGCTGCGGAGGCTTGGCAGCCCTTCCCCAGCACCGCGCGCCCCAGCCACCGTGGCAGCTCTGCTGCCAAAAGCCAAATGGGGGGAGAAAAAGGGGAAAACGCAGAGAAAGGAGTTGGCTTCGCCGTGCCCGGTGGCGGGGACCCACCAGGGGCCCCTTCCCTTTGCCAAGGCCAGCTGGGCAACGTCCTCGTCCCTCGTGGAGGTGCGGGAGCCTGGCCGAGGTGCCGGTGTCACATGGAGAGGCTCAGCCCCGTCTGTCCCCACTCGCGCCCCCAGCCCAGCCGGGAAAGCCCATGCCAGGGATGGCAATGCCGACGCAGCCCGGCGATGCTGCGTGGCAAGGACGGCTCCCACAGACACACCTCTTACCCAGCATCCGTCTGCTGCGAAGGGAGGCCCGGGAAATTGGGAAGGGGAGAGCGGAGGAGGGACTTCTGGTGATGGGTGGGGGGTTTTGGGGTGCCCTCTGGCCGTGTGTTGCTCGGCATGGCTGTTGCAGCCTCGTGCAGCGCCGCACCCCCACCTCGTGCCAAAATCCTGGCCCTGGAGGTGCTGTTGTGCCATGGCTCCATCATGGCCAGCCATCAGCATCACAGCCAACTCTGCTTTTCCAGCTTTTCTTTCCCAAATTCCTGGTTTTGGCATCATTTGCAGGGAGAAGTGGGAGTGTGTTTTGAGCACCTGCTGTAGCCACGGTTCTCCTGGTGCCAGTGAGCCAGGAGGGTCTTCAAGGCCAAGGGACACTGATGGCAATGGCAGGGCAGGAGGCAGGAAACAGGCTGCCATTCCAGAGCCAGCCTAGTTTCTGCTCAGCTTCTCCCAAACTAAGTCATCTACTGAGAACCACATCCACTGGGAGCCACGGGGGTGCTGGGGCTGCCCCCTCCCCAGTCCCGTGGCACAGCCCCACGGCACAGGCTGAGGGCACAGAGCACCAGGAGCACATGGAGAGCCACTGCCATCCCTGTTTAACAGGTTTACCCCCTAATCAGGGATGTCCTTAATGGAGTTGGCAGGAGACACCAGGAGCCTTCCACAGGGCAGGACAGTGTGTGAGTGGGTCCTCCTGCCATGCAGCTCGCAGTGGCCCCGTGTGGTGGCACATCCCGGCCCCAGAGCCACCAGATGAGGATGTGGCAGCCCCCGGGATGGTGGTGGCTGTGCCATAGGAAGATCCCTGGAGCTATCCTGCTGTGCCACTCTGCCCATGCCCCCGTGCCCTGGCAGCCGTGCCCCAGGCCTGCCCGTGCCACACGTGCGCCTGCCATTTCCTCGAATAAGCAGCTAATCTCCATCAATCATAATTCCGTGCCATTATCATAATAGGGCCATTTTGCACTTATCCTCGGCACGTGACGCGGGAACCACTTACGGCTCCACTTCACGCCGAGCAGCTCCGAGCTGCTCCCATCCCCAGGGAGTCCCCATGGCAATCGTGTCCCCCACAGGACCCTGGGGACAGATCCAGGCCCTGCCACCTCAGTGTGAGCAGTGGCTCCGACAATGGATGCTCCTGCAGGCATGTGGGGACCCCTGAAATACTGAGGAAAACAAGGGAGAGACGGACACCTTGTCCCCTGCCTCCTGCCATCCCACCACAGCAGCAGCAGCACAGGGGTTAAACCCCAAAATGGGAACACTTAATCTGGTTTCCCCCACCATATGGCCCTGCCAGCCCTGCCAGACCTGGTTGTGCCGGTGCCACGCGGTGTGTGGGGGACACCCGGCACTGACCTTCCGCTGGCTGGCGGGGAGCAGATTAGGGAGGCTGGGAAGTGATGAGGCACGAGGGGTGGGGGATTAGGGACCAGCAGATGGATGAAGATCAAACATTTCACTCCCTCTTGTTTACAACACCGTCGTGGGCAGCAATCAGGGATCCCGGCATGTGCTCCGGCTCTGTCCCTCCCTGGACTGGGGCAGGATGGGGATAGGGACGCAGTTCCCGTGGTCTTGGGGTGTCCCAGTGGGGATGGATGGGCTTCCACCTCACTGTGCTCCATCTTTACCCTAAGCAGTGGCGTGGTGGCAGCTCCCAGCGACCCCATCCCATCCCATCCCACCCCAGCACAGAGCACTGGGATGGAGCCTCTGGCAGCCGCGCTGCTCTCCCTGAGCATCGAGCTCCCGGGCACCCAGCGGTGCCTGCGGTGTTTACACCAGCCAGTAATTACTTTCCTCTTTTTTTTTTTTTTTTTTTTTTAATAAATACGGATGTGCCACAAGTAAACTCGAACGCAATAAAAGCTTTCTGCTGGTTCCATAATTAATCACCGAGCTGAGTAAGGCGGGGGCGGCGGGGGGAGCAGGCGGAAAACCCTCCCTCCTGTGCGGGCTGCGCGGCTCGCACCCGGCTGGGAGAGAGCGAGGGAGGCGACAAACCGCGGTGGCAGTGCAGGGACATCCCAGTGCCCTGGGGACATCGCCGGGGCAGCGCTGTGGCGCACCCTGGTCTTGGTTTCTTGGTGCCCGGCTGCTCCAGGGGGCGCTGGGTGTCCCGCTCCCAGCTGTGGCGGCACATCTGGGCTGAGCAGCTCCCTCCTCCCGCAATCCCGGCGGTGTCCCGGCCGCGGCTGAGCATCGTCCCCGGGGACGTGGCCGGCTCCAGATGGCCGGTGGGCACCACCAGGGGCCGGGGGGTGGCTCGGGTGGCCATCTGGTGTGCAGGGCCAGCTGGCCGCGCCGCGCCCCGCCCGGGGCGGGGGTCTCGGAGAACGCCGAAGGGGCGCAGGGGAGCATCCCGCCTGCCGCAGGGATCCATGACCATCCCAGCCCTGTCCCCACCCTCTGCACCCTATCCCCGACAGCCCCGGGACCACCGCGGGGGTGGGGGCACCCCGCTGGTGTCAGAGACCCCC
>VXBX01008851.1:711379-730630 GCA_013400415.1 Scytalopus superciliaris
TCAGAGCTGGAATGATGATTAATCCTGTTATAGCTCAGTTTGGAATAGCTCAGAGGAACTCCCTGGATCATTTTGCTTCAGGGGAACGCATTTTATGCCCTTTATGTTCAGAAGGTGCAGAGGGGGTGGCACAGAGTGGGCAGGGATGGGTCTGCACTGGGTCAGCTGCCAGTTTGCACTGGTTTGGTTGTGCTGGGGGCTTTAAATTGGTCAGTCACAGGAGGATGAGGGCTTGGACCCTTCCCTTCCAAGGGGGGGTTGGACCCTTCCCTTCCAGAGGGGCATTTGGACCCTTACCTTTCAGGGTGGGTCAGACCCTCCTCTTCCACAGGGGGCCAGACCTTCCCTTCCCATGGGATTTGTACCTTCTCTTCCAAGGCAGCAAAGCCCCATCTCTGGGGGCTTCTCCACGATCTTCCCATGGGCCCTGGTGACAAACTTTGTTTCCAGGTGTGCTGTGCCAGAGTTTGTGGTGCCAGTTATCCCTGAGCAATAGGAAGGGAAGCAAAACAGCCCCTGGATTTCCTTCCCCCTGTCCTGAGTGTCTGTGAGGCTGCACACCCAGACAAGCCCAGTCCTGTGAAGTCCATAATCCCCAGGCCTGGCTGAAGGTGCTGCTGTTTATTGCTCCATTAAATCCAGACTCAGGGGAATGGGATAATGGGATTTTTTTGGGGAGGAGCAGCAAACACCTGCTCTGGAGCCATCCAGGGAACAGGGAGGATGCTGAGAGCAGGATCCTGGAAAACCACTGCTTCCAGTTAATGTCTCGAGTTCACTTCAGGTTTTGAAATGTGTTGGCTGTTTATATTTAGTCTCTGCGGAGCAATGGAAAGATGTCACACGAGTTTGGCCGTGACCTGCTTTGTTTTTTTCCACCCTGGTGGCAAATGTCAGGGGTTCACACGGTTGCCCTGCTCGGGGTTTGAAGTTTCTCTGCCCCCCCCCCAGATGTTTCCGCAGCAAATCACAAGTTTGTTCTGCAGAAGCAGAAATTGAGGTCGATATGCAAAAGAAAATATGAGCAGAGCCCGTGTCTGGGTGGGGAAATGATCCGAAGGTGGAGGGGGGAGGCCGTGGGGTCACGGGAAAATAAACAGTTGAGCCGGGGAGGGGCCTGCCAGCAACTCCCTGTGGAGCTGCCAGCCTGGATCCCTCCTGTTTCAGCCCCTCCCCACAGAGGGGAGCTGAGCTGGGAGGCTGTTGCAGCCAAGCTGCTCCACTAATAGGCATTTATCAAAAAAATTGTAGGAAATCAAGCTGTGATTGCCGGCGCCAAGGAGGTGTCATGGCCACTCTCAGAGAGCGAGCACTTGTCATCCTCTGGCTGTTTCCTCTTGTCCTGGAATCTCTCTGGGGATATTTTGGTGGTGATTGGATTCTGTGCAGCAAATCCCACTCTCTCCTGCCACGGCCCTGTTCTCTCCTCTCTGCTCCCCCTTGCTGAGGGCTCTGTATGGAGAGGGCACTGCTTCCTGCTGAGCTCCCAGCCAGTTCTCCAGGCTGTGCAGAGGGAGTTAGGATTCTTCATGGAATCATGGAATGACTTGGGTTGGAAGGAACTGAGGGGATGCCTCAGAAAAATATTAGGGAAAAGTCCTTGGCTGTGAGGGTGGGCAGGCCCTGGCACAGGCTGCCCAGAGAAGCTGTGGCTGCCCCATCCCTGGAAGTGTCCAAGGCCAGGTTGGATGGGGCTTGGAGCAACCTGGGATAGTGGGGTGGAACCATGGCAAGGGGTGGAACGGGATGAGCTTTAATATCCCTCCCAAACCATTCTATGAAAAGCAGTTCATAATTGAAGTTATCTGGCTGTGGAGGCTGCACAGGGAAGGGTCTCAGCCTCCCCTTCCACCCAGGCACTGCCCAGTGCGCCGGGGATGTGTCAGCCTGAAGCAGGGACATGAATAATACAGGGGATGGTATTCAAATGAAGGCTGCCACTTCTCCTTGGTGGGAATGCCCCCCTGGGCAATCTCTGCACGTACTTATCTGCTCCTGTAATTGCTTTCTGCAGAGTCGCTCCAAAACCAGCGGTGCTGCCAGGATGCTGCTCTCCCTGCTCTTCCCCCGGCTCAGCCGGCCCTTCCAGAGCCTGTCCCGCTCCACATGGGGGTGGAAGAGGGCTGGCTGTCCCCACAGGGGTCTGCAGACAGCCTGGGCCACCTCCAGCAGTGACATTACCCCTGTCTTCACCAGGGCTTTGGCTTTTGGTGACAAAGTCGCCATCATTGACCAAAACGGCGAGCACACGTACAGGGACCTGCTCAGCCAGAGCCTGAGCTTGTCCCGGGAGATCTGCAAACTTCTGGGGTGCTCCAGCAGGGACTTGAAGGAAGAGAGGATCTCGTTTTTGTGTCCCAATGATGCCTCGTACGTGGTGGCCCAGTGGGCCTCGTGGATGAGCGGGGGCATCGCGGTGCCCCTGTACAGGAAACACCCCGTGCCGGAGCTGGAGTACGTGATCCAGGATTCCCAGAGCGCTCTGGTCGTCGCAGCCCAGGAGTACCTGGGCAAAATAGCCCCCAGTGCCAAGAAACTGGGAGTCCCGGTGCTGCCGCTTCCCAAGCCTCGTAGGGATGGATCCACAGGCCATGCAGCTGTGGAAGAGGGGCCCTTGACAGCCTGTTCCTCGTGGAAAGACAGAGGAGCCATGATCATCTACACCAGTGGCACAACGGGGAGGCCCAAGGGTGTCCTCAGCACCCATGAGAACGTGCAGGCCGTGGTGAGTGCTGTTCCCTGTCTCCAAAGCTCGTGCCAAGGTACAAAGTCTTGGATTTTGGAGGTGGTTTGGGGCTGCCAACACACCTTCCACTACCAAATTCGTGCAGGGTGCTGTGGGGCTGTAGCTCAGAAATCCTCAGCACCTGGAAGGTGAACACCCAGCAGTGTCTGAGGCTCTAAACCTGACCTGGTGGTGTTGCTGCAGCAGGTGGACTCTCCTCCCTACTTTCCTGGAAAGCAGAAGGGATGAGCCCTGCTGTAAAAAACCTGATTTCTTTGCAGTTTGCTTTTCTACACTGTGACTAGGGAAGAATCTTTGCTCCTGACCGGAATATATCTTAGCCCAGCCCAGTGCTGTGTGAAGCCTGTGCATTATTCAGCTCTGTGTCCCCAAGGCAAAAAATCCATTAGCTCTCGGAGCCAAAAGGAATTAAAAGTTTGAATGAGCCTGCTGACTACCTCACCACTTGGTTATCAGTGCCTGCAACTGCTAGACTCCTGCCATTAGGGAAAAAGGGCAGGGAATACAGCAGGCCTTAGGGATACCTCTGGGAGCTGGTGTTGCTCTGGGTGCTCAGATACCACTGTGTTGGGAGTGGAATGAAAGCCTTGATGGATAGAGCCAGGGCTTGGCTATATTGGGCAAAGAATCTGTTCCCTTACAAATATGCTGATCATTTGGGGGTGGCCTGAACACTCCCCATCCTTTGTGCTGTCCTGCAGGAAGCCTAAAAGCTGCTCCCTGCCCTGTGCAAGAGCGTTGTGAGGGACACAACCAAATTCCGCTGTTGAAATGCTTTTTTTATTTTTAGATGACTGGAAATAAGTTTTCCAGTTGCCAGCACTGGGCTCTGAGGGCATTGCTCACCCAGAAACCTGATAATTATCCCTTCAGATAATTATCCCTTCAGAGCAGAGTGTGTTGGAAGCTTGATACACCAATATTTTTTGCTAACATGAAGCTTGCTTCCTGTTTATCAGGGATTTTCTGCTCCTACTGATCATCCCTTACAGGTGCTGGAAGCCTGATGTCATCAATGTCCAAACTGTCAACAGAATTCTGGGAAAATTAGTGTTTTGATTACTATTTCTGCCAACTCTGCATGGACAGCAGCAGGCTGGTATTTTTGTAGGCCCTGCTTAAAATCGTTGTGGACTATTTCTCAGCAACAGGGAAGGGCTGTGTTGATACATAAAGATGCACAAGGTGTTCCTCCTGTATTCTGTTGTCATGGGAGTTTTGCTTGTGCTGATCCTAAAGGCAAGATTCTGTGTCCCTGCAGGTCTGGGATTCCTGCCAGCAGCTGTGTCCAGGGATCTGGGGGTCTGGATACCTCGGGAGAATCCTCCCTCTCACCCTAACGCCGTGTTGTTTGTTTTCTTCTGCAGACCACAGGCCTGGTTGAAAAATGGGAGTGGAAGAAGGAGGATGTCATCCTGCACGTGCTGCCTTTGCATCATGTCCACGGGGTGATCAATAAGCTCCTGTGTCCTCTGTGGGTGGGAGCGACGTGCATCATGTTCCCGGAATTCAGCGCACAGATGGTGAGCCTGGAGGGACTGAGCCTTGCCTTTGAAATTCAGCAGCAGGACCCCGTGCATTGTAATTAGAGCAACTCTGGAAATAAGTTCTTTAAGAATTCCAGGCTCTTTAGCCACTGGCTGTGTGTGGTTCACAGCACTCAGTCCGGGGTAAATGCTCTTCTGGAGGCTGCAGCTTGTTTAAGCTGTTCCTCCTCGTGGGGCTGGGGGGTCTCTGCCTGGAGGTGGGTGGGCCCTTCTACAGATCACCAAGTGCATTTGCACCCAGAACTACAGTCCTTAAGTTTTTTTAGTGCCAGGAAAAGTGGAAGTACTGGTGGATTTTTCTCTTGGGTGCTGCTTGAAGCTGTGCTGCTTGTTGGCTTTTTTAGTAACTTGTATTTCACAGAATTGCAGAGTCATTGAGGTTGGGAAAGGTCTCCAAGACTGAGTCCAACCTGTGAATGATCCCCACCTTGTCACCCAGACCAGAGCACTGAGTGCCATGTCCAGTTGTTTCTTAAACATCTCCAGGGATGGGGACCCCACCACTTCCCTGGGCAGCCTGTTCCAAATTTTTCCCTTCCAATCCTGTATCCCTAGTGTTTTGTATTACTTTGCATGGCATAACAGAGCCTTCAGAGCTTGTTGCAGCCCAGGTAAGAGAAATAGTGGTTCTCTTCACTTGCATGGAAACATTGCTCTTCCTCTGCAGAGAAACGAGTGTTAACAGAGCTGTTGGTCTGGGCTCGATGATAGGAGATGGAGTTTGTAAATCCAGACCTTCTTGCAGCTTTCAGGAAAGATGGCAGGAGAGAAACCTTACCTAAATGAGACATGTATAACGTTGTTTTCTAGCTGAGCCAGGAAGCCCCAGTCCCAGTGTTCTGCTTCTCCTTTGTTCCGTGCAGCAGTGGTAGGTAGATGATGTAAAGAGTGGAAGAAAAGGGACTAGAAACAGGGCAAGCATCAGGAACAGGTTCTACAGTTCCAGCACCATTCATCCACATTTCCCAGTGTCGTGGGTGGTGTTTGCAGTGTCACTGTTAAGGGATAATTGGGTTTTCAGGTGCTGCTGCCTCCTTGTAGCAGAAAGGAAATGTGTGGTGTCATTGCAGAATTCCCTGGGAAAGCGAAAGGAGCCTGTCAGGCCTGTGTGTGTAACTAGATAGGCTGCTCTACCTGTTTGTGTTTATCCATATCCTTGTTACACTGGAAGGACAAAGGGCACAGGTGTGGGATACACCTGGAAGTCTCTGGCAGTGCTGCTGCCAGGTGAGGGTGAGCACCGGCTCTGATCCGAGCAACTGCAGGGCCAGGGGATTCCTCACAGCTTATTTCTGCTTCTCAGAGAAGCAGCCACAGAAAATGGACACTTCCTTTCTTGTGTCAAGATGCCTCTGACACCTGAACACCGATCCTTTGGGGTGGAACAGCCCCAGAATCCCAGACAGGCAGCTCTGCTCTTGCATTGCCAGGGTAAATTGGTAGGATGCTGCGGTAGAAGGGGGCAGGAGGGTCCCCTGGCAGCTGTAAGCAGTGCCCCCTCCTCTGTGATCGCTGCCAGATTGTCCTCCCCTGACCCGAGGATGTCACCCCAAAGGCTCAGGGTGCCGGAGCCGGGAGTGCGGCTGGCGCTGGGAGGCAGAGCCGGTGCCGGGATCCTGGAAGCAAAGCCTCTGGAGGGCGCGTTGCTCCACGTCCTGTGCCACCGGTGATTGATGGTCCCTCGGCCCCCCCGGTGCTTTTCTCTGCTCTCTCCCGACATCTGCAAATCAATGAGCTGACGTTGAGGGATGGGTTGGGGACGCGGGGGAGTGGGACACCCCCCCTGCCTTCCCTGATCCAGGCTCTCCCCAGCCGTGTCCAAGGGCACGCAGGGACAGCGCTGGAGGCGGCCACTTGACCCTGGGGCTTGAACTTGGGCAGGGAGGTCGGGGCGGTGGCCGCTGTTCAGGGGCCTCTCAGGTGCACTTGGGGCCCTGAAGGACGTCATTTGCCTTTCTATTTTTTGTATTCCCTTTATTTTTCCGAGGGCCTCCCCTGGGAGCTGCAAGTGGTTTGATCGACACTACAAAGCGAGCACAGGAGGGTAAATAAGGCTTTCTTGTGGAGTTTAATGCAAGCTGCCTTTCAGTTCCACTCTATTTTCACCAGCTGTTTACAAAATGCCCTTTGCTACTGAAATCAGCTTTCAGCAAAGCAGCAGTGGAGGATTTTGCCAAAGTAGCCCAAGTTTTGCCGTGTGCTTTTTTTCCTTCGCTGCACCTTGAGAAAGCAGCCAATTATAGTGTGATATAAAGAAACTCGACTGGCAGCTAAAACACTTGACAGGCTGATCAAAACAAGGCAAGGAACTTACTCTCAACCTGCTGCAGACATATTTAGCCTTGAGTGATACTGGCAAAGGTTCAAGAGAAACCGCAGCAGCACGCCCGATGTGTGTTTGGTTTCTAATCACTAACACTTCATTATACAAAATAAATACTTTATTATTACAGTGTTTATTAAATTACATAATTTGCGGCGTGCCTTATAGTCATGGATACAGATGGCAGTCTGGGTTTGGTGGTGGGAATAATGCTCTTTTTTTTTTTTACCCTGAGAAGACAGTTCCAGCCCCAGACCAAGGCTTGCTTGTCGTTCCCTGTGGTGCAGTGTTAGGAGGTGGCAGCTTTCAGACCTTTCCGTCTGTTTTCGGGAGCTGGCCAAGGAAAGGTTAAAAATCAGGACTATGGAGTAACCCCAGTGTCCTGACCAACATCCTCTCTCTCACTAAAACAGCATCTGATGTCTGTGGCTGCACACAAGCTACTGCTGAGGCCATGAGGACTCGTTAAATTGTACTGAGATGCCTCAAGCGTGAAAGTTGCTGCATAAAATCAGATTCTTTTTATTAAATGAGGACATCCATTACTCTGCACCAGCTACTGTACATGTTATAATTCACTTTATAGCACCATCTGTTAAGACTGTCTTGCTTAAGCTTTCCATGGCATCTTTTATTGCAAGTTATTAAAAAATATGGCTGCATCTATTAATCATTTATTAATAGAGGGTTTATAAATGGACCCTTAGTTTCCAGAATTAGTCGACTTGTACGTGACATGCAAAGTCTTCTGGTGCTTGTACTCCTTGGGGTGGAGTGTCTTCACAGGGAGCCCTTCTCCTGCCTGGGGATCCGGGAAGCAGCATCCACTGTGCCTGTCTGTACTTCTGGGCTTGGGAATGGTTGAGAGGGAGAGTTTTCAGCACTGCTGAGGGCACGGAGCAGGCAGGAGAACAGCAGTGAGCTGACAGCGTGTTCCTCCTAGCAGCTGTGTGGGGCATGGCTGGCTGTGATATAATTATTTTAGTGTTTTTCCAGGGTGAGAACTGGGAGGGCAGAAACCTCCTCTGGAGTCAGAGCAAGCTGCAGCCTCAGCATCCCTACATGATCCTCCCACCATAACCTGCTTCCAAGCTGAGTTTGCTTCTCCAGCTGCGCCGTTCCTGTCTGCATTCCTCAGCTGCTGCTGACCCTGTCCCAGGTGCCGGCTTTTTCTCTTGTGCAGGAGGAGGCATTTGAAAGATGATATCTTTGTGCAGGTTGTGTGCAGTCTGCTGGCCAGAGGAGAAGAGATTAATGTCTCTGTTAAGGTAGGAGTGCAAGGTGAGCCTTGTCCTACTGGGCACCCGTGACCGAGTGGTTTTTGGAGGCCTCTGAGCACTGGGGCTTGCACTGAGCACTCGCTAAAGTATCCATTCCCCAGTGACTCCGTCCTTCCAGCTCCTCTCCTGCAGCAATTCAGGCTGCTGAGTCTGAACACACCCTGTGGGGTGACTGTTGCTCCATTGAAATTCAGTGAGTCTGGAGAGACAGAGCCAGGAGAAGCCATGTGTCCTTTGTGCCACCACTCTTGTGGTGACAGTCACATGTTGACATCCCCATTCCAGACCAGGACCTGGCTGTGCTGGGCACTCTATGGACAGGAACCTTTTTGGAGCAAGTCACGAGGCCAGGGTCTGCTTTGCAGGATCCTCTGATGAGCCTTTTGGCCAAAGAGTTTGAATTTGAACAACAGCAACAGCCTGTCTTTGCCTTGGACCACCCCTGATCTTGCCTTACGGGAAAGTTGTTCTAATGGCAAAAGGCTCCCTGTCAGCTCTGCATTGATAAACACAGGATCAGATCCCAGGAGGTCTTCCAGTCTTATGTGCAGAGCGGGAACTAAAAGTAGTCAAAAACCTGAAGGAATAAACTTGCTCTGATGAGTGATGGGAGATGCTTATGGAAATCTCCACTCCGGTGACCCAGTTGTGGCGTGTGCAGCCCGCTCAGCTCTGCCGGGCAGGTTTCAAGCTGTGATGTGCTGCCTGTGCAGTGACAGCCCTGGCTGTGCCCTGCAACCCCTTCCATGATAAATATGCCAAGATGCAGATTTACTGCCCTACAGTTGCAAAGAGCTGCTGTTTTGGTGCCAGCCTTACTGCGTGTATGACTTAAGGTGCCTCCGAGGATCAAACCCTCTAAAAACCATACTCTGCCGCACGCAAAGCCATCAAGCTCATCTGGATCCTTCTTTCTAGGGAACTAGGAATGCTGCGTGCCCAGAGGTGGTGTGTGATTTGGGACAAGGCTGCCCTGACGTGCTGTGGGTGTGCTGTCACCAGTGGCACCTTTCCCCATGGTGGGAGGGAGCCGCAGACTCGGCACTCACTGAGGTTTGTGAGGTGTCGCTCCAGGGTCGTGTGTGGTCCCAAAGGCCAGGAGAGCCCGTGCTATGTCTGGGAGCAAACTCTGTCCCTGCCACTGCTGTTCTCTGTGTGAGCCAGGCTGGGCTGATGCTCCATACCTTGGCTGGGCGGTGTGGGCAGATCCAGGGCTCGGCAGGCACGGTTGCCTCCGGGAAGGAGAAGCGTGTACCACACTGAGCCTCTCCCCTGGATCTGTCACTTCTGCAAACATCACTCTGGGCAGCTCTTTTAGTTTATTTTTAAAAGAAAAGCAAATCCAAGCAGAGGAGTCTGAGCTCCTGTAACCAACTATGCTGGGGATCGTGGCTTCCATCCAATTTCAGCTGGAGAAAGGCTGGAAGCCTTTTCATCCATTAATGGGAGGCTTCAGAGGAGTAATTTTATTTCAGACTCAAAGAGGAGTCGGTGGAGGGAGGAGCCGGTCACTAGTGAATGGATTATGTTTGATCACTTCTCGCAGACCTGGCTTTAAAAAAGTTAGAGGTTTTCTTGCCGTCTCCCCAGATCTGCCGTCTGTCCTCAGCATCTGTTCCCGAGTAATGGCTTTTGATGTGTGTGGGGAAACACAAAAAACGGAACCAGAGCCTGTCATATTTACTTATATTTCCAGGTCCCAGGGAAAGCACTTGCTCCTTTCTGTATGCCTCCAGCATAGGAAGGGTTTAAAAGCTTCAGCCTGGAATGCAGAGGGGCCGTCAAACTGTGCTATGAATAAATGATTAAAACCAGAGTCACACAGAGCGTGAACAGTCTGGGGTTATAACAAACATGAGACGAAGCCACCGAGGGCCTGATTTCCCTTTGAAGAGAAGAATGTTTCTCTCTTTTTGCATATTGCTCGTGAAGTGTTGGCTGCTCAGTCCTTGGGAGAGAGCAGAGCTCCCCTTGGTGCTCTCCCATCTCATGTTGTGCCCGTGTGCTGTTGGGGGATAAATTGGTGTCGGATGTGTCAGCGTGGTCCTGCCGTCCCTTTGCTACTGCTGTCGAGTTACAGGAGCTTCCCACCCTCAGTGTTTGGCACAGGCTCTCCCCAAACAAGCAGCTGCTTTGGCTACAGCCATGTTGTGCCTGTTGCTGTCACAGACACTCTGGAAAACACCGGCAGCCCTTTTGCTCGCCGGTGCTTCCCACATGGCAGCGGTCGATGCAAAACACAGACCCATCTCCTCGAGCAAAAAACAAGTAAAAGGATGAGTTAACCTTGCATTAGGGGGATTGTTACTTTTGAAAAGGTTGGGAAAAAAATTCAATAAGAACTGAAAATGGTACAATAATTTTAGAGGAGAGAGGAGCTGTTGTGTCTGTCAATAGAGGCAGCAGCACATTATCCATTTGTGGGCTGATGGAAAAATCCATGCTGATATTTGCTTCCTTTCAGCTTGCAATTCTTCTGCCTGGTTTTGGGAATCTTGTATCAGGCAAAATCTTGCATGATTTAGGATGCAAACGGTTTTGCCACCTTCTCTTTTTTTTTTTAGCTTGAGGACATGCTAAAAACCCAGGTATTGGTAAGTTTGGTGTTTTTGTCCAGTTCATGTCACTGCACATCTCCCTTTGTAAAGGGAAAAAATGATTGCCTTTTCTCCTCTGTGCTCACATCTTTTCCTTTCTAAGATGATCTCAGCAGGCCTGGGAGCTGGTTGGGAAGGTTGCTCTGTGGAATGACCATCCCTTGGAGCAGATTGTATGTTCCTCCACCCTCATTCACCATCTGCACGCTGGGGAAAAATACGTGGGAAAAATCTTCCAGCTGTGTCTCACTGTTGTTGGTTTATACCCATTTTCTCCTTTTTTTTTCTCATGGAATGATGGCAAAATCCCACTGGCCAGACCATGATATGCTCTTGAGCAGTGGAAGGGGAGGAAAATCAGGAATGCCATGCTGACAAGAAGGCTCTTGGGAACATTAGGTCTCCGGCTTCTCTGCTGGCACAGCCAACCCTATCCCATAAGCATTCACTGCTGTTATTCCTTAGGGAAAGCTGTTCTCACTCTTGCTTCTTTCAGTGAGAAACTTCTTGTTTCTAATCCTTGGTTATCTTCAAAGGAATCTTGACCCATCTTGGGAGCATATTGCGTTGGAAGGCTGCTGCTTGCCTCGGTGCAGAGCCCAGCAGCCCTGGCACACGGTGCTGCCCGAATCCAGGGCTTTTAAGAGCACTTGGAACCTGAGGTATCAGGTGAGCACAGTAAAACAGAACGATGGGCTGCCAGTACCCTCTCCACAGGGAATTGATGTGTCAGGACACGTGGGATAACAAAGGGGGAGATGGATTGTGCTGCTCCAAGCCCGGCACTGTCAGAGTGCTGGAAGGACAAAGTGGCCTCTTGCTACGAGCCTGTCCAAGCCCCGGGATTGATTGATTAGTCCCAGGTAACGAGGCTTTCCCAGATCCTTCTCTCAGAGCGTGAAGTCAGAGTTAGAAGCCAGGAATAGCTGTTCCAGCTGGCTGGGCAGTGCCGAGCCCTCCGGCCAGCTCGGGCTCTGTGGAGTGTTTGGAGCTGCCAGCTTTGTACCGCAGCTCAAGGCTTAGTCCTGTTAAACACATGGGAGGGATCCAGAGCTGGCTGAGCAGGAGCAGAGCAGGTGGAGAGTTTGGCTGTCAGCAGATCACCCCAGCAGCTGGTGGCACAAATCCAAAGGCAGCTGCTTATCCTCAGGAAGGGGCTGTTGCTGGGGCGAGTCAGACTGACATGGAAAAAGCTGCTCCCGTGGCTGGAATGGGAGGAGGAGGATTTTATCTGGGGCTGGTGCAGGGGGACAGGGAATTCTGGGTGTAAGAGAGACTTGCTCTGTTTAGAGTGATGGTTTTGGGTTTTTTTCAATTCCAAAATCATGTAAAAATAACTCTGTTGCATGGGCAGACTGGAAATCTCCCTGTGCTCCCCACAGCTGCTTGGGCAAAAAAATTCACCCAGAAAGGACTGAACAACCCTGAGCATCTGTCTCCCCTCTATCCCTTTGGCACAGTCCTGATCCCTGCCCCCTCTCTGGACATATCACCCACCAGTCTGGAAAGTCACATGCCAGCTCTGCTTTCCCTGATGCCCAGGGACTCTCACAGTGCTCATGTCCCACTCCCCAGGTGTCCAGGGGGTTTCCACCTTGCGCATTCCTCTGTCCCCATGGCACTTCAGGGTTGGGAGGGAGTGTCACCCCCCTCCTGTCGGGTGGGACGGTGCCTCTGTGGATGTGTCCTGCTCTATTAAGAACAACAGCCATGGTGGTGCGAGGGTTTTTTTAGGATCTGATTGTTCTGGAGCAGTGGAGTGCGAGACGTGGCGGGGGAGGCAGCAGCGGCGCAGCCAAGTAGAAAGTAATGAAAGGGAGCCTGAGTGAGCAGGACAGAGGAGAAGGGACAGGGTGACAGCATGAAGGAGAGTCGCTGGTTCACCTTCAATCAGGCGCTGCCGTGCCGTCTCTCGCCGGTGCCGTGTGCGCTGAGCGTGTGCGGGCAGCGCCCTGTCAGCAGCTCTTAGGAAACACATTTGTCACCAGTGGGGCAGGGGCCTCAGCAAGGGAGGGAGGCGGCCGTCAGCAGGGCCTCTGATTTATTGATGGCTTCGGATCGTTCCTGGCTTGGGAAGAGCTCACCTGGGGGGAAGAGTGGTGAGCTGGGGAAGCAGTGGGCCCAGCTGTGGTGTTTATGGCTCCTACCCGTTGTTAACTGCTCCCAAGTGGGACGGTTCATCCCAGACGTGGGTCTTTATCCACACCCTAGACTTGGGTCTTTATCCACATCCCAACAGGACTGGCTGCTGGAATTTGCCCCCATTAATAGTTCCCACAGGTTAGCAGGAGCTGCAGCTGTAGAACAGCTGTCCCACTGGGGCCTGGTTTAGTGGTGACCATGGTGATGCTGGGTTAACAGTTGGACTTAATGATCTAAGAAGTCTTTTCCAACCTTACTGGTTCTGTGACTGTTCCTCTCAGGGAGAGTGTGGTTGGTGGAGTGGTCCTGCCCAGCTGCTTTCTCCTGCAGCCACTGCTTTACCTGTGGACTCTGATGGCTCCTCTGAGCTCACTGGGAATGTCTCTCTGCACCCACTCGCCATTTTCATGGCGTTCCAGTGTGTAATCTCCCTCTTCCCAGCTCTACTATGTGTCTTCAAAGCTTTTCTCCCTCAGAGGTTTCAGTCCATGGGCTCTTACTTGTGTATCATGTTCTTCAGGTGTGGCTTAGTGTCTTTCCAAAGACACTTTGCTTTTCCGTACTTTGGAAAGTAGGTGGCCTTGTGTTGCCTTTGGAGAACTGTGCACGGTGAGGGAGTTAACTGGTTCTGCCACAAGCTTTTGTCTTCAAGAGCAAATTCTTGGCTGTAACATAACAGCACTAAAAAATGCCATTTCCATCATCTTGTGAGTGTGACAGGGGGTGGGTGATCCACTGGTGATGTAGGAGGTGAACATTGTGCTTTGGGCAATAGGGGCACGATGAAGGTTGGGAACTTGCTCTGGACATGGATGAGGTGCACACAACAGGCTTCCAGCTGTTTGCCCTTCCCACAAGTCTTAGATAGCATAGGTGTATCTCTAACCATGTATGTTCCCTTCCTTGCTAGGTTTGGAAGAAGCTCCTGAGCCCTGAAGCTCCCCGTGTCACTGTCTTCATGGCAGTGCCCACCATCTATGCCAAGCTGATGGAGTATTACGACGAGCACTTCTCCCAGCCACAAGTCCAGGATTTCGTGCGGGCCTTTTGCCAGGAGAACATCAGGTGGGAGAGCAATGTCCCTGTGGGCAGGGGCTGCTGGTGCCTGGCTGTTCCCACCATGGATCCTCCAGGTTTTCCTTTCAGCATCACTTCTTTCAGTGCTGGTTGTTGTGCCTTAGTGTCTCTCTGGACGGGAAGAAGGGTGACATTATTTAATTATGAGCCACTCTTGCATGGTAAAGCCAGAAGGGGCTCATTATCTGTGTCACCCTGTGTAACACATGGCTGAGGACTTTGTCCTGCAGCCCAAGCTTGTACTTCAGCATCTCTTTTAGGAGGCTGTCCTGTCTTAATTTAAACCCCATATCAGACAGAGAAGGTGAGGAACATCTTTGGTATTGGTTAAAAGGATTTGGAGCTTTTGTCATAAAGTTTTATGTAGACACAGGCTTTATGTGGCTGGAAATTCCCTGGGGCAAAGGTGGTCTTGGATACTCTCTGACCTGAGCTTTCTGTGTGCAGGTTAATGGTGTCAGGCTCAGCAGCCCTGCCTGTGCCTGTGCTGGAGAAGTGGAAGAGCATCACTGGGCACACCTTGCTGGAGAGGTATGGGATGACTGAGATCGGGATGGCGCTTTCTAACCCTTTGCATGGAGTCCGTGTCCCAGGTAGGAGTCTCCAGAGGGTGCCCACTCACTGTTTGGAGGTGTGTGCTGGGAAATGGGTTTTCTCTGCACAGTGAAGATCCATGAATGAGGGGCAGGCTAAGGCAGGAACAAGGATGCTGGTAGGGGACTTGGCATTGAGAAGTTGCTTGTGGGTTTCCTTGGGATCAAGGCTGTGTGTGCAGAGCTTGCAGTGCTGCCCACTACCCTGAGCACCCAGGCTTTATTACTTGATGCTTTATTACTTCCAAAATCTTAGTGAGTTGAAGCACTGGGACTGTTTCTTTAGCTCCTGCTCCCTGGAGCTGTATTTCTGTGTGGTGTCACACAGGATTCTCCACACAGCAGTGCTTGTCCAACCCATCAGTGCTGAACACTTAAAATAGGATGTCTGCTCACTCTTATTTTAGTGTCTGTTTCTTGCCTTTTCAGGAATTAGAATTTGTCACACCTCGGTGTACTCTCTGGTCCTGTTCTCTCCTTGTCCTCCCCCCCTTCTCTTAGCTACACTTTGTGACTCCTCTTGATATCTGTACTTCATGTAACCTAGAAATAAATTGATCTGAACATTACAAATATAAAATGCCCCCGCCCTCCCTTTGGTTGGAGCGTGGCCATCTGTGTGCTGAGCACCCACCCTGTGCCACCTGCCTCCCCACACACTGTCTGTGCAGACATGGCACCATATGCAGCCTCTTGGGGGACCTGGGGAGCTGTCCTGGGTGTCACAGCTTCCCACAGCACCCCAATCCCATGGGATGCAGAAGCTGGACCCTGCAGGATTCACACACGGAGAGGGGAAGCCACAACTGCCCCTCACTGACTCCTCAGCCTGAGAACAGCTTGGAATACTAACTCTATTTTACTTTTACAGAGTAACTCTCATTCCCCCACTCCACCTCAGGCAGTTTTCCCTCCCTCCAGCAGCCCCATCCCTGCAGGCAGGAGAGGGAAGCAGGCAGGGAAACGAGCCCCACACTGCAGGGTGACAATGCAGAGATCATTCCACTGTCCCTGCGGCCTGCTTGTATTTGCTTTTTATTGATCTTCAGGAGGGGAAATGAGTGGAGGCTCTAGAAATTTCCCAGGAGACTAAAAGAGACAGGAAATAAGACTGAAAGTAACATGGCAAGGCAAAAGTTGGCACTCAGACGGGCAGTTCCTGCCCCAGAGCATCATCCCTGAGGACACTGGGATCTTCAGAGGACCTGGAGACACATCCTCTCACGCAGCCAGAGCAGAGGGGCTGGGGACTGTCACTCCAGCCCCGTGCAGGGGCTCCTGTGGCCCCGAGAGGAAAGAGAAGCATCTCAGAGAGGTGTGGATCAGTGAGAGACCGTACAGAAAGGAGGCTATAATTGAATAGGCTTGATTAATTTATTTCAGGAAGTGTCAGCTGGGAAGCAGATGGGTGAAGCTGAGGCATAATTTACTGGAGCTGTGAAAAAGCTTTTGATCTAGTGCCCTGTTCGAGGCTGGGCTGGGAGGTCACCACGTACCATGGAGAGTCTGAGTCAAATGCGATCATGGGCTGGGAACAGGGGACATTTGCCAGAGGATTTCTCCTGGAGTGGAAAGCAGCACATGCCCTTCTCTACTGCTTTGACCTGTTGGAGAGAGCCCAGAGGAGGCCACCAAGATAATTAGGGGGATGGAGCACCTCTCCTATGAGGAAGGGCTGAGAGAATTGGGATTGTTCAGTCTGGAGAAGAAAAGCTTTGGGGTGACCTAATTGTGGCTTTCCAGTGCCTGAAAGGAGCCTGCAAGAAGTTGGAGAAAAGACAAGGGTCTGGAGTGACAGGACAAGGGGGAATGGCTTCAGAAGGACAGAGAGGAGGTTTAGATTGGATATTAGGAAAAAAATTCTTCCCTGTGAGGGTGGGCAGGCCCTGGCACAGGCTGGGCAGAGAAGCTGTGGCTGCCCCATCTCTGGAAGTGTCCAAGGACAGGTTGGATGGGGCTTGGAGCAACCTGGGCTAGTGGAAGGTGGAACTGGATGGGCTTTAAGATCCTTTACAATCCAAACCATTCTGTGATTCGTGAGCCTCTGAGGAGAGATCCTGGGGCTCCCTTTGCCCACTTCCACCCGCTTGCTGTGTCTGGGGAAGGGCTGAGTCCTCAGAGCCTGGCCATCCTGCCCATGTCCCCACTGGTGTCACCAGGGTGGCACTTCACCCACAGTACAGGTCTGAAGGGGCGTGGATGAGGATGTGGGGGCTTTAATTTTCAGAAGAAACAAAGATGAAAGATTTGAAAGATAAATGTTTGCTTGTATATGGTTAAAACCCTGCTTAAAATGCCTCTGTTTTCACCAGCTCTCATTCTAATCCCCCCTGGTGCTGTTACTGTGAAGGGAGATGAATAATTCATGGCCGGAGAATGCCTCACTGGGCCTAATCACCACTTTAATTGGAGGTTTAGATCAGAGGCAGCTAATAGCTCCTACAGCGGGGACTCCGTGTATTGTTGACAGTGAGATCGTTGAGTGCCTTATCGTTGGCCTGTTTCAATTCTCCCAGGACACGGCAGCACATAACAGCACCGAGGTACCCAGATACCGAAGGACACAGACCGCGGGGCCAATTAAATTTATCTGGGAAGAGCTGACAACTTTTTTAAACAGAGGAGAACCGGGGAAAGAATAATAGTGTCACTCCCTGCCTGCAGCCCGGCGGGTGTGGTGCCAGCAGTGCCTAAATGCCAGAAAACCTTTTCCAGGCAGAATATAAGGAAGCAGATCTCCACCAGAGACTTGTTTTACATGCTGGCTTTAGTTTAGCCAAGTAGGAAGCAAATTGGTGGAGCTTTATTTGTAACTGTGGTCTGAAACACTGTGTGGGGGACACATCACTTCTGTGTGTCTTAGATTTGCCAGTTCTGTGCTGAGCTTTGGTGTTTCCATTTCAAAGACTGAGACTAGAAGAGGGCACTAATCCTTGAGTCCTGCTGCCTGGGAATCCCTCCATCACATTTCCATGATGAGGGCAGCAGCTTGCAGCCAGGGAAGAAGCATCTTCTAGAAAGGCATCTGATTGATCTTGATTTGAAAAACTCCAAGTCTGTGAGAACCCATGGCAGTTCATTCACTGGTTTTTGCTCCTTCCATGAGCTTTCCAGGACTGACTTTGTGTTGCCTGCCCTCCATCCCACGCCACGTTAGGTGAGCAGGTTGGAGGCTCCTCACCCAAGGCATTTTTCACCCTGGAAAAACTGTTCCCATAGAAGTCTAAAAGGTGGCTCCAACGAGCTTCCATGCAACACTGAGGGTGTTCTCCATGACTTGTTACCTACTTTGAGGCCTCCTGGAGTCTCTCATAGCAGATTTAAAATACTTCTGGTGTGATTTTTGAGGCTGTCCTGTGCAGAGCCGGGAGCTGGACTCGATGATCCGTGTGGGCCCCTTTCAGCTCAGGATATTCTGTGATTCTCTGTTTCCATAAATACCTTAACATGGCACCTCAGGGCACTTCTGGCTCATGGCTCCCACTTCACCCTGATGCCACCCTCTGTCTCTTGGCAGTGTCTGGCCAAGAGATGGGAGCAGCCCACGCAAGGAAGGACCTGGCTGTGTGCTGGCTGACCTGAGTGCTGGAGGCAATTCCGAGCGGAGCAGACACGGATCACAGAGCTGCCACGTCGCTTTCTGTTTATTTCTTGCCAGATTTGCTAATTGTTCGGGTAGTTTCACTGCAATAAAATCTCACTCCCTCATAGCCCATCTGCTCTTGGCTCATCCTGCAGGGATGCCATAAATCTGGGCTACGACGACATATCTATTTCCATGGCAACTGACCAATGTAGCAAACCAAAGCATGATGTCACGGATAGCAGATCTCCAGGGCTTGAAGAGGAGAATGGGACCAGGATAGGGAAGGTGTCACTTGAACCCAAATGCCTGAAATAGAGGTGACAAGGGGAAGGCAGCACTGAGCTCCAGGTCTTGCATGCCCCGCTCTAGGGACTTCCCAAGGTCAGGCTGATCCTGGCAGACCTGGAAAGCATCAACTGAAGGCTCTTCAGGGGGAAAAAATTGATCATCTCTTAAAATAAAAAGCGCACTTACTGATTTATAGAATCATAGATTCTCAGAATGGTTTGGGTTGTAAGAGATCTTAAAGCTCATCTCATTCCACTCCCTGCCATGGGCAGGGACACCTTTGCTAGACCAGGTGTTTCCAAGCCCTATCCAACCCCTCCAGGGATGGGGCAGCCACAGCTTCTCTGGGCAAACTGTGCCGGGGCCTCCCCACCCTCCCAGGGAAGAATGTCTTCCCAGTGTCCCATCTAACCCTGGCCTCCTTCAGCTTAAGGCCGTTCCCCCTTGTGCTGTCACTCTGTGTCCTTGTGAAAAGTCCTTCTCCAATTGAAGCTCAGACCTGTCCAGTTCTCATGAGCCACAGGCTGCTCTGAGCTGTTGTCCCTCTCCCTGCTCACAGGGGATGAAGGTCACAGGCCTCATTTTGCCACGAGAGCCGTCTCGTGCTGCTGAGATGCCGAGTGAGCCCTGCTGAGCCAGCAGATGCCCACACCTCCTGGTTGCTGCTGAGCCCATCAAACAGGTCACAGGAACAAAGCTGCCCTTTCTGCTGAGCTTTCAGGTGCTCCCCGGGAAGAGCAAGCACTAAACCAGGGGGGTGGGAATGCTGCAGGTTGGTCACAGAACTATCTTGGAGCTCAATAGCTGACACTGTGTCAGTTTCTCCGGCTTTGAAAATTGAAACCTGTGGAAGAACGGTGTGGTTTTGATCCCTGCTTTTCTCCTGTGATGTTTTCTATACAATGTATTGATGTCTCCTAAAACTGAGATAATCCCTTGCAATTCTCACACTGTTAAGCCTTTGCCTCCCCTGTCAGGTTCAGGCTGCAGAGGAGCCACTGGAGTAATCACTGTGCTCTTTCTTTTCACAGCTTTGTGTAGGTTTCATGGTGCTTTTTTTTAAAAAAAAAAA
>VXBX01008851.1:730735-771364 GCA_013400415.1 Scytalopus superciliaris
TCTGGTGGTTTTTTTTAAAAAAAAAAAAAAAAAAAAAAAAAAAAAAGAAACAGCTTCATTACTGAGCTACGAAGCTGTGCTGAAGTCTTCAAAGACTGGCCAAGAGAGACTGTTCAGGGCTGGAGACACATTTGTTTTCCAAGGCATTTCCAGCACTGCCTGCTCAGCTAACAACAGCATATTGCAGCGTGGTGACATTTGCATGCAGACACACGACGTGATCGAAGCCTTCCTGAAGGGTAACCCCCTGCTAGGAAGTTCTTTAGTGCCAGCACAGTCTGCAGATGCCATTGATAGACGAGCAGCTGCTCTTTTGCATCCTCGATTCTGTGATTTCCCAGAGGCTGCCCAGTGTTCCCACCTTGTTTCCCTCCGTAGGTTCTGTGGGCACCCCGCTCCCGGGGGTGGAAGTGCGCATTGCCAGCGAGACCTTGAAGAACGGCGCTCGTTCCTACACTGTCCATGCTCGGGGGGATGAGAACAGCACACAGGTAGTGCTCAGCCAGGTTTGCTTCACTTTGAAAAGGGCTTCGCTCATGGAAAGTTCTCTCCATCTCCTTGAAACCCCTAGGACTGAGGCTTCACTGTTGTAATTCCCAGGAAGTCAGTTATGCTATTTAAAGGGTTTTTTTATTCTTTCTATTTGTTACTATAGCAATGGCACTTTATGGACTGCACAGGTGTTGTCCACTGAATCATAGAATCATGGAATGGTTTGGGTTGGGTTGGGAGGGGCCTTTCAAGGTCATCTGGTTCCACCCTGTGCCATGAGCAGGGACATTTTCCACTAGCCCAGGCTGCTCCAAGCCGTGTCCAACCTGGCCTTGGACACTCCCAGGGATGGGGCAGCCACAGCTTCTCTGGGCAACCTGTGCCAGGGCCTGCCCACCCTCCCCACCTTCACAGAGGCGGATTTCTTCCCAATATCCCATCTAAATCTACTCTCTTTTGGTATGAAGACCTAGTTTAATGGAAGGGTCCTGCCCATGGAACAAGATGAGCTTTAAGGTCCCTCCCAACCCAAACCATTCTGTGAATCCATGATTGGGAGGGCAGGACTGGTGGCCTTGGAAGTTGCATTCATTTTGAAACAGCATTTCTAGGAGAAACCCATCAGGTTTCCATGAAAATCCAGCTCCATGCCAAGCTCCAAGTGCTGCATGATGTGTGCACCTGCAGTTCTGGTATCAGCAGTTGGATATCTGGGATGGGAAGCATGATCTGCCCAAGGTCTAGGCTGTCCTTCTGCCTCAGCCCTTTCTCTTCCCACAGAAGTGGCTGAGCAGGGTCTGAAGTGCTGCCACATTCCCTCATTGTGGGTGCAGGGCATGTCACTCTGGCAGATCAATCCCCAGGTGATGTCCAGGCTTGGCTGAGCAGATAAATGTGTGTGGGAGGGAAATTCCAGCCGTGTGGCCGCGTGGGTGGGAGACAGGCAGGCGTGAGATCCAACCTGAAAGGCATGCCTTCACTCATTCCTCTGGGGAAATCAATTCTCATCCAGCCACCTACATGCCAAGGGTTTGGAAGGAGCTCCCAGGCTGTGCAGGGTGTACAGAAACACTGCTGGGGTAAGCACTGGAGAAAGGCTCGAGAAACCTTTTTATTCTCCACGTTCTCTGTGCTGGCAGGTGGAGGAACCACCAGGACCACAGGCAGCCCCGTGTGTGGGTTGTGCTCAGGCCAGGCCAGGTTGTGTTCCATGTTCTGATGCCATTCCACTCTGGATCTCACCCCAGACATGTAAAACAAGCCCATGGGAAGGATGAGAGAGGCCACTCTGGCCAGGGATTGTGGCTTTTATTTAAAAAAATGTTTTCTTCTCTTTCCTCTGTGTCACTGCTGTGGTGTGGCTGAGCAGTGGGCAAAGCAGGATTTTTGTCACTTTCATGGATGAGTGTTATGTTTCACAGGTTTGTCCCCTCATCCCTCAGTTAGCTCATGGCCTTTTTTTTTCCACTTGTGTGGAACTGAGACATGAAATATAACATGTCCCTTTTAATAATGATCCTATAATGCTTTTTTCCCCCTAAGGGATTTCTGGGCTCTTTACAAATTAGGTCTCAGACATGAGAATCCCCAAAGTGCAGCTACTTCCAGGATGAAATGTGGATGTTGTTCTACTGAATTATGAGAGGAAAATATATGGAATGTTATTTTTCTGCTCAATACTCCTTCCTCTTCCTTCTCATTGCACTGAGTGACCAGAGAAGGGGAGCCCAGCTGACCTGTGTCTGGTGCTGGAAGCCCACGACGCCCTCAGGGCTTCAGAGAGCTGAGAGTCACAAAAGTCTTCTCTTTTCCCCTGCTTCAGGCTGCTTGAGTTTATTTTTGGGACAGAGGAATTGCCCTTTTACCCCAGCCTTTTCTCAGATACACCCTCCAGCCCCCAGTGTGGGTGGCTGAGGTGCATACCCACATCTCACACTGCTCCCAGGAGCTCCCACCAGCTTCCAGGAGGTGTGCCCGTTTGTTCGGTTGGCTCCCTGCCCCTTGCTGATGGTTTGCTTTCCATCAGGGTCTCCCTTGGGGATCTTTTGAATGTTCTGGTGAATTCTCAAGTCATCAGCTGGGGAGGGTGTGGGGAGGTGGTAGTTTGCCTCTGGGTGTCAGCTGATGGGTTGGTCCCCCTGTGAAAAGCTGTCCCCATCTCACCCACCATTCTCCTTGTCCCAGCTTAACTGGGAGTTCCTTCAGGTTGAAGGGAGAAAAATGGTCCCATCTGTTTCAGACCACCCTAGGAGACAGTGGCTGGCTGGGTACCTCCAGGACATCCACAACATTTCCAGGAGCAGAGCAGAGCCAGCTGCCTCTGTCCCTAGGACTGTCACAAGGTGGGAAAAACAGTCCCCACTCTCAGCATGTCTTGGCACAGACGGATGTGTGGAGATGCCAGGAGTTTGGGTTTTATATGCCCTGGGCGTGCAGTGTGACTTTCCATGGCATGGCCAGACAGGCAGGCAGGTGGTGCCACCCCTCTGCTCCCAGGGATGCTGTAATTCCACTCCCTCACACCTGAGGTCCCAGGCAGAGCCTCACCTGCTGCCTGTCCCTGCCCCGAGACGCTGCTGCTGGCACTGCGTGTGCATCATGCTTGGTTAATAATTCATGTCAGCAGAGAGTACGTCAGTGGAATTTATTTAAAACAAGGAGGATCTGACAGTCCGAGTGCTCATCACGCTCCACCAGTCAAAGGCCTGGCTGTGTTCAGATCAGCTCCTCCACGGCAGAGGGGATGTCCCCAGGATGGGAAGATCCGGTCTGTGTCACCCTGCCTGTACCACTGGCTAACCCTGTGGCCTTTTCCTTGCATCTTAAGGGAAGGATGAACCTATCCTTCCTCACCTCCTGTGCAGGAGGGCTCTCAGCCTTACAGAATGGTGGTTGAGGGCTGGTAGGTCTGTGCTGTGGACCTAGTGAAGGCAGAGAGATCCTGGTGGGAGGGCTGGTGGTGGAACCAGTGAGAGGAGTCACTCGGCCTTCCTGGCGCCTGCTCTGCCCAGGGTGTGGCCTCACCTTGAGTCCTGTGTGCCACGAGGATAGGGAAGGATCTGAGAGGAAGCCATATGAGCAGCAGCTGAGGGGACTTGGTTTGTTCAACTGGAAAAGAACAGGCTGAGAGACCTCAGTGGGGTCTTCAGCACCCTCCCATGGGGCAGCAGAGGGGCAGGTACTGATGTCTTCACTCTTGGGACCAGTGACAGGACTTGAGGAAATGGCTGGAGCTGAGTCGGGGGAGATTTAGGTTGGATATTTACCCAGAGGGTGGTTGGGCACTGGAACAGACTCCCCAGGGCAGTGGTCACAGCACCAAGGCTGCCAGATCTCAAGAAGTGTTTGGACAATGCTCTCAGGGACATGGTGGGAGTGCTGGGATTGTTGGATGATCCGTGTGGGTCCCTTCCAAATCAGCATATCCTATGATTCTGTGAGGGCGAGCACCGTGGGGCTGATCGGTGGGATGCTGAGCACCCCAGCAGGAGCTGGGCTCCAAGCCATCTCTTCCCACCAGGCTCCTGCGAGCAGGTGATCTCGGTGCCGGGGGTGAGGCACATTGTCAGGGCAATCTGTGAGGCGTTCACACCCCTCCTGACTGTGAGCAGAGCGCCTGCCTTTGCCAAGGGAATTGTTTGCGGAGCCTCGCAGGGTCAGCGCCTTCCCCGCTCGCGTTGGGCTCGGGTCCCTGCCTTCTGCTCCCGCGACAACAGCCTTTCTCCGAGCTGTTCCTTCCCCACTAACACAGTCTCTCCCATTAGACTGGGGTGTCGCGCCCTTTCCTTTCACACCATCACCCTCTGGACACGTGAGATGCAAACAGGAGCGTGTGGGTGGCAGGAGCAGGGAGGTGGGGAGCGTTCCTGCTCTGCCATCCGGGAACTGCCGGAGCTGGCAGCAGGGCACTGCTGTAATTTGCAAAGCTGGTTCCTGGCACACCCTGAAGATCAATAATCTACTTAGCTGAAAGTTTGCTGGATCTCTGTTCTTCCCTTCATTTTCTCCCATGCCGTGATTAGAGTGCTGCATTCCTTTCACGCTCGTGCTCCAGCCCTTCAGTCTCCTCACATCTCGTGAGCCTTGTGCTCCTTTGTGTCCCAGTTGTTCAGGTTTTCAGCTGGCTCTTGTGGTGCTTCCACTGGGTGTTTCTGCCCCTTGGGCAGTGAGCTGGTTTCCGGGGCTGACATAGAGCCACGTGCATCAGGCTGTCGGCTGTGCCCTGCCTGAGGCCGAACCATCACTGCCAGCACCAAACCAAGGGGCTCCAGCCTGACAAGATCCCCTCACTGCTCCATCTGTTCCAGCTGGGGATGCTCAGCAGCCTGGGGACACCTGCGACAGGACAGTGTGGCAGGAGGTGACAGTCCCATTGGAGTCATGGTGCCTGCCCCAACAGTGTCCCCACCTCCTCCCTGCGCTGTGTGTGGATGCAGACCATTGTCCCCCAGAGAGATGCTGTCCTGGGAGTGCTGGGAGAAGTGTTTCTCCTCTAACACATCCCTGGGGAGCAGAGGTGTGGAAGCAGATGTCAGGGACAGCAACTTTGCCTGCTTTGAGTCATCCCAGCTCTTGCTCCTGGAGCCGCTCACATCGGAAGCAGCTCTTAAACTTTTCACCTGCCTGAAGCAGCTGCCTGTTGAGTCCATCGGACTGTTTAGGCTCAGTGATCCTCACCCACAGCCCTGAATGCTCTTTCCCCTGGTCTTTTTTCCCTTTAATTTTTGGAGCTCTTCCCATGGCTGTGGCTCCCAGGAAAGGGTTACAGCTCTCCAGCGCTGAACGTTTGAGTTTGCTTTGTTCAGTGCAATGCATATTTCATACGCTCAGCTTCCCAGCTGGCAGAGGCCTGGAAACCCTGCAAGCTGTCGGGTATTGTCTCTCTCCTTCTTTACTTGTTTGTTTGTTGGGTTTTTTTGGGTTGTCATTTTTGTTGGATTTCTTTTTTCTTTTTTTTTTAAATTTTATTTTAATCTTTTCCAAAATTGCTCACTCGCACGAAAGCCGAAGCCCAGCCCCTGACAGTGGGGGTCTCTCAATAGATAAATGGTTTCACAGCTGTATCCACACAGGGCTGTAGCCAGGGCTTTCATGGCGAGTGATTTCCCTGTGACGGGGCTGCGAAGGGAGCCGTGGGGCCGGGCGGGTTGCAGGAGCTGGCAGCAGGAGGACGCCGTGCCACGGGCTCTGCTCCCCCCTCCAAAGGTTGTAATTATCTCGTTGTTTATCCATATGCAAGCTGTCGTGCTGGACGGGAACGGCTCGGCTGTGGCCATCGCTCCCAAAAGCCACCAGCGTCCCCGGGCCCCTCCTCCCCGTGCCCCCCGTGTCTCTGCCATCTGCTCCCAGCTTGCTGCTGGTTGCCAGCGCCTCGGCGGGGCTGCGGGCGCTGGGGGCAGCTGGCGCTGTCACCGTGCTTGTGACCGGAGGTCTTGGCGTTGATGTCCCTGTGGAAGGGACCAGGAGCGGCTCCACCTCACTCACGTTCATCCCACATCTCTGGGAAGCCGTGGGGAGGAGCTCGGTCACCACTGAGCTGCCAGGGTTGTCCTGGAGGCTGCCTCCAAGGGCTGGGTATTGCCGTGGCTGCAGCCAGGGGGTGGTGTGGATTTGGGTGTTTGGCCCCCATCTGGGCCAGCCCCATGGGGAGGTGCTGTACATGTATCCCTGTAGGATTTCTCCTCATCCATCCAGGTATTCTGAAGCAGCTGGTGTGACCGTACCAGGCGTAGTGTGTGTATAGCTCCTGAGGACAGAGACAGCCACATGCCAGCCGTGCCTGGCATTCCTGAAAATGGCCAGGTATGGACATGCCAGTGGGGATGTGACTGCCCAGCCCGGGCAGTCCTGTCTGGCTGTCACAGAGGAACAGCCAAGGGAATATGTGGTTTGTTCCTTTCCTATTCTGATCAGGCCTCAGCCTGAACCAGTTTGTTCTTTGTCCTCAATGCTCCTACACTTCCAGAACATCTCTCCTCCAGTTTTTCACCTGTTGTCTTGTCCCTGCTGTATCCCATCCTCATGTTCTGGCATCTTTATGCTGGACCTTACCTCCAGCATCCCAGTTCCATCTCCCATGCTTGCCCTCAGCCCCGTGATCAGGCAGTGTGGGGAATGTGTTGTTGAAGGCAGCCTGGATTAGATGATCTGCTGATTTTCTTCTATCTGCAACTCCAGCCCACAGGATTTCTGGCACAATCCACTTTTGGTAAACAGATGCTGCATTTTTTCCCATTTTCCATTTGCCTCTGCTTCTTCCAAAACCTCCTTCCAAAGCCCTCACGGCTCTGGACACTGCACTTGTGTGTGTTCCAGTTATCATTTTTGTTTCCCCATATTCCCCTCATCTCCTCAGGAGCCTGCTTTGTGTCCTGCCCAAGTAATTCAAGTTTCTCCATTTGTCCAGGCTGCTTTTGTTACTGTCTAAACATTTTAGCTGCTTTTCATTGATCACATCCAGTTCCTTGGTCAACCTGGTCAGTAATTCCACTCCCAGATGTATTTATATCTCCTTCCTTCTTTCTGTTTGCCCTCTGATGTTTTGGTTTATTTAATGTGTGGCCATACCTCTATTTTATTTCTTCCTGAGAGTAAAAGTGAGGCAGAGATTACTTTAGTGTTATGTCCCCTTGTTTCTCAGCTGAAAACTCCTCTCATCACAGGGGCAGCCTTGGTCCCAGGAGAATATTTCCTTGCACAGTGAAGTTGAATCCATCTGTCAAGTAGAACCCTCTTTCCACAGGCATTTCTGTTGAACTCACCTTTGTCACAGCACCCTCAGAATCTTTATTAATCTCCTTATTATTGTTTTGTGGTTACACAGAATGCCAGAATGGTTTAAGTTGGAAGGGACCTTAAAGCTCGTCTCGTTCCACCCTGTGCCATGGGCAGGGACATCTTCCACTGGACCATTCCTCTTCCTAGCTGTGGGAAGACTTGGGGTGTTTGTGGGAGAGCCTTGGACATGGTGGAGAGATGCTGAGGCAGAGGCTGAAAAAAGAGGGACATTCTTTTAGAACTTCCCTGGAGTTCTTCCAGCCAAGGGAGGAGACACCAGCCTCCGGAATGTCTTGGCATGAGGAACAGGTAGAGGTTCTGGGTCAGTGTCTGTGCAGTCCCAGCTCATCACAGCCTCACCAACCTCCACCTTTAAGGGAGGCTGATGGAAACCAAACCAAGTCAAATCTTTCCCTGGTCCTCTGCCTGCCCTGAGCACAGAATCAGTGTGGGCATCACAAGGGCACGTCGGGAGCCTTCCCTAATGAGGAGAGCAGAGGGAGGGGGAAGATGTGCTGACATCTCACCTCATTTATTATCTTGGGAAGCCTGCAAACAAGAGGGATGAGAACAGCAGCAGGGAGAGCTGTTGGCATCTCTGGAATAGTGTTGCATGTTTAATTTATGGTGTTAATATAGATCGGGAAGTTTTGTATCCGTGGAGCAACTGTGAGGAAGACTGACCTTTCCCAAACTGGGGTTGTATTCTGTGGTGCTCTGGGGATCATCTGGAGTTAATCAGTTCTGTAACTTTCAAAAATCAGTATTGCCTAAAAATAGAGACAATCACTTTTGTTTTCAGTGGAGCAACATTTGCTGTGAGTAAAGGGTTGGGTTGTTAGAAAATAAGTTTCAGTGTTCCGGCTCCACCATGCACCAGCCTTGCTTTTAAATTTATAACCCTCCAAAATGAAAAGTAAATGGGTTGTGTTATTCCCAGCCCTTTTATAAAAGTTAACATTGCAAAAACAGATGTGAAATGTGGCCTCATAGATTACAGCCTGGGCTTGGGGTTTTTAGGTTGGGGGTTTATTTTTTCCTTACTCTCTCTGTGCTGTGTCCCCAAGGAGCAGAAATCTGCCTTCTTCCAGCAGGAGGAAAATTGTTCTGTGTCTAAATTGCCTCCTGCTAGGCTTGTGCAGGATGCTGGAGGACATGGAGCTCTGAGGAACGATAATGCCATGACAAAACCATGCAACTTAGCAGGGAATTTTTAATTAGGAATGTGCAGGAGAGTTCAGATTGCCTCAGAATTTGGTAATGCTCTAGCAAACCTCACAGCACTACGATATCCATTCCAATATGGCCCAGGGAGACAGTGATTAAAAGGCACTGTCAGGTGGGTTATTGGTCTCCAGCTTCTTTTTAGGAGGCAGGTGGGCATGGCCTCACCTCCCTCAGTACCCACCATGCTAGTCCTGGATGTGGCGTGATCCCCTTGTCTGGAAAAGCAGAGTCTGGGCAAAACCTGGAGCTTCCCTTCTCTGTGCAGGTCAGTGGGGGCTGAGCTGTTGGATGCTGTGTTTACTCTGGAAAAAAGGAGGCTCAGGGAGGACCTTCTCACTCTGCAACTCCCTGACAGGAGGGGCGGGTCAGGCTCTGCTCCCAGGGAACAGAGACAGGAGCAGAGGGAACAGCCTTAAGCTGTGCCAGGGGAGGGGCAGGTTGGACATCGGGAGGAATTTCTTCCTGGAAAGGATGGTCAGGCACTGGAAGGAGCTGCCCAGAGAGGTTTGGAGTCCCCAGCCCTGGGGGTGTCCAGGGAATGACTGGCCATGGCACTCAGTGCTCTGGGCTGAGGGACAAGGTGGGGATCAGGCACAGGGTGGATTTGATGATCCTGGAGGTCGTTTCCAATGTCAGTGATTATGGGACAAGGCTCTGGCCACCAGAGTCTTGAAGGGGTGAGTGAGGGATCTCCTGAGGGACAGGGCTGTTTCTGGACGTGCTGGTGGCAGGTTAAAACCCAACAAACACCAGAAAAAAGTTACTTCTCTGGGAGAACTGCTAAAAGGGCTCCATCATTTCCATAAACCTCACACGTTTAAATTATTGTCTTCTATTAGTCATTTAAGGGCTCAGTTGCTTAATTATTTTGATCACAGTAATAATTTATTTACAAGGTGGGGAAAAATGCCAGGTGCTTCCAAGCCAAGCTGCACATTCAGGCTGTGGTGGAGGAGGCCAGGCTGCAGAAACATTTCCTTCCTCCCAGGTCTAAATGCTTCTGCTCCATGGAGTCACAAGGTCCCTTCCAAGGTCCCTCCTGAGAGATGATGCTCTGATCCACAGCCTTTGGTGCTCACCCAGGAAAGAGGTTCAGCAAGGCCAAGTGCAGGGTCCCGCCTGTGGGTTGGGGCAAACCAAAGCACAGACACAGGCTGGGTGAGAAATGAGTTGAGAGCAGCCCTGAGGAGAGGGATTTTGGGGTGTTGGTGAAAGAGAAGCTCAACGTGAGCCATCAGTGTGTGCTGGCACCCAGAAACCCCCCATGCCCTGGGCTGATCCCACAGCGTGGGCAGCAGGGGAGGGGGGGATTCTGCCCCTCCACCCCCTCAGGTGAGGCCCCACCTGCAGAGGTGCCTCCAGCAGAAGGATGTGGAACTGCTGGGGCGAGTCCAGAGGAGGCCTCGGAGCTGCTCTGAGGTCTGGAGCCCCTCTGCTCTGGAAACAGGCTGGGAGAGCTGGGAGTGTTGCCCTGGAGAAGAGAAGGCTCCAGGGAGACCTGAGAGCCCCTTCTTGAGCCTAAAGGGACTCCAGGAGAGCTGGAGAGGGACTGGGGACAAGGGGTGGAGGGACAGGACACAGGGAATGGCTTCCCACTGCCAGAGGGCAGGGTTAGATGGGACACTGGGAAAGAATTCTTTGTTGTGAGGGTGGGCAGGCCCTGGCACATGTTTTGCAGAGCAGCTGTGGCTGCCCCATCCCTGGAAGTGTCCAGGGCCAGGTTGGATGGGGCTTGGAGCAGCCTGGGCTAGTGGAAGGTGTCCCTGCCCATGTCAGGGGAGCTGGGCCTAGGATTAACTTTAAGGTCTGTTCCAATCCAACCCATTCCATGATTCTGTGACTATTTGGAGGGGACAGGGGGAAGGAGGCATCTGGTAGAAGTTACATGTGCCCCTTGAAACCTGCTGTTTGCAACCTGAAGTTATTTGGGTTTTTTCCTAACATCCTGTCTGTCTCCCTCGAAATCCTCAGCCCAACAGCTCGTTCTCACCTCCCCAACAAAGCTCACCTTCCAGCTTTCTCTCTGTGTCTCCCACATGTTTCTGCTTAGGAATCCACCGTGCCTCCCCTGCTTCCCAGAGAAGGACACGCCGCTCTGAGCCTCCCTCCATAAAAGCCCCTAATTCCATTAAAGTCCATTACAAGCTCCTCTCCCGCAGTTCCCGGAGGAATGTGGGGCAGAGACCGCAAGAAAACAAATGGGCACTTTGAACAAATCCCAGGGCCGTTTGCCAAGTGGGGATTCCCAGCTCTTTACAAACCGCCCTCCTAATAAAGAGGTAAAATGGGAACGGGGAAAATATGCATTTTATAATCACCCAGATTTAGTCCTTCAAAGGATTTATTACAACCTTTTATTTTCATGAGTGGAAAATGGAATCTTATCTCGTGTGCCGGCTGGGCCGGCTCGACTCTCCGGCTGGGTTTAGAGCAGGAAGCTCTCAGACAACAACCTCCAGGGCCACGCTGTGCCTGGGTTTTTAAGTTCCTTGAATGCATTAAAATATGGCACTGGGAGAGGGGGGGATCTGTGCAATCAGCAGTCTGATGCTTCCAGCAGCTGCTTGTGCCGTCGAGCCGCTGCCTCAACACCGGGAAGCACCGGCACTTGAGGGAGAGAGGAAACAGCCAGCCCAGCCGTGTGTTCCCAGCCCCGCTCCCAGGGCCAGCCAGGGGGGTCTCAGCAGGGATCGGGCACGAGGGCTTGTAGGAGATAAATGCCTTGAACCTTGAGTTTTAATTGATGCTGTTTGTGAGCTGGGTCCCCTCTGCCACGCTGGGGAGCGGTGCCAGTGACATTCCGAGTTCAGCAAGCAAAATCCTATTAAGATAACGTCACGGCCTTTCTGTTTTACTGTTTGCAAGCCAGCCATAACATCATTAAATTACACAACAGGGAGGTGCCTGCTGCCAAGGGGCTCTGCTCGAGATAAGATGTGGGCTGAGCCGCTGCCAAAATTTGAGTTGATATGACAAGAAATTTGGAGCCGGTTCAAGGCTTGATTCACAGCAGACATTGAGAGTGCAGGTGAACACAGGGCAGGATTGGTCCCTGGGGCAGCTGGGCTGGGCAGCTCTCCGGGCATCCAGCCTGGGCACGGTGGGGCTGAAGGGCTTTGGAGCAGTCAAACTTCCACCTGTTCTTGAAGCCAAAGTGGGGCAGGATGTGTAGGTGAAGCTCAGGCAACTGGTCACGGGTTCTTACCTCTGCCACCCCCTCCCCAGCCCTTTAGGGGGAGTTGGAAGCAGCCCAAAGACCAGGACACTGCTCAGGGCAGTGCTTGTTTTGTGATGCCACAGCTGGACCAGCAGCAAAAAGAGTGAGAAGAAAGAGCTGCATTATAAAACCCCACACACCCTTTACCAGCCCTGAAACCAGCCTTGCTGGTCCCTCTGCATCACCCACCACAGCCCTGCCATGCTTGCCCATGGCGGCTTTGTGCCTCTTGTGCCCTATCAGCCCTTTTTTGAGCCCTCTGTGCCCTTGTTTATGCCCTCTGTGCCCTTTTGTCCCTTTTGCTGCTGAAGGTATAGAATTTGCTCCTGGGCTCTCCTGCATCTCATGTCACCCCAGCCTCCAGGACAGAACATCATGAAGAAATTACTTAAAAATTATACCTTAAAAGCAGTTTTTTTACTGTTTTCCATTCAGGAGGCTTTGCTTCCATCAAAGGCTGCAGAGAGCCACAGATCCTGCCCTGCCCTGGCACTGCCTGATGCTCCAGTGCTGCTATTACTGTTTCCCTTGTGGCCCTGTTTCTGGCACTGCTGATTTTTGGTGTCCCAGATGTATCTTGTCCATGTTGCAGCAGTTCAAGTGCAAAGTGGCTTGGAAAGTGGCTGGGAATTCCCATTACTGAACTGTTCTCCACACAGGGAGGGAGCAATGTGTCCAAGCACATTTCACAGGGCCTTCCACGCCATGAGTGGCTTTGCACACCTTGATAATGACTTTAAACTGACAGAGAGTGGGTTTTAATTGGGATATTGGGAAAGAATTCTTCCCTGTGAGGGTGGGCAGGCCCTGGCACAGGCTGCCCAGAGAAGTTGTGGCTGCCCCATCCCTGGAAGTGTCCAAGGCCAGGTTGGATGGGGCTTGGAGCAAATTGGGATAGCAGAATATGTCCCTACCTATGGCAGGGGGTGGAATGAGGTGAGCTTTAAGGTCCCTTCCAACCCAAGGCATTCCATAATTCCATGATCTTCCCTGCAAAGGCTTTAAGGTTAACACAGTCCCACAAGTGGTGCAATGTTTGTGCCTCTCCAGCTCCTCATCCCTTGTCCTGTTGCATCCTTCTAATTGCCAAGTGATGTGTGTGCAGGAGATGAGACACGGTGCCACGGCAGGCAAGGCTCTGACCTTCCTGCAATTCCCCAGTTTCCATAACAGCAGGATATTTGTTGTGTTGCCATAGAAAGCCTGCCTGGGCAGGTTTACAGGGGACCAGGTTGTCACTACAACCATTGCCTTCCAGTGAACCTTAGAAGAGCCATGTGTCCCCAAGCACAAATCAGATGGGGTTTCCTGCCACCTCCTCGGGAAAAAAATAAGTGTTAGATTGACAGTTTTGGAAAGTGCAGGTTTTTATCTCTCAACACAGCAGGGAGCAGGGTGGCACAGGCATGAGAGCACATCCTGGCATCATGAGAGTTGGGATTGTTCAGCTTGGAGAAGAGAAGGCTCCAGGGAGACCTGAGGGCCCCTTCCAGTGCCTAAAGGGGCTCCAGGAGAGCTGGAGAGGGATTTTGGACAAAGGCGTGGAGTGACAGGGCAAGGGGGATTGGCTTCCCACTGCCAGAGTGTAGGGATAGATGGAATATTGGGAGGAAATTATTCGCTATGAAGGTGGTGAGGCCCTGGCACAAGTTTTGCAGAGCAGCTGTGGCTGCCCCATCCCTGGAAGTGTTCAAGGGGTCAGAAAGGACCATCCCTTTCCCAAGAGCATTTCCTGCATGTTTGCATGCAAGACCTCTCTCCCAGCAGCTGGAAGGCATTACCCTGCCTGGACTGCAATTCTAGGTTGGCAGTCCATGTTTTCATATGAGATAGATGTTTTTATCCCCTGGGTAAGCCCTTCCACATGAGGAAAGAGATCCTGCAGGTGGGCAGGATGTGGTGGATGTTGGTAAAGGCTGGAAGAGCACGTGGTGTGGGTCCTGCCTGTCCCCCACTGTGCTGCTTCCCAAACTGAGGTGCTGGGGGACACGTGATGGAGAGATGCACTCACTGTGTCCCTGTCCTAGGTGACACCGGGTCTGGAGGGACAAGAAGGGGAGCTGCTTGTGAAGGGACCCTCCGTCTTCCGTGAGTACTGGAACAGACCCAAGGAAACCGCAGACGCCTTCACGCCCGACGGCTGGTTCAGAACAGGTACAGGGGTGGCTTCCCATGTCACCTGGCAGAGGGGACGGGGGGACAGCAGCTCTGGTTTGGCCCACAGGGTTCCCCAGCTGCTGGGGCATTGGGAATTGGGGGTGGCAGCCTGGTGTGCAGGCTATATGTGCTTCCAAACACTGGGCTCAGAAGGGGGCTTTGCTTGCATTGGCTGTAGTGAGTTAGCCAAGTAATGGGGGATGTTTGGGGTTCCTTGATCCTAAGCATAAAATACCACTACTTAATGTTTTTCAGGGAATTAAACCTTCCAAACGGGTGGGATTTAGCTTAATTTACACGGGGACCATATCACAGAATCACAGAATCATCAACCACCAACTGCAACAGCAACTCCCTGACAGGAGGGTGGAGCCAGGTGGGGATCAGTCTCTTCTCCCAGGCAACTGGTGACAGGACAAGAGGAAACAGCCTCAGACTGTGCCAGGGGAGGTTCAGGTTGGACAGCAGGAGGAATTTCTTGCAGGAAAGGGTGGTCAGGCACTGGAAGGGGCTGCCCAGGGAGGTTTGGAGTCCCCAGCCCTGGAGGTGTCCAAGGAATGACTGGACATGACACTCAGTGCTCTGGGCTGAGGGACAAGGTGGGGATCAGGCACAGGGTGGGCTCCCTGGGCTGGGAGGGCTTTTCCAACCTCAGTAATTTAATGATTCTCTGATTCCACAACGTCCACAGCTCTGACTTCCACATTCCCCCTTTACTGTGTGTTAGCAGTGCCATTGTGTCAGGAGTCAGGCTGGGTTTCTGGTGCCTTCTGTGCAACCTTATTTATTGAGGGTTCTTGAGGAAGCTGTGATTTATTGTGCCTGTTCTCCCAGAGCAGAGATCACTCTGCCAGCAGTGTCACCACGAGCCCCCGTGCCAGGCGGGTACCACGGGCTGGGGCTGGAGCACCATCAGCCGACACACGCAGGGCAATCAGCTCTAAAAATTTTTTTAGTCAACACTCCTGATGAATATTTCAGCTGCAAAGGAATAGCGTGCATTAATTATTGCAAAGAGATGTCTTTAGGAGAAAATGATTTTGAAATTCAGTTTAATTTCATTGTAATGCGCCGCAAACAGGAAGGGAGTATGTGTGTTTAATTGGCTCTCGGGGGTAAGGCCGGGAAGATGGCATGCCTTTGTCACAGGCCATTAGTGATACAGACTGCATAATGAGGGACTACAATCAGCTCACAGCTGCCGGCTCCTACGGGGAGAGAATGATATTAAATAGAAATCAGTATAAATTAAACTTAACCCTTTCACTAACTGAGCAAAGCTCAGAGCTGGAAATAAGGGAGGGGAGCAGAGACAGCAGTGGGGGGTTCAGGGTGGATCAGGGGGTGCTTGGCCAAGCCCCAGCTGACCAGGTGACCTCCCTGATGTCTCCCCTCCCTTGAACAGGAGGCTTGAACTTTCCTCCCCATCCTGTCCCCGCTCTGCCTTTCTTTCCTTCCATTCCTCTCCTCGCCGCTCGCTCCGTCTCTGGTGGATATCGGGTCGATGGGGCTGGTTTTTCCCAAGCCTCATTTAACCAGCACTTCTGTGAATGAGCCCTACTGCCCCTTCGTCCCCCTGCTCACCACCCCTGCACTAGCAGCCTCTGGAGATCACTCAGAGGTGGCAAATATCCCTGTGGTGGTAAAAAAACACCCCAGGCAATGAAAGAGGTTGTGTCCTGTCATAGCAATTGGATCTGCAGGGTGAATTACCCCACTAAGCACAGGTGGGTGACTTTGGAGCCAAGACCATACTGGCAGGATCCAAAAGAGGTGCCACTGCCAGGGTGTAACCTGCCCTATCTGCCCCTTCAGGTCACAGAGGTGTTTTAAAGGTGAGGTGGTGCTCCAAAACCCCAGCAGTGCCATTTCTGTGCCAGCATTCTGCTCATCCAGACCCTGCAATGTGGCCCCACCAGTGAACGCATGGGGTGGCTGCAGGTGACAGCCAGGTCCTCCACAGCTGGGGTTTCATAGAGTTATGGAATGGTTTGGATGGGAAGGGACCTTAAATTTCATCTTGTTCCACAGCCTGAACACTTCCACTGTCCCAGGTTGCTCCAAGCCCTGTGCAATCTGGCCTTGAACCCTTCCAAGGATGGGACAGCCACAGTTTCTCTGGGCAAACTGTGCCAGGGCGTACCCACCCTCACAGCAAAGAATTTATTCCCAAGATCCCATTAAGCCCACCCCTGTTCTGTTTAAAGCCATTCCCTCTTGTCCTTTCGCTCCCTCCCTTGTTCCAAGTCCCTCTCCATCTCTCCTGGAGCCCCTTTAGGCACTGGAAGGGGCTCTCAGGTCTCCTTGGAGCCTTCTCTTCTCCAGGTGAACATCCCCAGCTCTCCCAGCCTGGCTCCAGAGCAGAGGGGGTCCAGCCCTTGGAGCATCTTTGTGTCCTCCTCTGGATTCACTTCAGCATCTCCCCATCCTTCTTACTTCGGGGTTCCCAGTGTGCTGAGTGTGATCTGTTTGAGGCTCTACCTGAGTGTCCATTCCCAGACTTACACAAAGCCAGGAGTCACTGGAGCTCATTCCCTCCTTTGCTTTTGTGATCGGAGTTAACTTTTTTTCCAGAGCATAGAGGATCCAAAACAAAAAATAGCCAGCACTTAGAGGCAACAGTCATTTGCCTGTCTGACTGACAGCTCCTTTATTAAAATCCACTTTTCTCCCATGAAACTGTCTTCCCCAGGAAAACAACCTAGTGTTGAGGATGGTTGTTCCCTCCAGGACAGGAGGAGAAAACAGGGATGCAGACCCTGACCACCAGCATGCACAGCGTGCTCCTGCAGCTCCTTGCCACTTTCTAGGGAAATGTTGGGAAAACCAGGTGCTTAGTGCCACAACTGCAGAGCTGTTTTCCTTCTGGGATGTGTGTGTGGTGTGCAGGAAGCTGGGCAGCCCTCCCTCTGCAAACCCACGCTGTTTGTGCCTCCAGCTAGAGACAGAGAGGGGAAAAAAAGGGGGAAAAAAACCCAGTGACTTTTTGATGAATTCAAGACTGTTGCTCTTTGGAGAAGCCTCTGAACTCATGGTGTTGCAGAGGGGAGGTGCTGTTGCTCTGTCCTCTTTATTCCCTGGGATTTGCACTGCTGTCTGCCGATCCCTCCATCTCTCATTTCCATCCGAGTGAATTTGATTATTTTTATTGTATTAATGCTGTTGACAGAGCTGCTTAGATCAAAGTCCCCTCCAGCCATTTCCAGGGAGACTGCTGGGTTTCCACCTGCTGTCATATATCCAACTGGCAGCGAGCCCTGGGAGGCCGAGACGAGCCCAAAGGGAAGATGCCTCTGGCCGTCTGTCTCCTGTCCCTGCTGCACCTTCCCAGCTGTCCCCGGCCCTGCCAGGTGAGGGGCAGCCCCCAAGCACACTCGTGATGCTGGGCAGCAAGCAGGGAAGGAAGAAATAATTTAGGAGGAGTGCAGTGAGGCCCTGGCACAGACTGCCCAGAGAAGCTGTGGCTGCCCCATCCCTGGGAGTGTCCAAGCCCAGGTTGGACGGGGATTGGAGCAACCTGGGGTAGGGGAAGGTGTCCCTGCCCATGGCAGGGGATGGGATGAGCTGAGCTTTAGGCTGTCTTCCAACCCACACCATTCCATGATTCTGTGAGCAAAATCCAACACTGTGAGGTGGAGGAAAACAGCAGAGAACCACCAGCTTGCCATTTCCCCCCTTGTTTTCCTGCCTGCACAGGGTGTTTTCCCCACAGGAATCTGTCAGTCCGGAGCAATGGGATCTGAGAGCAGCCTCCTCCCCGAGGGAAGGCCAGCTTCTATTCACATTTGTCCATACAGCCAGAAAATTAGAATCTGGTGTATTCAGGGAGATTTATTTTCAATTACAGGTTAAGGCTGAGACATGAAATAGCACCGGGTATGAAAGTAGTGCATAAATCCTGCAACAAATCCATGTATCTCTGCTCCATATAATAAGATTTTATTGATTGCTATATTGTATCTGTCAGAATAAAACTCTCCTAATGCATGCATCAGGATGGGGAAGATAGAGAGCTTGGTGGGAGTGGAATCTGATTCAAGAATCAATGCACTTTGATTAATATGTTGTTAAGAAAGTAAGAGTTATTTAACTTGTTTGATGCATATTTCGAAATGATGACTCATATCTTTTAAGTTTCTTTCTTTAAGCTGCATTTAGAAAAGCCCACAACCTCTGTAGCTGTTTGTCACATTGTTAAGTCTTGGCTTATCACTGAATTTTTGCTGGACTCTTTTACACAGGTCACAGACCCCTCAGAATTCCATTAAAAATAATTCCTACAGCCCAAAACCCTTCCCATGTGCCTTTGTTGAAGGGTTTAGAGGGAGAACAGGGTGGACCTCGTGTCTCTTTATTCCTTCTGGATGTTCTGCAGTGAAAGAGGGAGATCCAGAGAAAGAGTAAAGAAAAAGAAGTTGTTTTTCCACTGTTGTTACAAACACAGGCACCAAGGCCAAGCCCTAGCTTAGCTGGGAACATCCCACTCAGCACTGAATTCCCAGCTTGCTCCAGAAATGGAACATTCTCCTGTTGCAGTTGTGAATTCCCAGTCAAGGGAAGGATCCCAGTGACTCAGATTGGTTCCAGGGGCCTCCTGGTGTCTGTCCATCCTCTTCAGACTCAGCTCTCCAGTCCACAACTGCCACCAGCTGCAGATCCTTGCCATTCCCAGCCTGGCTCTTTGAGATTCCATAGAATCATAGAATAGTTTGAGTTGGAAAAGACCTTCCAAGGTCATCAAGACCAATCCCCATCCAGACTAGAGCTGCAGGAGCAGCTGAGGGAACTGGGGGGGCTCAGCCTGGAGACAAGGAAGCTCAGGGGGGACCTTCTTACTCTCTGCAACTCCCTGACAGGAGAGGGGAACAAGGGACAGGACAAGACTGTCTGCAGTTTCCCAGCACAGAGGAATGTGGTGTTTTAGGAGAGGCCCTGGGCTGGTCATCCTTGGCCAGGCACAACCCATCCCTCCTCTGGGGCTGCTCCCCAAGGAGAAGGGGCAGGATGCACCCCCATCCCTCAGGCACAGGCTTTTCCCAGTGCTTGTCTGTCCCCAGGGACAAGCAGGTGTTTCCCTGCCAGGGGAATTGCTCACATCCGTGGGTGGAGCACAGACACCTGAAAGAGAAAACACTTGAGCCTGATCAAGGCAGATTATAAATAGAAATGCATCTAATTAGCATCCTAATCTGCAGGTTTTCTGTTTGTTTGCAGTGGCTTTCCTAGGCACAGATCCAGCTAATGCAAATTCTATTTTTAAAGAAATGATTCCTTAATTGTAATGTGTTGAAATGATGTGAGTTACCGGAGTGATGATCCCCCCGGATGGAGCGTGGGCTCCTCCCTGGAGGGGCTTCTCGTGGGCTCTGTCAGAGATAAGCTCATGAGTGGGGCAGGGTGGCAGCACTCACCTCTTCCTCTGTGAGCAGCTTAGAGCTTGGACATGCATCCTTTAAATGATGTGAAAGGACACCCCCAAAAATGCCAGGTGGACCCAACCACAGCTTTGTGTGCTGCTGTAGGAAGGATATCCCATGGGATATCCATGGGGCAGGAGCAGAGGGCAGGCTAGCCATGTGCTGGGCTCACATCCCCTCCCAGCTCTCATTTAAGAGGTGTTTCTAGAAGTAAAAATACAAAGACAAAATGGTTTCTAATACACCAACCTTTATCACCTCCACGTGTTCCTTACACACACACTTGGAAAACTTTGGAGAGAGAAATCCCCTTTTTATGCTTCCTGCCTCAGTATTTATTTTTTCTCCTTGAGAATTCAATATTTCCAGGCTTGCCCAACAGCTGGAATTCTTGGAGTCATCAGGTCATGGGAGGGGTGGAACGAGAAGAGTTTTATGGTCCCTTCCAACCCGAACCATTCCATGATTCCCTGATTCTGTGATTTCCTTGACTGCTCATGAAACTGATGTTTTCAGCAGCTCAGAGTGACTGGGGATTTTTGTAGCTGTAAATGAGAGCAGCTTTTGGCACAGAATTTGTTTACTTTCCAAAGCTCTGTTCTTGTCATATCAAACATGTTGGATGCCAACCCTTTACTTCTTTGAGAACCTCTGCTGCACTGAGTCTGGTTTCCAGAGGCATGGAGCAATTGCTCCCCGGCTGAGAGCTGGTGGGACCAGCAGGCACTTGCACCCCCAGAACCTAGGCTCTTCCCTCGCACTCTGCTCAGGCTGTGCTGTGGCAGCTCTGCTCTCACAGGTTGAAGGGAGAGGGGCTGGAATGAACCCCTGACTGCTGGGAATGCTTCTGCCCATCCCACCTCAGGGACTGAGGAAGAAATTCCTTGTTGTGAGGGTGGGCAGGCCCTGGCATGGGTTGCCCAGAGAAGCTGTGGCTGCTCCATCCCTGGGAGTGTCCAAGGTCAGGTTGGATGTGGCTTGGAGCAGCCTGGACCAGTGGAAGTTGTCCCTGCCCACGGCAGGGAATGCCTGTCCTCCGTGCTTGGGTGGTGGTGGGTATCTTCACTCCCTGTCACCAGAGATGTCCAGCTCGAGAGGAAATTGACTGAAAATAGATCTTTCTTACACCTTTGATTTCATAAAATCGCAGAATGGTTTGGGTTGGAAGGGACCTTAAAGATCATCTCATTCCAACCCCACAGCCAGTGCCCTGATTTACTTCCTTCCTTCCTGGAAGGAGAGTGAGGGATCACTTTTATCGGGCCCGATCCAAGATGTGGGGAAGTTTTGTTGGGTGCTGGGCTGGTTTCAGTGCTCGAAGATGAGCTGAATGTCTCTGCCTTTGAGAAGCTCTTTGCTTTTCCCTCTGGGTTTCACTCAAGACAATTGAGAATGTATTTACTCCCACTAATGCTTTTGTGCTGTAAGCAAAAATATTGGCTTCTGTATATTCAAGCAAACAATTGAAGGCAGAAATCTGTCCTCATGTCCCACGTGGCTCTGCCAACACTCTCCCATGGATATCCTGCTGTATTTAATAATTTGTCTCACCAGAGCCTGGGACAGGTCACTGCATGGACATGGACGTGCTCTGTTTAGCTAAGGTGTGATTGATCCCTCAGTGGCCACAGAATCACAGAATAGTCTGAGTTGGAAGGGACCCACAAGGATCCAACTCTTAAGTGAATGGCCCATGTGGGGCTCAAACCCACAACCATGGCCTTGTTAGCACCATACTCGAACCTGAGCTGATCTCAGGCTCTGCAGAGAGCAGAGGGCTTTGCTCAAATGGTTTTAGTACCACCAGTATCATTTTTGGTTACCAGGCTCTTCAAAGCCCCACCAGCCGTGTTCAGCTGTGCAGCCACACCTTGGAGCATTGACTTATTTATTACTCTTCGAGTTTTCTTTTTCATCTCGTTGTCTGCAGGGATTTCCATAAATATTTAAATGCTAATGTGAAAAAAAGAAACGTTTTTCATTTTTACTTACCCATTTTCTTTTCTGGCTGCTCCTCTGGGCAAACCCATCTGTGGTAATTCAGGCTGGAGGAGTGTGGGGGGGTCCCTGCTCAGCCTACTTGTGTCATATCAGTCACCCACGAGCTCTTGCTAATGAGGAGTGAACCTACAAAGTCTGGGCTGCCTGGTTTGCAGAAACCTTCAAAGGTTTGCCTGGTTTATCCACTGTTTCCCATCAGAGCAGTGTGGCCCTCTTGGAGCGGGACCTGCAGCCTGGAGAGTTTTCATCTGCTCATGTCCTTCAGCTCTGAGGGCCTGGAGAGGCTCCTGGTCATACTGAGCTGGAGAAATGAGATAAAACTGAGGGGCAGCACCTCTGCCAAGGGCAGGCAGGACCTGGGGTGCTGCCACTTTGTCAAAGCTGAGTTTCCATTTGGTGCTGTCCTCTCCTGGCTGCACACCAGCGCCAGGACTTTGCTGGCATATGTCACATGAGGGTGTCTGATGCCAAGGCTGGAGCAGGGACCATCTGCAGCAACCCCTGAGGTGACAAAACAATAGTACAGAGTTGGGTCTTCGTATTTGGTAGCCAAAACCTGCTGCCCAGTGGGATGTGCTGGGAAGCCTGGCTGGCAGTGGGTGGGAGAGGGGGTGGAATGTGTGGGGGATTGCAGTGGATGGGGCTCTCCAAGCTCCCCAAAGTGTCTGCAGGTAAAGCTGAAGCTGCTGGCTCTGCTCAGTGGTGGGGTTGGAGCTGTCAGTGCCCTGCCAGCCCTACACCAGCCTTACACCAGCCCTTTGCACCCTCAGGGGTCACAGTGCAGCAGGATGGTGACAAGAGGGTGATGTCTCAATGCTGCTTTGTCTTCTTCCCTGTGCTTAGGAAAGGAGAAAACTCCTCTTAGGAGTAGGGAAAGGTCTGTGTGGTGTAATGAGCCCAATCACAGCAGCCAGAGCAGGGTTGTGGAGGGGGAATTTGGATGGTGAAGGAAACAGGATGTGCAGACAAGCCTGGAGGGTCAGTGGGCATCACCCTGACTTCTCACCCTGCCTGAGAGGTGCAATAAATTTAAGAAACATTTGGAAAATGCATGTGAGGTGAAGGAATCACTGATGGATCAGCCAAGACAAAGGGAAGCTGCACTCCTGGGCCGCCCAGCAGCAGGTCCCCAATGTCCCTGTCCCCTGGCATGAAGCAGAGTGGGGGAGAGCACAGCTCAGGGTTACTGGGTTGAATTACACTTGTCTTACCTGCTGCTTTGCCGTCCCAGGCACCTGGAGATGCCGCCAGCATTCCTGGCAGCGCTCCCTGCCCCGCTCTGCCAGCGCAGCCACCCAGCGTGGGGAGCAGTGCCTTATTAGCACAGCTCTTTGTGAGACGCCTTTGAGTGATTTATTTTTTTTCCAGGTGTAAATGCCAGGGGAGGCTGTTCCAGTGCTTCCCATTCTTTCATCTCGGCAGGGTTTTGCCCTTTCTCCCAGCGTGGCTCTGACAGCAGGCTCAGCGCTGCTGCCTCTGGAATACAAAGTTCCCTGTTACAGAACATGACAGGAATTCATTCCAGGCTGGGGCTTTTTTTTTATTTCTGATTTCTTTTTTTATTTTTTTTTGCCTTGTACTGGATGCTCCAGGTCTCTCTGGAGAAGTTTTGAGTGGGGAGTCAATTGTTTAACCCCTTTCTCCTGATAACAGGCAGCTCTCAGCAGACCCAGCACCTCTCATGGATCAGTCATAGACTCATGGAATATCCTGACTTGGGAGGGACCCACAAGGATCATCCAGTCCAACTCCTGGCCCTGCACAGACATCCCAACACTTCCACCCTGTCCCTGTCCTGTTGTCCAAACCCTCCTGGAGCTCTGGCAGCCTTGGGGCCGTGCCCACTGCCCTGGGGAGCCTGTTCAGTGCCCACCACCCTCTGGGGGAAGAACCTTTCCCTGAGATCCAACCTAAACCCCTCTGACACAGCTTCATATGGATAGATGGAAAGGGCTGCAAAGCACGATGCAATTCCCATTCCCTGCCCAAATCTGGAGTGAGGACCCAACACATGGAGGCATCTGCATCCCCCCCTCCCTCAGCAGCAGCCACGAGGGCAGTCGGAGGGTCTGTCCCCCCCTCTCCGAGCACACGGCACCTGCCGTTAGTGCTGATGGGAATCAGGGAGCGCAGGGAGAGCCGAGGATGCCCCTGAGCTACAAATCTACTTGGCAATTTTATTATGTAAATAAATGGTGCTGCACATCCACCTGCTGCCGCCGCCGCTCCCGGGGCTGTTCGTGGCAAGGTGCGTAAACAAACAGCGATTCCCTTCTAATAGATTTATTTCCTTTCTCGTGAGCCATTAAATTACCTCCAGATTTCACACGGGGAGAAATCTGTAACAGCAGCAAAATCTTGCTCTGCCTCGGTGGCCAGTGGCCTGCAAAGTGTGACAGGCACCAAGTGCTCTCAGATGGTGTTTTGGGAGCAGCCTGTGCCCATCCTGGGGATATCCCTGTCTCTGGGTGCTTCTGTCCTCAGTGCTTGCACAGCCCATGGCTGGAGAGCAGGAGTCCTCCAGACCAGAGAGGGAAAGGCTCTTCCCTTTTAGGGGTGAGGTAGAGCTAGCTCTGGACCTGCAGGAATCTCTGGGATGGCGTTTCACAGAACCCAGACTGGTTTGGGTTAGAAGGACCTTAAAGCTCTTCCCATTCCACCCCTGCCATGGGCAGGGACACCTTCCTCTAGCCCAGGTTCCTCCAAGCCCTGTCTAATCTGGCCTTGGACACTTCCAGGGATGGGGCAGCCACAGCTTCTCTGGGAATTCTATCCCAGCCCCTCACTGCCCTCAGAGGGAGGAATTTCTTCCTAGTACTCTACCCAAACCTCCCTGTTTTCAGCGATTGCCCCTTGTTGTGTCTCTCCATCCCTTGTCCCAAGTCCCTCTCCAGATCTCCCAGAGCCCCTTTAGGCACTGGAAGGGGTTCTGAGGCTTCCCCAAAGCCTTCCCTTCTCCAGGGGAGGACCCCCAGCTCTCCCAGCCTGTTTCCAGAGCAGAAGGGCTCCAGCCCTCGGAGCATCTCTATGGCCTTCTCTGGACTCGCTCCAGCAGCTCCACATCCTTATGTTGTGGATCCCAGGTGGAACCTGCACGGAGAGCAGCGGCTCCGTGCTGAGCTCACCTGCCTGTTCCAACCTCAGGGACATATCTCAGGGTGCAGCTGCTGAGCCCTCCCCTCCCTCCTGCCCCTGGGCCCTGCTGGAGGATGTTGGCAGAGGATTGTAGTGCTGCTGCCAGCCAGAGCTGCCAGTGCCAGGATAGCAGCTGGATCGAGATGCTGGCTCTTCTCCTGATGCCAGTGGCTCTGCTGGGCAGGGCTGGGACACCAGCAAGGGCTTTGTCCTGAGCCCACGGGTCAAGCGGGAGCCCTGGGAGCTGCTGGGGAGAGTTTCCTCATGAATAATTGGTGTGGCATTAATATACATGTGTTTTTTTGAGGAAGTTTCAAACGCTCCCCCTCAGGAGCCTTTGATGCTTTATTAATGATCGTGGTGCACGCTGAGCCCTCAGAGCGCCACGGCAGGAGCAGGGCCTTGGAGCAGCCCCTTATTTTTGGGCAGTGCCTTCCAGGAGCCCCTCCATGGCTGTGACACACTCCAGAGGCAGCAACAAGTTGGACTTTGGGAGCCTGGAAGGTCTCACCATCGTGGTCTGTGCAGGGGGGAAAGGGTGTGAACAAGCAGGAGTTCAAGATTTCATCTGGATTGGGATTAGCAGGAACTTTCTCAGATCCCATTGTAACTCAAAGAGGATCCAAGAACCTGCAGAGAAGACAAGATGAGTTTGGCTCCAGTTAGAAGCCAACTCCCTGATCAGGAGGTGGGTCTTTCCAGCTCAGGACATTCCATGATTCAGTGATTAACTTTGATGCTGGGAGGCTGCTGGAGGTGCCCAGGGTTTTCCAGCCACCTTTCCCTGCTGAAGCATCTGGAGACACGAGGAAGCAGTGAGGAAGCAGGTGGGAGGAAAGGCTGGGAATGCAGCCTGGTTTCAGGGAATGTGAGTGCTGAAGTGCTGGGTTGGTTGGGCCTGAGTGGGAAGAGGAAAGGAGCCTTCAGGCGGGTGACCCGTGGGAGCTGGGACACGTGCAGACACACAGGGAGCCAAAATCCAGACTTCCACAAGTCTAATTACTGTTAATTAGCTACAATTAGTGCTTGTGACCTCTGCTCGTAGCCAAGATGGCTGAGAGCGGGGACAAACATTTCTGACTTCCACGCAATAAATCAAGGCAAAGTTGGGCTGTTCCTGAGCTTATCATTTAGCATTTCATTAACCAGATCTGTACACATACATCATCACTGCTGAGGAGGTGTCAATCCCCCTCAGGAGCAGGGATGCCTCCAATCAATCCCAGCAGTGCAGGAGAGGCTCTGGATCTTCCCGAGCATCCATCAGGTGCTGGTAACTCCTCGGTGGTTGAATATCCAGTATTCAACCAGAGAGTTACTCACAGTGATGGTGCTGTTGGTCCTGAAGGGAGATGTGGCTTGAAGAGATGAGTCTGTCATGGGTGGCTGAGGTGGGATTCCTGAGCTGGGGACTGTCTGGAAGTCCATGTTGGAGCCAGCTCGCAGCTTCAGCTGTGTCATCCTTTGCTCCAGTCTCTTCTCCCAAAGAACAAGCAGCAGAACAAGAGGAAACAGCCTAAAGCTGCACCAGCAGAGATTTAGGTTGGATACTGGGAAAATTCCCTCACCAAAAGGGTTGTCCAGCCCTGGCAATGGTGGAGTCCCATCCCCAGAGGGATTTAAAAGCCATGTGGATGTGACAGCTGGGAGTTAGTGGTGACCTTGGCAGTGCTGGGCTAATGGCTGGACTCGATGCTTTCAAGGGTCTTTTCCAGCCTAAACAATTCCATGATTCTCTCTTCTAACAGCAGTGCATTCCCACGGCACACTCAGGAGGACTCTGTCTCTTGCAGCTCCGGGGCTTTGTGGTTGGGCTGCCCAAGGGCTAATGGGAGCAGCCCCGGTTTGCTCGTGCACCACCACACACTCAGTGCCCTCCCTCTCCCAGTGCTCCATAAATAAATTCCCCTAGTCCATCCCAGCACACTGTATCAATCTTGTTTAATAGACTGGAAAGCTTATTGCATGGCAGCGGGTCGCAAGGAATGTCGAGGTGATGGATTGCGCCTTCCCGGAGTCGAGCGTCGTTGATATATAATGAAATATTTATGATTTATTCCAGCTAATAAACTGGAGTGAAGTGTGTGATGTATGTGAGCAGATGGGGGATCTATGGATGCAGTTTTCATGGCGTGGGGGGAGGGAAAGGTTGATAACCGTAACGGAGACACATCGCTCAGCCGCCCATCCCTCAGCCCATCCCGCTCGGCACTTGGCCGCAGAGGGGACGGATTATCTAATTCCTATAAACAGCCTTTAGCACTTTATAATCATTTATCCACCCCACGTGGCTTTTCTCCAGCACGGGAGCCTCTGGGAATGGGAAGACCCTGTTTCTTTGAGCACTGGGCTTGGGAGCTCGTGCCCAGAGGGGTGGGAAGATAGGCAGAGTGACCACAGGAATGTCACTGCTGTGCCACACTCAGCAGCTTCCCAGCCCTGCTGTGTCTGTGTTACCTGCAGAAAATTACTTCCATGGATTTAGGGGAGTGGTGAGATGCTCAACTGCCCTGGCAAGGGCAGGGGAATTTGAAAGCAAGTGAGATGTGATGGGCACGTGGAGCTCATGGCTGCAGGAGGATTCCAAAGCCTGGGGAGGAGCATTGCTGGGGTCTGCTCCTGGACCTGATCTGCAGTCAGGAAAACTGTGCTGGAAGGAGAAGGCTGGAGCAGGACCTGCCTGCCAGCTGTGGCCCCACAGCTGCCTTGGAGTGGTCAGGATGACCATCACAAGCCCTGGCTCAGCCCCTGTGTGCCCCCAAGCCAGCTGTGTGTGCTCCAGAGTTGGAAACTCGCTCCCACAAAACCCTCACCAGGCAAAGGGGGTTTGAGCTCCCAGATTTTGGCTCTGCTCTCTGAAGTGGTGAGGATCAGGATCAGGGCTCAGGCTCTTCATCACCTGCCAGGCTGTTGGATCAATCCTGCCTGGCAAATAAATCATTTTAATCACTGAGGTGTGTCTCTTTGCCAGAGGGTGAGCTCTGCCTCAGCCTGGGATGGACCAGGAGCATCAATAACCATTTTAGGGAAGCAGGAGGCAGGCAGGAGTTAATCCCAGGGCAGAGCAGAGATGCAGAACCTCCTGCCCACTGCTCTGTGGTGTGCAAGGCCACTTCTCATCCCACCGAGGCCACTCTTCACGTCCCACCGAGGCCGTTCACATCCCGCCAGCTGTTCCCATTTCTACCTAATTAGCCCCTGGATCCGTGTGCTTGGAGATCCTTGGCTGAAAGGCACCAGAGAAGGGCAAAGAGTGATTATTCCAACTGCCTCCCTGCGAGCTCCCATGGGGTTTTCCAGCTGGGAGGCAGCCTGTGCCCCTGACACCGTTCCCCTGACATGCAGGCTTGGTGAGCAGTGCCAGGCACAGAGGAATGCAGGAGGGTGAGCACCTCGCCCTGGCTCTTCTCTCTGGAGATGAGGGATCACAGTGGCAGGAGAACAGCTGACAGCAGGGAATTCCTTCTGGAGTTTGGGGGAAAAAACCCTAAAGGCTCCCAAAAGAGCAGAGTGCACTGTGTGATCCAAAGGAGCTCTGCTGGCTGTCCCCTGCCCTGCCCTTGGGTGGCACGGGGTGACTGTCCCCAAAGGAGCTGCCATGCAGGTCTCCTCTGTGTCTCTATAGGTCAGACTCTCCTTGAAAAGTTGCTGTGAGACATTCCTGCCCTCCGTTCCCGCTCTCTGAGGAGCACTGGGCTGAGCTCTGCATGGAGTATTTGAAAGCCAAGACTTTGCAAAAATCAGGAGTGATTCATTAACAGCAAAAGGTCTAATTAATATTTGAAAGTGCTCAAACCACATCCTGCTGCTGGCAGGGAAGAGCCCACCAGCATCCCCAGCACCTCTCCGGCCCCTGGAGCTCCTGACGAGAACATTAACAGCCTCCGGAGCAGGAGGGTGAAGTAATCAACAAATTAATTTCCCTTTCAAAGGGGAGTTTTGCTGTTTCTTGGTATTTTCTGCTGCGCAGCACTTGACCTGTTGGAGTTATGGCAGGAGTGGGGAGACATCCAGAGATCCTGTGGGGTGCCCTGGGGGGATGGAGCTGTGAGTGTTCCAGCAATCCAGTCCTTCAGAGCCACGTCCTCAAGCTGGGTGAGGTTTGATAACACAGAAAGCCAGGCTGAGGCTTTCTCCTGTGACCCCACAGTTGTACACAGTGCTGCCTCCAGTGCCCTCTGTGTGCTTCCAGTGCCCCCTGTGTGCTTCCAGTGCCTCCTGTGTGCTTCCAACCCAGTGTTCATGCACTCCCTCGTTCTATGCTAATTTTTTCAGTGATGGCTGAGTCCGTACTGTCCTCACCATGCCCCCGGTGGCTGAGGTTGGACCCAAATCCATGACACTGCCATCTCTTCCCTGGGTTGGACTACGTTTGCAGACCTCAGAGCGTGGATCTCAGGTGTCCACACTGTCCTGCCTCCCATCTGCTGGGGTGGACCCGCTCGGGAAACGCCTGCCGTGTCCCTTCTGGGAGCTCTAAACACAAAGGGATAGGTGTACAGCAAATGTGGGATGGGGAAACACCTCCCAGGAGCCCGGAAAGGCTGTGTGACAGTTTGCAGATCGGCGCGCGCCGCGTTGCTCCCGGGTCGGCTCCGTGCGCCAGATCTCGGCTCGCACGTCGCTGCCACACTGTCACTGCCACGAAGCTGGTGACACGTGTTGCCAAACAGTTTCCAGGTTTCTGAGTGGCATCTGTCCCTGGGGAGCAGGGGCACTGTGCCCAGGGTGGGCTCCTCCTGGGCTGCCAACCCCTCCTCAGCACCCGCGTGCAGGGCTGAGGTCTGGGATCAGTGAAGCCCCACGTGCCAGACCCACTGCGAGGGCAACACTCCCCCATTCATTTAGTTTCTCCAGCAGATCATAAGCCATTCCTGGCTCTCCATCTACACTGGGCTGAAGTCACTGGGCCTCATGATTTACCTGAAAAATTTTTTTTTTTTTTGTGCATATTTCAGCTATCTCAGAGCTCCCCAAAGCCACTCAGCATTTCATTTCTCCAGCCAAAGTGTTCTTTTGGTCAACAGATGGGTCAAATATTTGCTCAGGACACCTTTGATGTGAGAACTGTGCTGTGTTTGCCAGGAACAAGCTGCCCTGTGGGCGAGAGTGCTGACTCAGGGAGGCTTTGATCCTGTAACTCAGCTCAAGGAGCAGAGAGGCTCTTGTTCCCCACATCCTGGGAAGAGGCTCTGGCAGCATGTTGGTCACTGGAAGCTCTCTCTGAAGGAGGTGCTCAAACCACAGCCCATCGTGGCAGAGTCTCAAGAGCCCTTTTGTCCTTGCAACAAGGATTTTGCAACTTGAAGAAGTCTCTGTGATTTGAGTTGGGAAATGTTGGTCTCCACTGCACATGTCTCCTTCCACATCTCCCTGGGAGGCCCTGGCACAGGTTGGGCAGAGAAGCTGGGGCTGCCCCATCCCTGAAGTGTCCAAGGACAGGTTGGAGCAACCTGGGCTAGCGGAAGGTGTCCCTGCCCATGGCAGGGGGTGGGATGAGATGATCTTTAAGGTCCTTTCCAACCCAAACCATTCCATGATTCTATGACTTTATATACATAAATATATATATAATTGCCTGTAACTCCAGCAAAGGGCAGCCTGTTCAATATGCAGCTCAGTAGAGCCTTTAACATTTCACAGAACAGATGCCCACTGAGCATCTTGAAACAGATCCAAAGGTAGCAGTGACTGCTGCTGTCAGGGAAACAATAATCCCACGGCCTCAGCAGCACCGGCTGCGCCGCCGCTCCGGCACAGAGCCACGTGCCACGGAGGGTCTGCTGCCGGCGGCTGTGTGGGATGAAAGGAGCCTGCTGGAGGTGGCCCAGGCAGGCAGAGGTGGGGTGGCAGACACCATCATCTTCTCGTCAGCCAAAATTCCCTGCCCTGCACAGCTGGCTGCCAGGAGGGAAGTGCTGGTTGTGGCTCCGAGCTGTGGGAAGCATCCAGGCACAGGCATGGTGTCCTGACCCTGCCCTTGTGTGCTGTGCTGATCCCTGTGCTGGAGGGAGGAAGGAAAGGCTGAAGATGGAGAGGGAATGGGGTGTATCCCACAGCTGATGTCTGACATCAGGCCTGCTGAAGCCAGAGTAGGACCAGGCAGCTCCAGAGGCAGGATGGGCAGGAGCTGTATCACACGGGCGTGGACCCCACTGTTGGATGAACTCCTTCCATCACATCCCTCCTGTCCCTGCACCAGTGCACTGGGTACTCCCTGGAAACACCCAGGACCCAACTGGAAAAGAAGATGGGCAGGAATATGGTTTGGAAAGTGGTGTTATCTCATGGTGGGAGAGCTCTGTTCCCTGCTCAGAATCCCCCTATCACCTCTGCTGTCCCCGGACTGACACAGGCTAAGTGCCCAGAGGCTGCTGCCCAAGGGCACCATGGTCTGCATCCTGCTGGATGCAGCAGCCTGATGGAGCAGGAAAAGCTGGAGCAGCTGGGGTGGATGGAGCACAACACCAGCAGCAGGGCTACCTGCAGGGGCTGGGTGGGCTCGTGGGGCACGGGGACCCACATGGGGACCCCCAAGGAGACGGGCACAACCCTTGCTGTTGGGCCTTTGGGGCAGTGCCAGGTTTGAAGTGACTCTCAGCACTGTTTACCTACAGCAAGTGGGGAAGTGTCTTTAGGCAAAGACAGCACCGTTTTAACAGTGGCCTGGGAATTCCCTGCTGGCCTGGGAAGCAGGGAATGCTGGATGTGCCACTGCACAGGCTGCCTGATGTGCTGGGCTGGCAGCAGATGGTGCAGGGCAGAGGGTAATGTGGTTGTCCTCATGGATGGTGGTCCCCTGGAGCACACTCTGGTCTGTCAGCATGGGAAGTGACAGCCCTGGCACTGGCACTGGGCTGATGGGAGAGAGGAGACAGAAAGGAAGAGAAGGGGAAATTACAGAGCTCATCCAGCAGCTCACAATAGTCCCAATAATAATGGGACTTATCCCTCCTCCTGCTGCCAGCAGGATGGAGGGATCTGTGAGGGAAGCAGTCACAGTGTTTGTGGGAAGCAGCAGCGAGGGGTCTCCTCTCCCTCTCCATGCTCAGTCTGAAGTGATTCCTCCTCCTCTCCCTGGCTGTGTGGTGAACATCTGGGAGAGGAGAGCTTTGGGAGAACATCTCCTCCAAAAAGGACATTTTGCAGTTGGCAGTGACATTCCTCAGTGTGGGACACAGTTCCATGGGCTGGTGTGAACAGATCCTGCCTGTGCTCCTGCCTTTGCTGGGAAGATGAGATGGCTGCACAGGGATGCTTGTGTTGGCTGCACAGGGATGCTCATACCCTCAGCCTGCCTGGTTCCAGTTGTCACCCAGCTGAGCCAGCTGGGCACAGATCCCATCCTAAGGACTGCTCCAGCACTGGGCTCCCACATTGCCTTGGCACAGCTGGCAGAGCCCTGGGAGCTCGGACTGCTGCCAGCTCAGGTGTTTCAGTGTGGTACAGACAGGCCCTGACGTCCTGCTGCTGCCAGCAAAGCACAGACTTCCCACGCTGGAAATGGGCTCTCGGGCCAGGCAAGGTCTGTGTGTGGGGACAGGAGTGGGGGGCACACACAAGGCCCTGGTGACAGGCTGTGCCCTGGGAGTTTGCTTTGCAAACAGGTTCCAGAGAGACCAGAGTGGCTGACACCCCCCCGCAGACTCAAGGACGTGCAGGGATAAGAATTAGGTCCTTTCCCAGTGTAAGGAGAGATAATGGAAGCAAATCATCCAGGCAGGCACAGAACCCTTCAGCTTTCACATCAGGAGACCTTGGAGCAGAGAAATCCTCCCCCATGCAGGTCTGCCTCATGGACTCGACCCTGTCCCAGGGATCCTTCACCCCATCAGAGCAGAGAAATGCAAATGTGGCCATTTCCTGTACTTACATCCCAAAGAGCAACGTGGGAACTGCGTGTCACTGAACCGGGGCTGAATTCCCTCTCCTCTCCCTATCTTTTCTGTGTGAATAAGCAGCTCCTGATCTCCCTGCTGAAAGCTCGTGGCTCTCTGCTCTCCCGGTGCCACCACTTAATTAATGTTCCCTCTCCCATCCTCTGTCTGTCACACACCACAGCGATCCAGGGGCAGGAGACAGTTCATCCCAGCAGCCACGAGTTCCTTCCCACCCCAAGAGCCCCAGCTTCAAACTCTCCCACAACTTCAAAATATTCCAGACAGCCTTCAACATTCACACAGTGCCAGTGCCAAGGGGCAGGCAAATACAGGAACAATTAATCATTCCCTGGCTCAGCTGAGCTGCTCAGCATTTTGGCATGTGCCAGCTGAGCAGGGGAACAGCTCTTTCGGGGAGCAGCCTGGATTTCAGGACTGATCCTGATACTTCCTTGCTCTGACACTGTAAATCTCTGGGCATTTGCATTTCCAGCACCAAGTGTAAACTCCAGAGCATGCCAGGCAGGTCAGACCCAACATATTGCTCAGGACAGGCTCATCTTCTCAACATAATCCAACACCTTTTTTTCATAGAATCACAAACCAGTTTCAGTTGGGAGGGACCTTAAATCCTCATCCAGTGCCACCCTCTGCCATGGGCAGGGACACCTTCCCACTGTCCCAGGTTGCTCCAAGCCCCACCCAACCTGGCCTTGGACACTCCCAGGGATGGGGCAGCCACAGCTTCTCTGGGCAGCCTGTGCCAGGGCCTGCCCACCCTCACAGGGAAGGATTTCTCCCCATTATTCCATCCAATCCTGCCCTCTGGCAGTGGGAAGCCATTCCCCCTTGCAGCGTCACCAGAGTGCCACATGGGCATGCCAGGAAAGGCAGAGGAGGGTGAAGGGAATGGCCTCTGATGGAGCTGCTCTGCTTTCCAGGAGACACAGCCGTGTACAAGGATGGTGTGTACTGGATCAGGGGCCGCACCTCGGTGGACATCATCAAAAACGGAGGGTTCAAAATCAGCGCCCTGGAGGTGGAGCGTCACCTGCTCACACACCCCCACATCACAGGTACTGCCCTGCCCCGCCCCTGTGCCCTGCTGGGAAGGCATGGAGCATGGGAACACAGCCCTGGATCAGTGGGAGCATGAGGCTGGTCCGAGTGAAGTGTCTGAATCCCACTGGTACTGCTCTCCCATGGCCAAATCCCTGGCTCTGTCCTGAGTCAGCAGCAGCTCCTGCCTGGTTTTGGAAGTGAGACTGTAATTAAATCTGCCCTGCCCTTGTGCGTGACCCTGAACAAGGGGACAGAAGTGGCAGCCCCAGTTCCACACCACTCTGTGCATCATCTTGCTCCCTGTTGCCTCTAAATTGCTCAGGCCTGCCTTCCTCATGATGAAAAGCTCCGTTCCTGTGTCAGCACAAAGGTCCACGGTGTTTTCCTGTACTGACATCCCGTGGCATTTTCCTCCTCCCACCCGGCTGCTGCTGCCACCTGAACCTCTCCTTGTACCCACCTGGAGCCCAGAAGCTGCTCAGGGTGCTCCACCCACCCCCTGCTCTCCCTGCAGATGTGGCTGTGATCGGGCCCCCCGACGTGGTGTGGGGGCAGCGGGTCAGTGCTGTCGTGCAGCTGCGCAAGGGCGAGATGCTCTCGGTGAAGGACCTGAAGGACTGGGCCAGGTGAGATGCCACAGGGAGGTGAACGGTGAGGGACACAGGGAAAGCAGGGGCAGAGCCAGCACTGTGCTCATCATGTCATAGAATCGTGGAATCATAGAATGGTTTAGGTTGGAAGGGGCCTTAAAGCTCATCTCATGCCACCCCCTGCCATGGACAGGGACACCTTCCACCAGCCCAGGTTGCTCCAAGCCCCATCCAACCTGGCCTTGGACACTTCCAGGGATGGGGCAGCCACAGCTTCTCTGGGCAGCCTGTGCCAGGGCCTGCCCACCCTCACAGGGAAGAATTCCTTCCCAATATCCCATTTAACCCTTTGCCAGTTTGAAGCCATTCCCGTGTCCTCTCTCTCCAGCTCTTGGCTCACTTCAGGTACTGGGAAGCCACAATTAGGTCAACCCTGAAACCTTCTCTTCTCCAGGCTGAACAATCCCAACCCTCTGAGCCTTTCCTCATAGGAGGGATGCTCACCGTGCTGCATGGTGGCTGCTCATCCCTAAACCTCCTGGCAGGGACCTTGGTGACCCCAGCAGATCCCTTCATCCTCCTCCTGTGGCTTTGCAGATCCCCAGGTGTCGCTCTGGGGGTCCCTGGTGCAGGGCAGGGGGCTGTGCTCATCCCCCCATGCACTCCCCTGCCTGCCCTCCTCCCAGAGTGTTCCCTGCACGTCTCTTCCCATCGCTGTCCCCAGCTCTGTGACAGAGATGTTGCTCTCCTGCCCTTGAAACCAGAGCCCCCCGAGGGTGCGGCCGCCCGCCCAGGCTGCGCTCCCTGCCCAGCACCTCTCCCTCTCGCCCTGTCTCTCCCCTTTATTTTTTATGTCACTTACACTGGCTTGGCCCCTTCTCTTGCGCTCCCTGGCAGGAGACACATGTCCCTCTTCAGAGTGATTCATTTTGCGGCTTTCACTCCGGTGGCGCTTCCCGGCGACAGGCGCCATCCCGAGTTAGCGGATCCATATGGCCGGGTGCTGGTGGCGGCGGGGGGAGGAGGCAGGGCCAGGGCTGAAGGGCTCAGCAGACTTGGCATCTCGCATTAGAGTCAGTGCCAGGGCGCTGCCGGAGCCGGGCACAGCCCCAGGTTGGTGACACACGGGCAGCAGAAGGCAGGAGAGCCCCCCCTCTGTGCTCTGCAAAGGGCTCGGAAGGATGCTCGGTGCTCAAAGCCCTCCCCGCAGCAGGATTGCCCCCGTGGGATGGGATCACTGACAAGTCACCTGCACGCTCCTGGGGAGGTGACTCACCTGCACTCTTGGTCCCTGGGGACTGGCACCAGGAACATGTGGGGTCCAGCATCCCTTACTCCGCTGCGTGTTGTCCCTTCTCCGACAGGGAGGATCACTGAGCCCATCTCATTGTTCATAGGGTCTCCATGCACCCTCCTGAGGGGTGGGTGGGCGTTTTGGGGTGCCCCATGGCAGGGTTGGCAGCACAGACAGCTGCTCCCAAGGGGCAGGGAGCGGGCAGCCAAGGGTGACCCTCATGGATGAGCTGGAGGTGCCAGGTAGAGCCAGGTACTGGTAACAAGGTCCATCTCCAGCCCAAAGCACAGCAAGTGATGAGCCAGGTCCAGGTGCCACCAGGGAGCACAGGAAGAAGCAGAGCAGGAGCAGAGATGAGCTTGGGGATGGGGAGGAAAGCCCTCCCAGGGGCGAAGAGAGGGCTGGAGACAAGCCCTGCACCCCTCAGGGATTCCCAGGGATAAGCTGCTTCCTGCAGAGAGCTCCCACATGGCTCCTGAGGGGCTGGGAACCCAGGACTGAGCTTAAATGGGCTCCTGGAGTGTGAGGGGGGTCCCAGGTGGGGCTGCTCGGGGCTGTGGGTGCTCTGGGGCAGCTCAGCCCATTCTGGTCCCAGTCAGCTGTAACAGACTGAACATGTGTGTTGCAGGGAGACCATGGCCCCGTACACCATCCCCACGGAGCTCATTGTGGTGGAGGAGATCCCGCGAAACCAGATGGGGAAGGTGAACAAGAAAGAGCTTCTGCAGCGCTTCTACCCAGCCTGATTCCTGCCCTGGGCCAGGGCTGGGACCCTGGGGGTGCTTGGCCCTCATCCACGGCCAGTCTGCCCCCAACAAGGTGCCACAGGGATCAGCAGTGGCAGGTCTGGGCTTGCTGCAGCCTGGTCTGTGAATAATGTCCAATAAAAGTAGGATTTATCCCACCTGGCTGAGCTGAGCCAGAGTGACAGAGTTAGGGTTTCCTTATGTGGGAGCCCTTTGCAGGAATCATAGAATCATGGAACACTTTGGGGTGGAAGAGACCTTAAAGATCATCTTGTTCCAACCCCCTGCCATGGGCAGGGACACCTTCCACTGTCCCAGGTTGCTCCAAGCTCCATCCAGCCTGGCCTTGGACACTTCCAGAGATGGGGCAGCCACAGCTTCCCTGGACAAGCTGTGCCAGGACCTCCCCCCCTCACAGGGAAGAATTCCCCAGCAAAAATGAAGAATAAATACAGAATGACACATAAATACTGGCTGTCAATTTCAACCCCGTACATCCTTCCCCACGTTCACCTGATGGGTGTCCCCTGTGTCACCCATCCCACAGTGGAGCATGAAAGATGGGGGAAGGGGCAGGGATCTCAGTGTCTTCAAAGAGCCATGAAATAATAAATAATGTGTAGAGACCCTGGAGAGATGAGAGGAACAGTGTGACCAGGCTTGGGTTTTGGCTGTGGTCACAGTGGGACAAGGAGGGCAAGTCCTGATGGGCACACGGTGGGCTTGGGTGAGGAGAGAGCCAAGAGGGGTCTCAGAGGCACCAGAGAGCAGATGCAGCATGAATTAAACTTGTGTGTGTCTGTGTCTCTGTGTATGTGTGCGTGATACCAGTGCCCATGTCTGAAGGTCATCGTTTACCTGGAGGACAGGCACTATTGATAAACCCTGCCTTTATACACAGAATGTTGTCCCTGTTTAACTTCACGTGGGAGCTGCCAGCCCTGGGGGGTCAGTAATGCCAGTGGGGGACGGGAACTATGCCCTGCAGGTCCCCAACCAGTGGGTCCATCCCACTCCACTGAAGAGACAGTGGGATGCTGGTTCAATCCTGTCCAGTGCTGAGGGGCTGACAGGGAGCCCCAGCACCTGATGGGGTGCTGGAAGCACCAGGAAGGGCAAGAGGAACAGGGAGCACAGGAGATTACAGGGATACCTTTTTTAGGGTCAGTGGAGCCCCAAACACCTGGCAGGACACAGAGTGAACACAGAGAGGACACTGGCAAGCACTGGGCAGAGGGAGCAGGGATGGGACAGGAGCATGATAATGGATGGGAAAAGGGAAGGGGGATATGGATGGGAACAGGCTTCCTCCACTGCAGCCCCTCCATCCCACCCCATCTGCACAGTGGTCCAGCCACGCACCCACTCCATCCATCCCAGCACCCAGCCCACAGCAGCGTCTCCCAGAGCCTGCCTTTTGGTATTTCAGGCTCAGAAGGAATTCCAGTGGGGACACCAGGGACACCCAGAGCCCACTAGCCATCCCTCTCTGTCCCACGGCACGGGCTCAGCACTCCAGCACACCGACACACGTGTGGATCCGAGCACTGGTGGCTTGTCCCGGCCCACAGGAGGGACCGAGCGGATCCTTTGTTAAAACATCAACGATGCAGTAAATTTTTTAACTTACCAAATAGATCAATATCAAATTATCATGTCTCGCATTCATAACTCTTAAGCAAGCAACAATGGAGAGAGACAAGGTCACTGGAGAATAAATAGCAGCGAAAGCTCTTAATGATCTATCATTCTCGACAACCCCGGGCACCCCGCACCAGCCCCGTGACAAGATCATTAATAAAACTCTGCAGGAACGCTATCGATTGCTTTGATGGATGATCACAGGTAGCAAATACTGTAAAACACCTGGTTGTCACACACAAAATGAGTAGTTTGACTCACACCTCGGCATGGGGACTCGGCTGTGGCTCTGCTGGGTTTGCTCCTCTGGTTTCCACAGGGAGGGTGGTCAGTGGTGACCCCCAGTTTGGGGCTGCCATCCATGTTAGATCCCAGTGTCCCACCTCCACTCCTCCATCACTGTTCATACCTGTAGATGAGACCTGTTAATTAAAAGCCTTGTTAAAGCACCTGGCTATGGTACCCTGGAACCCAGGCTGGGAGCTGAGCCACACGGAGATAGGGTGGGGTGACGTGGTGCCACTGGAAGAACATGGAGAACTCCAGAACACTGGCACAGTGAGGCCCCTAGAAATGGATGGGGGTCTCCCAGGCTGTGGGCTCTGCTCCCCCCATGCTGCCTCCATCAGGGGTGCAGGGGGGGCTTGTGTCTCCACCTCCACTCCAGTCGCTTCACTTGCGAGCCACGTCGGCATTGACGGTCGGATCATATGTACACAACCATTCAATTACCCCGTAATGGCTACAGGCGATTAAGCCATCAATCTCCTTCATTAAGGCCTGCCAGGCCCGGCCCAGCATCACCAAATAAAACCATTAAAACAACAACAACAACAACCTAAAGCAGCAGCTTTAATTCATGGGCTGTAATGCCAGCCCAGCCAACAGTGCTGGGGGTGTCCCTGACCCTGGGGCACCCATGGACCTGTTTGCCCCAGTGAGTATCACCTCAGTGGGTGTTCCAGAGAGCTGGGGGATGCCCACCCCTCCCTGCCCCCCCAGCTCAGCATGCCAGGACCTGCTCTCGTGCTTTATAGCTGACATTATCTTTTATTGCCACATAAAATTGAAGCTCCGGTGGCTTTATGGGGCTGTGCTGGTGTGTGGCACCTCTGCGCTCCCAGCTGCTCCCTCTGCCCTCACTGGACACTGCCCTGGGCCCCAGTTCCTGCACTGGGGTCATGACTGGTCCCATTGCATCTTCACTTAGGGACATCAGTGGTACCAACACACAGCAGAGCACAAGTGGTCCCAGCACCCAAAGCAGTTGCACTGGTCTGGGCAGGTCAGACAGTCAGTTGGGAGAAGGGAATTGGGACCCTCCAAAACAGGGTGATCCAGCAGAGCAAGGGAAGTTTTAGTCCTGGGCTGGTCATGCTTGGGCTCAGCATCTGGGGGACACCAAATCACTGCACCACAGTGAGAGCCCCGGTTGCAGGGGGAGAGGGGCAAGGGGTGTCAGTGCAGGGCCAGCAGTTTGGGGGGGCTGCAGCCCCCGCTGTTGTGCTGCAACCGGGGACACGCCACGGGCAGCCCCGTCCCCACGAGCGGGGCTGGCGCCTTGTCAGAGCCTGTCACATCTGCCACCCCCGCGCCGCGGTGCCGGTGGCAGGGAACATCTGCTCGGCCGCCCCGCTGCCACGGCGCGTTAGGGTCAGGGGCAGCCGCCAGGACCCCCGGCCAGCGCCGCCGGGGCGGCTCCTCGCCCTGACACTGATGCGGGATGACAGGGCAGCGGGGCGGACGGATGGGATCGGACAGACGGACGGGCAAGTGAGCGCCGCTGCCCACGCCACGGCCCAGCCACGCCGCGGGGCACCGGTGCCCGACGCTCACCCGCTCGTGACACGTCCTTGGGGACACGGACAGTCCTGCCACCACCGCTCAGCTTCTGGGTATGGACAGGACGCATCCCGCACCCCCTCCTCCTGCATCCCTTTTCCCACGCCTTGTTCCCTATGCCCATGTCGGCGCCCACCATCGGGAAGGCAGCGAGGACACCGTGGAGGGGACGGTGCTGGTCGGGGGCACCCGCAGCCGCCAGGCAGGGACGGGGTGATGCCACCAGTGTCACCGACACACCGCACACCCCCTTGCCAGATCCAGGGCTCGGATCCCCGGGAGGATAAGAGTCCTTCGACCCCTTCGCTCTGCCCCGGGGTGGCGGTTCTCCATCCCTGCTGCACCGGGACCCCGCGCCGGCGGGCGGGGGGCTCCCCCCGGTGCGGCACCTCGGGCGCGGAGACCGCCGGTGTCGGGGCTGGTGGCCGGGGAGATGCTGCCACCTGGTGCCACGGCATCGCGACAGCGCCGGTACCGGCGACCGGGGGCCGGGGGAAACACCGGGACCGGCACTGGGGGTCGGGAGAAACACCGGGACCGGTCCCGGGGGTCGGGGGCAGCACCGGGACCGACCTCAGCAGTCGGGGGAAACACTGAGAACGGCACCGAGGGTCGGAGGGCAGCACCGAGAACGACCCCAGGGGTCGCGGGCAGAGTCGGGAGTGACAACGGGGGGCCAGAGTCTTGCCGGGACTCCCGGAGCAGGCCCCGCGTGCTCCGCCCGGTGGGAACCCACTGGGACCAGGAGACCGTGGGACGCTGCCGTCCCTCTCCCGACCCCGCACCGGGACCGGCCCCGACGCCAACTCAGACGGAACCGGCACCATGAGGGGCCGGGGAGGGACGGGGGGGCTCCCCACGACGGGGACTGGGGCGGGAAGAACCGGTCCCTGTCCCTCTCCGTGTCTGTGTCCGGGTTCTTATCCCTCTCCCTGACCCTGTCCTTGTCCTTGTTCCCGTCCAGGTCCCTGTCCCGCTCCAGTTCCTGTCCCACTACCGGTGCCGGCCCCTATCCCTGTTCCTGTCCTTGCTCCTCTCCCTGTCCATGTCCCGGTGCTGGTCCCTGCCCCTGCCTCGGTCCCTGTCTCTGTCCCTCTCCCAGTGCCGGTTCCTGTCCCTCTCCCAGTGCCGGTGCCGGTCCCTATCCCTGT